>CM034356.1:6499313-6574377 GCA_019925275.1 Mytilus edulis | reverse complement strand
TAACTCAAACAAAAGGCTACCACATGACCATTAATGGTGTTATGGAACAATATAATCAAACCTGCATTTGTTCAGCGTGGTTTATTTACAAATTGATGTACCCTTTAATGCATGAAATAAATGTGTAGCCTTTTGAATATGGTAAAACATTCTTCAACTGTGTATAACAAAACTATCGAGAATATTCATGAATTCATTTTTTTTATTAATAATTATATCATATTCCCATGTGTTCCCTTGAATCATGTAAAATCACATACATATATTATCAAATCTTTAAAACTTATCATTTTTTAAGAATTTGTATTATCTAAAGTTGTTTGCTTATTCTCTTCAATATTACAATTTAAAATGCTTAAATCTTACTTCTCTATTGCTTGAGAATCGTTTTCAAAATGTCTACTTTTTACAGAATTGCATTTAAACTGGCTATCCTGAGATGAATTTGTCATTTCTTGATTACTAGTGACTTTTAAGAGTTCAAAGTCCTGTTTTATATCAGATATCACCCTACAGCTTGTATCATTCATTGCACTATTGTCACAACCAGTTTTGGTCAATTTCACATGATCTTTTTCAAGTTTATTACTACACGTGTCCCCTGCTTCATTAGTACTGCTAGCAGCTGTTGTTGGGTTACTGTCATTGCCATTTGAAGGAGCATTGTCCACATCTGTTTCCTGTTTGGTGACCGATTCTTCCTTATCAGTATTATTGACCACTTTCCTTTGAGGGATCACAGAAAAGAACGATTCCTTCCAGTCTTTTGTCTCTGAATATTTCAAAAGAATTTCAAAAACTGAAATAAAACATATAGATTAATTAATGAAGCACAATGAATATCAAAAACAGGATCTTGAGTGTCACAATTAATACCACTTTAAGTTTGCACTGTTTGTTATTTTTGATAAAGCAATGGAGTTATTTCTCTTCATTTGACAATTTACACAGCATATTATTCAATAAGTGTATTAATTCACAAGAATTCTTAAAACAATTCCCAGTGAACCTTGGTTTTTTTTAACGCTTTGACCAAATATATGTAGATTCCACAAAACAAGCTAATTATAATGTGGTAAAGTTTGTTTTACTGTAATCTTAATTGACAGTGATTGTAAGTATTCCTGCAAAAGGTCATTGTTCTGTCTGGTACTCCAGCTGTTTAAACCAAAAGTGATGCAGTCATGTCTGCTAAAAGAAGCTTTAAACACCTTGTAATCAATCAATCACCAAAACAATTTGGAAAAAGAAGATATTGTCTGCTTAAAACATTTGTTTGTGGTACATGTGGCTTGATGCGTTAATTTCACAATAAAGCACTATGTTAATCTGTAAGAATTATCTCCCTTAAAAATGTTGTATCCCATGAATAAACAACAATAAAACCTTCATTACCATGATTAACTGTGAGTACTTTACGAGACTTCATTTCAATATACTGTCCAATAGGTAACTGTGCATGTGACATTCCTTGTTCTACTGCAAGCTGATGACACATGCCCTGAAATAACATAAAACAACATTTACATAAAATATGATAATACAATTAATTTCTCTTTTACTAGTATAGTGCATGATCAAAATGGCTTTAAAAATATAATAACACACGAAAATTATTAATACAATAAAAAAATAATTGTATTTTCTCTTTTTCTTAAAGAATTTTATGTATATTGTTACAATTTAAAACAAGACAAAAAACATATATCTCAAAATTAAACTTCTTTTTTTTATTTTATTTTTCAATTCAGCTCTTTGTGTGAAAACTAGAAATTTGTTTTACCATGAATTCATTTATTTTCGTGGATTATGGAAATCTTGCATGTTCGTGGATATTTAATTTCTTGGTTTTGCCGAAGTCTGCATATAAGCCTATAGAAAATCTCTTCTTTGTTGAACATTTAATTTTGTAGTTCACCTGTACCCAATAAAGCAACAAAAACTGGTATCCAACAAATAATAATGAATCCACAGTAAAAGGACTGACTAACAGATAAATATAAGGTCTACATTAAACATATAAAAATGAATGGAGTCCTCAAATCATACCACAAAGTTATATTATTATCTTCAACAAAAAAAAAAATCTGAAATGAAACAGTTTCAAACCTTGTACTGATTGTGGTCCACTAGTCCTCCAATTATATACACATGGTCATCAGACAGATCCTCAAGTACATTAGGGGAATCACCTGACAAGTAAACAATTTTGTCTTTTTCAAATTCTTCATGATAATCATTCTCTGTAAAGTTCACCTGAAAATAAAAATAATCCTATTTAAATTGAGTTATCTCCCTTCTTATACAGTTAATGATATATATACTGTTCTGTCTGTCATGTTATCTTTGGATAATTACCAACCGTCTTCCTCCTTAATTGCTTTTAATCAACATGAAATATATTTAATAATGGATTGGGAAGTTATGGTGCAACAGCTGGTTATTACATGAGGTTTGTCAAAAATAAAAGGTGATTTTAAGTTGATGACATGACACATCGTGATATGTAAATGAAGTGAAATAGAACTTTTTTGTCAATTCTTTCTTATAAATTGTTAATATTTTCAACCTAAAGACTGGCTAGTGATTACAGTAGTAGAACTACATAGACCACTTGGTCACTGAGGCCCCCCTCTTATTTTACATGTAATAAATGTAAATGGCCAAAAACAGACATTTGTGTCTCTTTTGAATTGTTTCCCATTTTGTTATTGGCCCATTCTTTCATAGCTTAATTACTATGTCAACATATCTTTGTTACGCCTGAATGTAGAACCATACTATACAATACATACAATGTTTTTTTTAATAAGAGAGATATTTTTCAAAGAGATAAACCATATTTGTCATAACTTTTCAGATATCTCAACTGAAGCACTTAAGGGGGTTCGCGGGTCTAAATCATTTATATAGGATTTCTCAATATTTTTCTATAAATGAACTTTATCTTATAGTTAAGAGAAAAATAAAATAAAAAAATGGGGTCACCGTTCATTTGCGCTCACAATCTGCCTTCGAAAGAAGCATACATCTTTGTAAAACTGTTTTTTTCCTGTTGAACTAATAGGAGAAATAAAGGTAATATCGAAATAAAAAAAGAAATTTATTACAGAAATTGCTCAAATTTTACAATAATTTAGTTTAAGTAAAGCATATATCGAAATTATATTAAAAAATATAGGTCACCGATGAGTTAAAAGAGATATTTCAATTTTAAAGCCAAAAAATGGCATTTTTCCACCAAAGGGAGATAATTTGGAACTTTTTAGATGATGTTTACATTTTAAAAGTCATCTAGGGCCAACACGAATTAATTTTTTTGATTTTTTTTGGTACCATATGATAAAGTAACAACTACAAATGGTAATAAATAAAATTTGTAATGAAAAACAAATGTTTATTTTTTTTCAGAAATTTTTATACCCTCGAGCCTCCTTAAATGACTATAATGTTAAACAAAACATGAAATGATTTGATTTGATTTTTGTGTTTTAACGCCACTTTTTAGCACTGCTTTTGGACTATTTTGTGGCAGCCAGTTTTTATTTGTGCAGTATATTAAAGCTGGAGTGCCTGTAGAAAACCATAGACCTTCGATAGGAAAACTGACAATCCTAGTCAATTAAGATTGAAATCTAGTGCACCCGTAGTAACTACTTAGACAACTCTGCCATTGAGGCCCCTAAATATGAATTGATATACATGATTTATAGAAGACGAAGGAATATATGCAATTTTTACTATATCATGTATATTAATAACATTGAAAAATATTCCATTTAATTATTTTTTTTTTTAAATCAGTTTAAATATTGTTTTGTGAATACAAATGTCATACTGCCCTTAAATGGCCCTTAATATTGGAACAATAATATTTTGATTTATTTTTTCGTATTCTCATACACTACCTGGATGTTTACAATAATATTTAAAATAGATCCATAGATAGTATATTTCAAATCTACAGAGTTAATCAAATTCTTTTAGACAGTATCACTGAATAAATCTATACTTAGACATGTTAGATTAAAATACAAGTGTTGGTCTCCTGAACTTTTACCTTTGAAACAAAGATACCAAAGCTATTATTGTTCACAATGTAACTCAATATACCAGATATTTAAATCTTTATATAGAAATAGATAAAAATTTATTCTTCTGGACTTTAACCTTTGAAACCAAGGAAGAAGAATACCTGTACAAGATGGCGTTATCAAAATCTGTCATAAAAGCTCAGGATATTATTTCTTGTAACCTTTGTGAATCAGAGACAAAGTTAAATTGGAAATGCCTTGACTGTGACTTGCTTATGTGTAATAAGTGTTGTGAAAAAGTTCATCCAAAGTTCAAAAATGCTAAAGACCACAAAATAGTAGACATAAAGCAGGTAGGAGTGAGTGGTGGTGTCCGAAACATAGACTTTACAAACATCAAATGTAAAGTGCATACATCACAATCATGTTGTATTTTCTGTAGTAATTGTGATAAACTGGCCTGTCCAAGCTGCATTACAAAGGGTCATCCTGGACATACTTTCATAGAAATTAAAGAAGTGTATGAAATGAAAGTAGAGAGACTGAAAAATCGAAAAGGAAAATTAGAAATGAATGAGAAGAAGCTTAATGAAGGAGAGAGAACACTTGATCAGATATCAGTCCGGGAAAATTCCAATTGTCAAAAGACCATTCAAGATATTCAACATCAAAGGGAAGCTTTAAAAGAAGAGGTGGATAAATATGCTCTCAAACTCATTGAAGAAGTTAATCAGAATATGAAAAGTATTAGAAATTCAATTTCCGAAGAGAAGAAAAAAGTCATCACAACTCGACAAAAGGGGAAAATAAGTTTAAGACAGCAGAAAAAATGCTAACAACAATGGACATGTCTTTCTTCTTTGACAATGCGGACATTATAGCACAATCCATTGATGTTGATGTAGATGGGGTCAGTGTTATCCATAAAATTGTGCCAAAGTTTAAGTCAGGAAGTATTTCACTATCAAATGTTGGAACATTGTTTGAAGACATTAGTTCAAGAAATACTGTAATAGATATGAAAGTTAACAAGGAGTTCACAACAGGATTGAAATATTGTCATTATATATCTGCTTGTTCTGATGGATCATTGTGGTTAGGTGATGGTACATCTAAGCTCTTGCAAAAAGTAAAGCTAGAGGGGAACAGTCTCACAACAGTATTAACCATAAATACTGAACTCCGAGGTATAGCAGTCACACATAATAATGATGTACTGATTACAGATGCATCATCAAAGCTTAAACTTATCAATGGAAAGACTGGGAAAGTCAGTGATACAAAGTACAGTGTGGATCAATTATTGGTAATGTCTGTCTCTATAACCAGTAACAACAAGGTTATTGTAGGTGCAAAGAGTCCTGGTAAAGTATTCCCTGTGACAGGAAGAAGGGTGGTAATTGTAATGGACCAGGAGGGGAATCGTCTAACCGTCTATGAACAAGATAAACATAAACAAATAATATTTTCTTACCCTGAATGTATTACTAGCACAAGTAATGGGGATATCTTTGTTTTAGATATGATTTCAGATGATGATAGAGGAAGAGTGTTGGTATTAAGTAAGGGTGGGGATATTTTAAATGAATACAATGGATGTCAAGATATAAATACAGTAGATAGACCATTTAACCCAGTTTATATAACAACTACACCATCTAACAACATAATTGTAAGTGATTCTTATAACCATTATCTCCACATCCTTGACAACACTGGTAACCTGTTTTTCTACTACAATACCAAGAACATAGGAATAGAGTTTCCATCTTGTCTTATTTTCACCAGTCCAACAACATTCTACCTGGGATGTTCTCCGCCAACAAATGCAAAACTCTATGAGATTCAGTGTTCAAGATTTTAATAACAAATTAACTATAAAAATTACCAAAATGATTTTATTCTATTTTTCAGTGGCAAATTAAACTTTTCATCTGAAAATTAAAGTGATACTTGAACAGAAATTCCAATCAAACTATTGGTAAGGTCAATTTTTTTAAGATATAGTAACATCAATCCATGACATGGTACCTAACACCTGAACTAAAATTAATTTGGCTCGTTTAATTTTCTTTAAATTTTGACAAAGTATTTAGTTTGACCCTTTGACAAAAATATAAAAATTTCAAAAACTTTGAACCAACCGTTTAAGCAGAAAAATTACACTGGTTATATAGCAGTTTGACAAAAACTTATTTTGATCATTGAGAAGCTTGATATTCCCTTAACAACACAACGTCATTAAAACGTTCTGCTGATTTTACACTCCCTGTAGTGTTAGGTACCACCTTAAGGTTTAAGAGAAGTTTTAGTATCTATGCTAGTTTATTACACTTCAATCTTCAATTTTTAATTGATTTCTTAAGTATATCTTCAAGAACCACAAAACAGTAAATTGTGGTCAAAAGGCCATTACTGTGTATCAAATAGCTGGATTATTTTTCTAATTTGGAAAAGATATTTATGAAAAAGATATTCAGCTTATACAAATTATTTCATATCCTATAAAATCCAAATTTCCCTAGTCATTTGAAACGTTGTTTTCAAACTTTAGATTTACAGCAATCCAAAATATTAAGAACCCCACTTGTATTTGAAAGTAAAATGAACTTTGTTGATAGAAACATTAGGTCTGACAATGAAAACTATGTGGTATTTGGAACATAACCAAGTTAATTGATTAAATGATAAGAATATTTTTGACACAACTTGTAAATATCGAAGAATCTGTTCATAATCATAATGTTAAAGTTAAACCAATTAATTATTCAATAGAATAATAATATTAAGGAATATGGGTGTCCTTTATTCACTCTCTTGTATTGTACTAAAGAAGAAACCAATTGGTCTAGATCGTAATGAAATGCACAAATTTTAAGAGAGATGTAATTCATTTTTAAGACTTTTCATCTGAAGAATGAAAATTTGTAGTTTTATGTTAGAACTAGTAACGACTGATTTTGCATGTTTTGCAAACATAGAATATTGCTGTTTTGATTTTTTTCAACTTTGCCAAATACATGTACTGTAATTTCATAATAATTTGTAAGATATTAATTTTCTTGGAATTAGTAGGTATATGTAAACCAAGAATTGTTTATTTAAAGGTATAAATTATACTTATCAAGGATGAAAGTTTGATGAATGGATATTGTATTTTTCTTTGTGTCACTTGTTAATATTTTTTACTGATACTAATAATTTGTATATACAATGTTTTTGGATGTTAAGCTATTATTTAGTGCACATATGTTTTTTTATTTGATGGTGTTTAAAAATAAATCAGGTCTCGCCACTTTTCATAGAAACCTCTTTTGATTTTGTTCTGACTAGTTTTTATTTTTTTTGTTCTTATTCCACCACTTTTTTTCTTGCACTGTTTTTGGGGTTTGCAAGATGATGCTTAGATATTAAGCATATGATACCTACAGTAATTAGTTATGCTTTTGAAAGTCACCCTATTTAACAGAACATATTTTTTGGAAGACACTGTTTTTTTGTGTTATCACAACTACATGCTACTTTCATGTTTAAATGGTTTGAAGGGATGATTTCAACTTCACCATTTGGAACTCTTTGTTTAACAGCTTCCTTGTGAGCAGCAACCCTCTATCAAGAAAATCATGATAGGAAATGCAAGCACGGGAATATCGTATCAGTTGGGAGATATATACCCCGTATGCAGGTGCTGCTGGAATGTTGCTACTTAGAAATGGAAAGTTCACAATTGGAAAGCTGAAATCATCTCTTTTGTCGTAAAGTTTTGTTTTCAACCAACCCTCATTGTCAATTTCTAGATGTAAGTCAAGATATGAGGCCGACTTAACTGTATCTGTAGTATCCTTTATCTCTAGCTCGATTGGATAGATGCGTTCCACATATTCACCAAATTTTGAATTATTTAGTGAAAGAACATCATCTATGTAGCGAAAAGTAGAGTTAAAGGATAATGCTAACTTCTTATCTTTCTTCCTAAAAAGTTCCTGCAAGAAGTCAGCCTCATAATAATAAAGAAACAAGTCGGCAAGTAGAGGGGCACAGTTTGTTCCCATTGGAATGCCGACAGTCTGTTGAAAAACACATCCTCCGAACATAACAAATATGTTGTCAATCAAGAAATCAAGCATCTTGATAATATCAGTTTCAGAGAATTGTTTGTTCGAATCAGAGTGATCCTTTACAAAGTAGGATTTATCCCTCCCTAAGACAAGATACTTGTATCTACGTTGGCCATTCTTTTTTACGAAGCAAAGCAATACCAACTCTTTCAATTTGTCTTTTAGTTTGGAATGTGGAATACTAGTGTAAAGAGTAGAAAAGTCAAATGTTTTAATACTGTTACACGATGAAAGAGAGTTAGATTGTATGTACTCTAAAAGATCTTTGGAATTTTTAAGTATCCCCATCTGATTCACGCCCCCTCTAGAATAGGCAGTTTCACAATAACTTTGAAGCCTGTCTTTGATTGCTGATAAAATAGATGTTAATAATTTCGAAAGAGGTTTCGTGGAGCACTTGGAAGACCCAGCAATATACTGTTGTTTGTAAGGACACTTATGTAGTTTAGGTATCCAATATAGTGATGGCAGATCCAGTTCTTCATCTTTGGTTGAAATTCCAAAGGAACACAGAACAGACCTATGATTATCCAGGATTTCCTCTTTGGTAAGTGTTGTGAGGGTATATGTTGAGTTTCCAAGTGAATTGTAAATACCTAATTCGTTTATCAAGCAGTTAATGTAATGAGTTTTACACACAAAAACAATGTTGTTTGGGGCTTTATCTGCGGGAACAACAACATATTTGTCATGGAGGTAGGATAGGTGCTTTGCAACATTTGGGTCTTTAAAGATTGACGTAGCATGGGCATTGATAGACCCATTCAGTTTCTTAATTCTGATTTGTGTAGAGCGTTTGTGTAGGCTCTTCCATGAACCTCCCTTTTTTGTTTGTACACAAGCAAACGACTGGCAAAGTAATTTGATAGAGGGTGGAGTTTTGAACAGCCAGCATGAACAGTTGTTGTATCTAGATCAAATATGTCAATTTCGAGTTGCAAGACATTACTGTCGTATTAAATGAATTAGTAACAACATGTGCATCATTTTAGAGTTTGGAAGTGTTTTAAGTAAATGAAATATATTAAATGCATGCCAATTTGATAAAATTCATTATTCTGCAGTACCCGGTAGTCAATATACGCATGTGCAAACTAATTTTATTGGATTTAAAATATGGGTTTATTCACAAAGTGAAAGAAGCACGTCATATTAGAATTTTGTACAGATGTTCAGGTACATGTATTTTAATAGATGATTTTATCATATGTGTGTATTTAACATTTCAATGTCATGTTTAAATGAACTATTACAAGTATGACAACCTAGCAAGTTCGATTCAAGTAGAAAGACTTTGTTAAACTGATCATCCCTGTGCTACTACCAAGGATATTTATCCATATTGATTGTTGAGCCTCCTCATGGCGTTTTTGATTATGTGACTACTTTGTCGTTTGTATAGTGATTATTTGACCAAATACATTATGATTATTTGATAATCTAGGACTGTATTTTTGATTATTTGATTATATTGTTTAATTTTTTTTTTAAAGATTATGTGATTATATTGGTAAAAAAAAAAGTGATATTTGTGATTATGTCAACACCCCCATGAGGGGTCTCATTGTCCAATACACCAAGTTTTGGTATTATATATGACATGAGTAACTTGTTTGGTTATCTGGTACCATATATATATTTATTATAAGCTAAAACGGAAACAAATTGGTATAATGATTTTGTTTTAAACAAAAATTTAAACTTTTAATTGTACTTTTTATAGATTAGTTTTAAATTGAAACTTATTTTTTTATCTATTAGTTGTCCTTTGAGAGACACAAATATTTCATATTCTGAGGGAAATAATCAAGCTTTATCTAACTCTAAGCAAGCAAGTTTTAATTTGTGAAAAAAAAAAAAAAAAAAAAAATATTGATATCATCATATCATGATGACTGATAAAACAATGTCAAAAATTTTTTTTACCCAAATTATGTTTATAATGTAAAATTTGTTCATGTCTATCAATTTAGTTTATGATGAAATCGAATTGGAAATAATGACTTATTTACATTGTATATTAACATAAGCAGTTTAGTATTTAGTTATTAAAATTAGAATTGACAGTCTTATCTGAACTTATCTATTTTTATTTGAAGATTGGGAATGTTTGTTGGTGATTTTTTTTATTGCACATAAATGCTAACAGGCTATAGGGAAAACGGTAGTATTACATCTTCCCAGCATTAGGTTGGCTTTTTGTGTACCCAAGACAGGTGAGGGAAGTCAACTTAGAAGTGCAGTGATTGGATGTAAGGGTACAATATATTTATTTATTTATCTATGAATAACTGCAGTATGTAAATTTACAATATAAATTTTAAAACCTATTGAAATATTTTCTAGAGAAATATTCGAAAAGGCTTCCAAAATTTCATAAATTTGGTGCAAAATGACGGTGGGCATGTTTAACATAAACAAGCTCCTTTGGAAATTGGTCATGATACTATTTGGCTTCAAGTTTTAGAATACAGTATTAAAGTACTAACACCACACATAACTGTTTTATCCAGGTTTTTATTATAAAAACTGGTAAATTTAGAAAATGTTAGTATTGTCGCCTATGGCAGAATAAATAGTACCGTTTTCCCTATATCACAGCAAGGATTTATAAAATATTAGAATCCTTGATCACGGCAATATGAAATAGAGACGTAAGTGTACAAAAGGAGGAGTATGAGGAGTTATGGTAAAAATGTATGAATGCAAATAAGACAACACATAAAATGAAGTGGTAGTTCGCAACCAAAGGCCACTGTCTAGCCTCCAACAATGAGAAAGCCCAAATCATAAAGTCATTTTGGTGGACTTGAAAGGCCTTCCCAATCCTATGACAAATGTGAAAAATTCAAATGAGAATAATAACAGCCTAATTAAACCAAAAAAATTATGAAAAAAATCAATATGACCAACCACAACCAAAAGGAAAAGAAAAAGCAACAACAAAACACAATCCTAAAAAAGACCATCATGAAGTCAAACTGTTTAGCATTTTACATTGTAACAGTCCATCCTATATCATAGCTGTCCATGAACAAGTGCATAAATTGCTCACCTTGTAAAGATACGCCATTTTGATAATAGTTCTTATATGACAAGAAAAATTTTCGATCTGTATAATGGTATGACATTCTCGTAGTTGTGCGAAGACATTTGGTTTCCAGACAAAGTCTTGATTAGAAGTGTATGGATCTCTATGAAATTGTCCACAAAGTTCAGTTCAATGTTATTTGATCAAAATTGTTTTCCACCGGGCAGTTAGCATTTTAATATCAATGTTTCTCAAACGATCACAATTTGAAGTTCGTTTGTCGAAGATTCGTCAGATTTCATTATTTTTTATATAAATTATCATCAAATTTTTTCGACAATTTCCATTCAAAAAGATAGAACTTTATTCAAAACATTGAAAAAGTTTTTTACGAGTTAAACAGGTGCTTCCTGTACTGTGTACTGCACATGCATAAAAAATTGAAAACAACACATTTAATAATTTCATTGTTTCCGAAGCACTTTTCTGCATTTACTTTCATCAGGAACATTCAAACCCAAACATTTAAACTCCAAGGATGTAAAAGTATTTAAATAGTTGAAGAGCTATATGACACAAGAGTGCACACACTGAAATGTCTCGCCTTCTTTACTAATCATTGATATTATGTTGATAGTCCTAAGTATAAAGCTTTATTACAACTGTCACATAAACTTAACATTAACCAATATAGCTAAACAAAGACCAATGAACCATGAAAATGAGGTCAAGGTCAGATGAACCATGCCAGGCAGACATGTACAGCTAACAATGCTCCCATACAGCAAATATAGTTGACCTATTACTTATAGTTTAAGAAAAATAGACAAAACACAAAAACTTAACACTGTGCAATGAACCGTGCAATTGAGGTCATGGTCAAATAAAACCTGCAGGACTGACATATAGATCATAATATATTTCTATACACCAAATATAGTTGACCTTTGGCATATAATATTAGATAAAAAGATCAAAACTTAAAAACTTAACTTTGACCACTGAACCATGAAAATGAGGTCAAGGTAAGATGACATCTGCCCGCTAGACATGTACACCTTACAATCATTCCATACAACAAATATAGTAGACCTATTGCATAAAGTATGAGAAAAACAGACCAAAACACAAAAACTTAACTATAACCACTGAACCATGAAAATGAGGTCAAGGTCAGATGACACCTGCCAGTTGGACATGTACACCTTCCAGTCCTTTCATACATCAAATATACTAGCCCTATTGCTTATAGTATCTGAGATATGGACTTGACCACCAAAACTTAACCTTGTTCACTGATCCATGAAATGAGGTCAAGGTCAAGCAAAAACTGTCTGATGGGCATGAGAACCTTGCAAGGTACGCACATACCAAATATAGTTATCCTATTACTTATAATAAGAGAGAATTCAACATTACAAAAATTCTGAACTTCTTTTTCAAGTGGTCACTGAACCATGAAAATGAGGTCAAGGACATTGGACATGTGACTGATGGAAACTTCGTAACATGAGGCATCTATATACAAAGTATGAAACATCCAGGTCTGTCACCTTCTAAAATATAAACCTTTTAAGAAGTTAGCTAACGCCGCCGGATCACTATCCCTATGTTGAGCTTTCTGCAACAAAAGTTGCAGGCTCAACAAAAAATACCTAAAATAAATACCCAAATTCATTTAATGTCAACTTTGCCTGAGGGAGTTGAAGCCCTCAAAATCCTAGCTGAATCTGTGTTTTGTGGCAATAAGCATTGTGTTTCACGACGTTTGGTTGAGGCAAACTTAAGTTAGAGAACGGAAACCAATTTTTGAATGTGCGTACGTATGGACAGACGGACAGGAGTAAAACTTAATGCCCCCACCACTACAGCAGGGGCATAAAATCCCAATCTTAAATGTTTGACTCTATCAAACAAAGCTTAATTTTGGACCCTTTGGACCTCAGTGTAAACCAGTTTAATATATGACCCAAATTTCAAAATCTAAATACAGTTAGATTTAGCATATATAAATCCAGAGAAAACCAATAAAATCAATCTCAATTTTCATTTTTGTGGTAAATTACTAATATCATATATCTATAGACTTGTACTCAAGTTATTGTCCTGAAACCAGAGGAGGACATCATCACCGTACTGTTATACAACGGCAAACGGTTCTTAGTACATCGATGACCCAATATCACTAACATTTTCTGTATCCCTGAGTGGAGCATAAAAAACTCCACAGCGGTAAACTTTCTTTTGAAATTGCCTGATTAGAAAGAAGATACTTCTTATACTGATTTTGTAGTTGTTAGATAGGCAAGGATCTATAACAATTCTAAAGTAACTTACATCCCAGTTTTTATAATCTCCTATAGATTCTAACCTCTGTTGCATCTGACCATGTAAACCACATACATAGAACTGTAGAGGATTTTCTGCTCTTCTGTTGGCTGAGTAACAAAATCCTACTTGTTTTGTTAGTTTCATTATATCCTGAAATTAGAGGATAGGGATTTTAAACACAAATGGTAAATGTATTGTAGGTCAAGTATAGTTCAATCTTGGTTATGGTTGATATAATCAGATAACATAAACTCACTGACATAGGTATCAGGAGTGCAACTGTGAACGCCAGACATGCCTTTCTATATGTGCTCAGTAGATACATTTTTTTATCAATTTTTAATCATTTTTGGACTCACCAGTTATGTAAATGATATGTCCAATAAATTTTTTCATGAGACCGTGACTTATGGACTTGTCTTATAGGGGAATAAATTTGACATTATTTTTATTTAAATCAATCAAAAAGGGCAGAAAATGTTACTGAAATCATGCAACTGTAAATTACTGCTTTTGTAAAAGTTTGAAGAAGTTATTCTTTCAAAGTGTGCAGAATGCGAACAATTGATGATTTTTTATTGATGTGAAAACTGGTTTCTACATTCTCCTCAATCATATATGACTCAAAAAATGAATGCACACACTATATAATTAAACTCATAATTAGTTACCTTATCATTCATATACTCATCAAATGAACAATCCAGTACAACCTTAACTTTACATGTAGATTTCTCCATACTGTTCAGCTTTAACATTTTACGAGTTGGACCAAGGGTTTCTCCTCTATCTCTAGCCTCTTGTCTTCTTTGCTTCTTCTTCAGTTTTTCTTTGGCTCTGAAAAAAGTAATGAAAACAAGGAATAAATTTCTTACAGGGAATGAGTATAAGGTTAATTAGTAGGTCTTAATATAATTAAATAATATGCATTAACTTCTTTAATATAATTAAATAATATGTCATGTACAAATGTATGTATTAACTTCTAAGTATAACTTAATTTGTAATAAAAAATGTAGATCGACACATGAGGTTCCTGGGACTTTCTAGTGAAAAAAATGCAAACCATTTTAAAACATGTAGAAAGTTAAGTATCTTACCACACAGTTTCTTTGTCAATTTTTCTTATAAATATTAATAAAGGGGGAGAAGATACTATTCCAGGGTTCTCACTAAAGCTTTTAGAGGGATAGTGCAAAGAGTTAGACTCATCATCATACATGTACCTGCCAAACCCTTAGGTTTTGAGCAGGAGTCTCCCACAAAAACAATGATATTCTGGAAATCTCCTGGATTTAAATATGTTAACCCAGAATGACTGGCATTCATATTTCACAGGAATTTTTTTTTTTCTGTCAAATTTAGTGACCAAGTTCACTCAGCACATGTACAATGAATCTTTATTGTGAATATTATGTTCAATCAACTTTATGAATGCTTCTGGTTGTCTGTACGACGTTTAAAAGCATGCTAAGTGTGAGTAATATATATACATGTACATGATATAGGAATGAGCACAATAAAAATTTCATTTTAATCATTCTTTGATATGAAATATAAACGTTACCTGATGATCATGATGATAGCGTTTCTTTGTTTACATCTTGAAAGGCTATTATCATGATTATCTTTTTTTTGGAAGGCGTCAAAGCAAAAAATTAAAATAGCCTTCCAAGACGTCACAATTATTTAGACTAGTAAATTTAATACATAAAATTTAGATTTTTTTCTCAATCTAATTTAACTCTTGCTTTAAAATGATGATGTATGTGATCAGTTGAAACAATCTTCATGCAAATGTGGGCTCACTAGTTTTGATAATGATGAATTTAGACAGATGTTCATGATACCATATATATATTTTTATTATTACAAATTCCTTACTTTATTTGCTTTGATATTTTATATTAATCAATTAAATCAAAATCAATCATATTATGTACTTTGCATGCGCGTAGCTACGTTTACGTCAAAACGCCCGGGCGTACACTTGAATTTGGTAAAGAAAATATATTTTCATCTTAATAAAAATGAAAGAATTGGTTAACAGTACATCAACCTTCTACATCTTTCTTCAATGGCTTGTAATTGCGAATAAAAGTGACGAAAATTAGTATCATATTATGTATTTGTTCCTTTTCTGTCAAAGTCGTAATCTACCGTGAATTCTAATTCACTTTCCTTCTTTTTTTTAAAAGCAATCCCTTATGTGCTGAGATATGATATCTGGTTTGAATTTTTTGTCGAGTCATTGACATTTATGTCAAGAAAGAGACATTTCGGTCCAAACGTTCATCGGTGGTGCCAATAATATAACTATGAACATGAAGGTTCATTACGCAGTTAAAGTTTGAAAGTATCAATAACTTTGTCAAACCTTCGTAAAATTTTACGGTAGCTGGACAAAAACTGTTTATGGTCAAACGAGTATGGAAAGCAAAGTGACGAAATTATATACATAGGATGAGTTTTCATGTATTTTATGAATAAAAGGAATTTCTTTTTGCATTTACAGGTTAAAGTTGAAATTTGTTACATATCAATTACTTTTTTTTAAACGTTCATCAAATTTAATTAAATTTTCTTGAATTTTTTTTCTTGGTTAATTTCTGAAGCAACATTTTGTTCGTTCATTTTTTAGTTCTATACCATCAGGCGGTCGTATTTTGTGAAATTTAAATCAGACGATCTGGCCACCGTTTAATAACATATTGCACAGGTAGGCAAGGTCATCATTTCTATATTTCTTTGTTCTGTCATTCTTTTGGTCATTCTTATCTATTCAGTAAGAAAAATGCTAATTCTTTAAATTATGTGTCCCTTTTGAATTTGACTGTACTACACAAATGAAACCATTAATCAAATTTTATTAATATCTGATTGAATCCAAACACCGAAAAATATAAGTATTTCGATTTATTTATGATAAATTGGATATGAGGGATAACAATCAATGTATCAGCTGAAATTAGTTATGTCACCCTGATGGAGGTCAGGTGACATATTGCATTTGTACGATTCTTTTTTCCTGCAGGACCTTCATCGAGGTTCGGGCGTACAGTAACACGTATAAATGGCCTAGCTACGCCACTGCTTTGTTTAACCTATTTTTAATTTACTTTACGTTTGAAAATGTATACTGTTATTATTCCGCTCATTTTGGGCGCCATGATTGCAGGGATCTCCATGGCCTGTTTAATGATCGCACCCCGCCATCGTTCAAATGTCTTGCGCCATCGTCAAATGACTTGCGCCATCGTTAAATTGTCTTGCGCCATTGTTAATTTGTCTTCCGCCATTGTTCAAAACTTCATCGTTTTTTGCAGCCCGACGCCATTTTTTTAATCAATTATAATCAAATGCATGTAATTGCATAACCCTTAGGCTTTTTATGTTATATCCAATACAGTTCTAACGCCTGAGGGATATCTGGATTAAGATCGCTAATCACTTGTACCTGAGCTTGTACAGGTAGATCAACAAACCACACAGGAGAATACTATCTGAGGATAGACGATCCATTTGTCGAATTAATCATCTAAGTTTTAGCAAATGATTATGATAATTTAGATTAAATAAAAAAAATTAATAATCCAGTTACAAAGAAAACAGTTTAACAAGTCGAGCACGTGCTTTACTTGACTTACGCAATCAGCCTTTTTAAGAAGTACAAAATAAGACGCAAAACAGTAAATATTATTTCATTGCAAATAACTTGAATACTGCTGTAACGATAATTTAGAATTACTTTAAAAGTTTAAAAGTAAAAACTTAAATATTTCCTGTAAAGAAATATCGTATCGTAATTCCGAATTCATTTCGTATATTACAATCAAATTGATACATCCGCGTTTCCGGTTTCTATTCAGACTCGAAAGATGCATGTTGCACAGCATCAATTTGACAGATAAAGTCATTAAAAACGTTTTCATTTGTCAATGTTTGCTTTACAAATCTCTTTAACCTTTTACATAACCCGTACGAATCGTTTTGTTGTTGCTGCAAATCAGTCATACCGGTAATGGGTTCTGAAGTTGACAACTGTCCATGAAAAATAAGCTCCACATCATTTGATTTTTAACCCCCATAACAATTACCAAACATACAATATCTACATGGGGACCTTCATGACAGCTTTTGGTCATTCTCGACTAAAGGGGGACCACGAAGACTTGGCATTTGAATGGTTAAAAACAGCAATAAATGAAAATATTGATACTTCTAATTCTATAATGAAAATTCAAATAAATATAATTTAAATAAGCAATGATTTAGCATGTTCACCATTCCTTGTATAGAGGGATAAAATACTTCCGATCGCGCTACACTGTACAGCGTAGACACGGTTTGTAATGTGAAAGTTCCTCCATCGTTCAATTTTCATCCATGGAGATCCCTGGATTGGCAAATAAAATATTTGTTTGTTTATTTGTTTGTTTGTTTATGAAACCATATGGTCCAATGTTTTACAAATAATCTTTTTTTGCAGGCTCTTATCTACAATATTGCTGGTAATCAAAATCAAAGAAACATATGACAAATCATTACAATACCTTTTTTCGGGTTTCTTTTCGAGCCATGTTTCGTGTTTCTTTAATTTTCTAAGTTGTCTTTTTGATAAGTGTCCAAGAGAGTTGGTAGCTGCTTCGTTATTTTGATCAGTATTGTTTTCCTGAGAGTCTAAATGCTGACTGCTGTCATCGTCACTAGAGTTGCTATCCACAGCATCCATCCTTGCGTCTTTAACCACAAATAGATAAAGATTTGTGATGAAATATTATGAAATTTTATTTTTCTGAGTTATTTCATGGAGGCTGACATCTTTGATCGCGTCAACTCTCGTGAGATCTCATATCGAAACTGAAAGCAAAATTCGTCTGCATGAAAAAGATGCATGTGCATCAAAGAGATTACAAGATGGTTTTAGAGAAATAACAGACATTAATTTTGTAATATAATTGATTTCAATTGTTAAGGACTACATGAACATTTCTTTAAGGCATAAAATCTTGGGAATGTTTCATTTTGATACCCCCAAAAAGGTTAATTTTGATACCAGAGCGATAAAACTTAAAAGGGCCACACCGCCAGATCAGCACCCCAATGGATTCCAATCGGATCAATTTGATTTCATCAGTGTTATGGCTTTGTTATATAACACAATTAACAGCCCTGTCAAAACATTTGATTGTTTGACAGCCGTGTTATCAGGGATGATTAACAAATAACGTGTAGATTCGGGGTTGGCTTAATCTCCTCCTGAACTTTGGAACACACAGTCGTGGACTTGAGGACTTTTATAAAAGTTCACTCATATTTTATACAATTATTTCCCTGTGCACTTTAAATTAATGTTAATTATGGCTGGTAGAAATTTAGTGGATATAAGAGTAATTCTACTTCTTTTGTTATTAACATTACACTGTGAGTATGAACAAAATATTTTTTTCTCCAAAAATACACAGTACACTAAAACTTAGATGCACATGTTTGATGATGTTGCTGGCACACACAACATCCATGTATACTTGATTGACTTGCATGCCATTATTTAGTACTAAATTGATATATATATATGTATGATAGTCCCATGGCCAGTATAGTATAATTGTTTTTAAATAGATTAGGATATATTTGATGTAAAAAATCACAAAATTTATTCAGTCATTTCCCCCCTTTATAAAATTTTGCATCCTTTGTTTGAAAATCATAAACAAATAATAAACTGATCTAAAATCATTTTTTTATTCAAAATTTTACAGATAGCATTAGCTGAGTTTAATATATATCTAAACATTACATAACACATTTTTAATGATTTATGTACATTTTGTAGTAAGTTGCCCAGTATAAATAACTGAGGACTCTGTCATTGATAAAATATTTCTGCACAATGTTTTGTGGTTTTAAAGAATTCATATATTCATGGTTTAATCAACTTATTTTAAACAAGGATTTATTAAGTAAAATATAAATCCGTGTTTGAATGTTGAAAACAACATGCACAATTCTTTTTTGAAACAAAGAAACACTATTTGGGATTCAGGATATAATCATGATAATACTTAAACCAGAGACATGTATAATTATATGTCTGCTAAAACATACATTTTTTTAATTTAATTATTTTAATGGTTTTTTGATAAAATTTTTTTTTAGCTATTACCCTTGCCGTGAGTCTCATTGGGGTCTAAGCGTGACGTGGGGATTGGCCGATTTTTTGTAAGCGTGACACGTGAAAGTCAAATTATTGTGTCGTGAAAACGGGAAATGAAGTCTAGCGGGATCCGGGATTGATAATAGAAATGTAAAACATTACATGCCAACATCATGGTATTTAATATTACATATTTCAAATACTATTTTACTTCAAATTAGGCAGGGAAACCTGTCTTAACTTTTCAACAGTTTTGATATTATCTGTTAAACAAAATCATGATATTTTGAATTACAGCATTGAATATCCTAAATATTTTAATGACATGGTCCTCAATAATGGTTTACATGCATGTGTATTTAGCCAAGTTTGAAAAGTAACATGTTTGCCATATCTATATCAAAAGCTAATGGCTATAGGATAAAAAGTGTTTGTTCAAAATTAAGGAGCTAATATAAAATGAAGATATTTACAAGCTATAATGGCATTCTTTTACAAAATAACAACATGTCTTGGAAAATTTAAAAAAAAGCAAAAAATGATTTAAAAAGCCGTCAAAACAACAAAATTTTTATTATGGAAATCAAATCTTATTATACAAATCCTCTTGGAAATACATGAATGTATTTTTGATTATTTTTAAAGGTGTACTGAGTCGGGGTATTATGCCAAAATTGGGTACTCGGCCAGTAGGTAGGTAGGGCACCATTCAAAATACAATCATGTATACTTGCAAGGCCTACACATGCATCTCTTCAAAAGTTAACCATGACATATTTTTTTTTTCCAATCCATAAGCATGATAACTTATATATTTACTCAAATTTATAAAAAGTCTCCTTGCACAGTTCAGTTTCTTCCTGGTTCACTGCACTTCTTGTCTTTTTACTGACTTTTAACTCTGGATTATATGATTTTTTTACAGGTTACCCTTCCTGTGGTAGGACATCTTGGTACTCGGTTGAGTTGAGCAACCACAATCAGATATAATCAGTGTAATTTAGAATGGGGGAGGGGTGTTGTTTACAGTTTCCCAATGATTTTGTTGTGTAAAGATAATATGTGTCTTTTTCTATGTTGTGATGTTACCCTCTTGTTTCAGATAAGGGTGAAGGTTTGATACCATTAAAATGTTTAAACCCGCTGCATTTGTTTGCACCAGTCCTAAGTCAAGAATTTGATGTTCAGTAAGTTGTCGTTTGTTGATGTGATTCTTTAGTGGTTCTCGTTTCTGGTTTTTTATATAGATTAGACTGTTGGTTTTGAATTTCCCATGTTAATGGTTTTACACTAGTATTTATTGGGCCCTTTATAGCTTGCTTTTCTGTGAGCCAAGGCTCTGTGTTGAAGACCGTAATTTGACCTATAATGATTTACTTTTATTAAATTTGACTTGGATGGAGAGTTGTCCTATTGGCACTAATACCACATCTTCTTATATATATAAAGCAGTTAATTTTAACCAAAATTGTACAAATTGAAAGCATGAGTTACTTCTTTACTTGCTCTTACTTAACTGAGTACCAGGATGTCCTACTAATGAGAAGGTAACCTGTTGAAAAAATATAAACTTAGAAGTCAAAAGTCAGTAATATGAAAATAGTCTGGATTTTTTCTTACAGGTTTATAACATACATGTATGCATGGACAGAAGAACTACAATTTATTTGTCTTCATTCATGTATGAACTCATTTTCAAACATTGTACATGTATAAATGTATTAGGCTTAACAGAAACTATATTTATGTGGATCTTTTTAGTTAACCTAAGCTTACATAATATTGTGCTAACAGAGATTGTCGTTAAAATTTTGAAATTGTGGCCCACAGCTTGGATTTTGTAGCAAATATAAATAGTTCTTTACAAGAAAATCAGTAATTTTAGTAGCCCACACAAAATTTATGGGCCATAAGCGAGTGGGCCTCTGTCAATTTCAAAGCCTGTGCAAAATTTTATTTATTGTTTTTGTTTGCTAACCCTCATGTATATATGTGTGATTGTATTGTTACTTTTTTACCATTATTTATGAAAAAAATGGATAATTAGTTTTAATTAGGGGCACAACACATTAGGTTTATTTTTGCCTTGAATTTAGATGTGTTGATGAAAAAAGTTCGCCTCATAGTCATTGAAGTTTTACTAAATTTTTATCAAAGTCCTTAAACAGTTAAGTTCATATGTTAATATCTATAAAAATAAACCAAATGAATATGTTGTATCCTAATCATGTTTTAGACATGATCACTTAACCTTTATCAGATTTTTTTTTTATCAAATAAGAACAACAGCTATTTTATTTTGTAGTCATGTGGTAGTTGACTTAGAAAATTTAAAAGAAAAAAGAGATTGTTGCTTCTTTTTCCTTTCTGTAAGTGTTATCTTATATTTGAACAGCAGGAAAATGTTTCTTTTTTTGCAGGCCATTCACAATCATTTGAAAAGGGAAAAACTCATAAATACTCATACTCCACCAATGTTGTGTTCAATGAAGCTAACTCAGGAGGGAAGAAAGATGTTGGATATTACTTAAGTACAGAACTTGATCTGTCACCTGTCTTCCAAGCAGGGGATGAACAGCTGATGAAACTACAGGTAAGAATGGAATACATTTTGAAAAGTATATGTGGCAATGAGATAATGATAAAAGAAGAATGAAATTTAGAGGTTAGGATGTGGTCTCCTAAAACAGACAATTTATATGAATAGACGCATGGACTATATTTTTAACTTCTCCATTATAACAGCTTGACTTGACAAGTAACTGCAGACTTGAAGTTTGAAAGATATTGTCATGAACTTCTGATCCTTTGGATTTTCTCTGATTTTTTTAATTTGCAAAATGTTCTACAAGGTAGCATATAAAAAATACCTAACAAGCCTAAAATGTATTTTATAATACTTGTTTCCCAAAATCCACATTTGGTGAAGTAAAATTTGCGAGGGTAAATTATGCTTATTGACTGTGATAACCCTAGAGGCTAATTCTAGCTGAAACTTTAATGGGGAATTTTCATCAAATTTTTACAGCCAAGGGGAGACAACTCTAATTTAATATATTGTAAGAAAATTTCATTATACAAATGAAATAAGGGGATATGGTATAATTGCCAATGAGATATTAGCTACTATACTTTATCCATATTTCTTATGAAATGAATTTGATAAAAATTGTAATTGTATGTTGATGGAGTCTTACCTTGTAATATATTTCGTCCACAGGTTACTAGTGCAGTATTGTCAAGTGTATCTCGACCAGATCTTACAAATGCCTTAGCCACCCTACTGAAGTACCCAGTATACTTTGAACTATCTGATGGTACTGTGGGAAGAGTATTTGGGCCAGAGAAAGAAAGTGTCTTCTGCAGCAACTTGAAGAAAGGAATCATTTCTTTATTTCAAATGCAAAATAAAGATGGGAATAGGGAGGAGGTAATTATTGAAAAAGCTAAATCAGGGATTTTTACCCTCAATGCTTTATTTACCATTGAATTACAATAGTTCAATTTTACATTTCAAATTTTTTGTCATTCCAAACTTTTGGTCTTCATATTACCATATATATTCACTATTGGCACCTGTCAAATTTCTAATGGCAAGGAAAAATGGAGAAAAAGGAAGACATGTTGCTACAAGTGGAAATCTTATTGAGACAAATATTCTATAATGATTTACCAAATCTTTTAAAACATTCAAACAGATGACTTCAACAATTCCATTGAGAAGACCTTGTGACAGCTCTGAATAAATAATTTACATAAAAAACATTGTATGACCTTCTCAGGCACTGAAACTACTTAGGGCATTCCAGAATTACTTGTACGGGGGAGGGGGGTCAGAAGGCATTATTATTAGAATTTGATGGGTGATGGTTATTTAAGCAAGCATTTAAAGGAAATATCCAATTATAAATTTATGCATGGTGGGGTCAAATAAAAAGTGCCTTCTGATCCCCATATATTATTTATTTTTGGAACATCCCTTTTAGAAATATGGAGAGGAGGTATGATTGCCAATTGGACAACTATTCACCAAAAGAAAAAAAGAAAACAACTACAGTTGTATATGATGACCTTTTACAAAACATGAAACATACTTATTTAGTTAATAATAAAGTCTTAAATGTTTTTGTTTCAGCTTGATGTGTCAGGAGATTGCAAAGTTTCCTATGTAAAAACAGGGTCCACAGTTACAAAGACCAAACATGGCTGTCAGAATCTAGAGATCGCTGGACAGTATATAAATCCTAATAAGGTATACTGATTGGAAATTATTGTGTGCATTTCATTTTTACTTTTAAAATATGGACAAAATTTAAGATTATTTAATGCCTTTTTATGAAAATTTGCATTCAGAAATACATTAAGGGAAATTATTAGTCAGTAAGATCTAAGGAAAATTTTGTAAAATAGCGATAATAGCAATTACAGTTCACTGTACAACCTTCAGCAATGAACAAAAACGTGTACCCCATAGCACACTTTGTTTGTTTATATTAGTAGCAGAAGTACTTAGTCTGGAAGTTATTGTATAATTTTCAAAATATTAGAAAATGTCAGAAAATTTGTTTCATTTTACTTCTATTTTTGCATTTAATTCAAGTTATTTAATTCAAGTTATTTAATTCAAAATGTAAACCTTAATTTTTGTGATATCATCCCAGGTCTCCATGATTTCTAGAAATTAAAATAGTTTTGTTTGTGATTAAATTTCAGCTATTTGGAGTATCAGTTTCAAGCACCTCCACAACACAGTATGAAATGTTAGGCACTGTTATACAGACAGCTCAAGGCATACATCACAGTGTAGCTACAGTAAACATCAAGTCATCTATAAACACAGCAGCTACTGCTCAGTAAGATACAAATAATACTGTGACATGATCACAAACAAAATAATTTCTATTTACCACTAATTCAAGACTTACATTAATAACACTGTTGTGTACCATTTATTGTACTCGGACTCAGAAATAAATAAAATAAAAAACTGGATTCGGCTTTTTGTGCACAAGTTTGTTACTCTGAGAGCTAAGTAGAAATTTATGTTTTTTTTAGTGGAGCCTCAACTCAAATTCCTAGACAATGGACACATGAAAAACACTTTTGAACAAGAATAAAATACAAACTGAGACAGTAACTTATTTAACAAGCGCTTACCTAAAATAATTTCAATATTAGGGAGTTACAGCAGAAATAACACTCAGAATTATCACTCTTTGAATGTTTTTCTAAATTTGTATTCTTGGATTATTTAGTCTTTTTCTATGCATATCCACTTCTTTTTGATGCATTGCCGTTGACAAATTCTTGACAACACATATTGTGCGAGATAGAATTTATATTAAATGTTTAGATTTACTTAACATGTGAAATATTGGTTATATTTGTAATTATTTAGTAATTATTTATTTCCTTGTTAATGCTATGTTGAATAATATGATAACTTGATGAAACAGTGAAACAAAAGCTTGCAAAGAAAAATGTTGAAAAACTGTTATGTTTAAAACTTTATGAAAAGTCAAGGGAAATAACTCTTATTTACTTGAAAAACAACAGTACTGATTGTTTCTTTTCTATTGTAGACAATCATTACAACATATAAGTTCACTGGTTGGGAAGCCAACTGAACAAGGTTCATCTATAGATGATAAGGTCACCCATCTTGGTAAAGGTAAATTATATATAAGAATTCTTTGTTTAAATGAAACTCCAAATTAAAAAAAAATTATGCATATGTTTTTATGCCCCACCTACGATAGTAGAGGGGCATTATGTTTTCTGGTCTGTGCGTCCGTCCGTCTGTCTGTCTGTTCGTTTGTTCGTCCGTCTGTCCCGCTTCAGGTTAAAGTTTTTGGTCAAGGTAGTTTTTGATGAAGTTGAAGTCCAATCAACTTGAAACTTAGTATACATGTGCCCTATGATATGATCTTTCTAATTTAAATGCCAAATTATAGTTTTGACCCCAATTTTACGGTTCACTGAACATAGAAAATGATAGTGCAAATTTCAGGTTAAAGTTTTTGGTCAAGGTAGTTTTTGATAAAGTAGAAGTCCAATCAACTTGAAACTTAGTATAAATGTTCCCTTTGATAAGATCATTCTAATTTTAATGCCAAATTAGAGAATTTATTCCAATTTCACGGTCCACTAAACATAGAAAATGATAGTGCGAGTGGGGCATCCGTGTACTGTGGACACATTCTTGTTTTATAACTAAATGGCTAGCTTTTATAATAAAACTTATGTACATACACTTTCTTCTCAAGAAAACTCTATAATATGTCTAAATTTAGGAGAAGTTTACTTTTTTTAATTTGCTTGCTTCCGGCAAACAATTTGCCGACATGTTTTACGTATACAGCGAAACTTTTCTCGTAAAATTCTGGTAATTGCAATACGCAAGTGCGAATGGAAAACCAAAAGTACATTTCTCTGTCATCAAGATAAACTATATCTTATTGTACCTGTTTTAAACGTGCTTACCTGAATATCCATGCTTCTTTGTTGATTGTTTACAAACAGGTGACAATAGTTATACTTCGGCTTTAAAACATGACCATTTTTCATATTTTCACAACATATTTTCACAACAACACTGACTGATTTAAATATTTTTTGACGATTATACAAAATTTATGTGAAAAAAAATGATAAAATTGTGCACAGAAGACTAAGTTAATGATATATGTATGCATTAGTTCAAGAATTAGATTAACCTTATTTTTCACTGGTCACTCGTTTCATATGACTTTAAGTATGGATAAGATTATGCAATAAAACATCATGTTATGTATATTAGCAAAAATAAATTTTAATTTTTATAGGAATATGAAACAAATTATATAATTCAAATGTAAATTAAGCAGTTTTGGTTGAAAACACATTTTATTTTAAGTTTTTATATATTTTATCAAAAGTTACTTTGAATGGAAAAAAAATTAACATCAGTGGTTATGTTTTTTTTTTGTTCCCAATTCCAAAAAATACAGCATACTTAGTTAAGAAAGCAACAAATACAAGTTTCAAAGTTGTTTAATTGACATGGCAAAGGTTCAGATATACCACTTCCTTGCAAATAAGAAGGCTAGGATTACCACTGATATAGCTAAGCTACTCAGTCTCTTGTAATTTACTGAAGAATTTGAAAAAATACTAGTATTCATGTGAATAAAATAGTTGCAAGATTGATTAATACTCATTATGATCATTTAACTCAGGTCCATTAATAAATTACAAAGTTGTTTGTTTCATGAGAAAATTTCTTTTTCTCCAGATTTAGGTCTGAGTCTTACATCAACATTACTGCCAAGTGGTACAGAAGTACAAACATGTTTAGATAACTGTCAGAAGGTTTGAATCTTTTTATACTCAAGTAGATTTTTTTCTATGGTCAGGTTGTTGTCTCTTTGGCACATCCCCATTTCCATTCTCAATTTAATTGTAATGTTGTTTTTTTTATTATTTAATATATTGTGATTACTTTCAAAAACCTGCTATGATTTAGTTTACATTAATTATGCAGAAAAAAAGCAAAATTATTTTATTAATACTTGTTAATGAAATGACTTACTTTGAATGTTTTGTTAATTAAAGAAATATATTTGATAACCTAATAGCAGAATCATATACCACAAACATTAAATTAACTAAGATGAGGTATGTATAATAACAACCTACATCAGATTTTTTTCTCCTCATGTGGATATCTTTTTTCTTCAACACCTTTCCTTCTTTTCATATTTTTTATGTCTTATCTCAGATTTTACAAGAAAATTCCACGATTATAAAATTATTTTTAGCTGAGATATTTTTGTTTTACAGCCTATAGATGTTTTAAGAAATTTAAAAGAAAGCTTAGTAAGTGACAAATTAGCAACAGCTGAATCTGGCAAAGCGTTTATAGAACTGTTGAGAACCTTTAGAAACACAGGGAAGTTAACTATTGAAGAGATTCTCACCAACACTGATAGCTATTATATTGTGTAAGTACTAACAAGTTTATAGATGACCATTGTTTATAGATGACCAATGTTTACATTGGTTCCAGTAGAAACATAAAACAACAGAATAACATCTTACACGACCAAGAATATTTTTATCTTCTTTTTGATTTGATAAAAGGAGGTCTGGAGTATACTTGAATGATGAATTGTAGTTTGTGTTATGTCCAGTGGCAAATATTTCATGCATGTTTAAATAAAA
Source organism: Mytilus edulis (assembly GCA_019925275.1). Classification (NCBI taxonomy): domain Eukaryota; kingdom Metazoa; phylum Mollusca; class Bivalvia; order Mytilida; family Mytilidae; genus Mytilus; species Mytilus edulis. The sequence goes on along the minus strand of CM034356.1, from coordinate 6,546,504 downwards.
AACAATACAAAAACAATGTGGGGTGTACATTTATGAGACATCAACTAAAAGATACAAAAACCACACTAAAGGGCCACATCTTTTGGGGTCTTCATCATTAGATAAGTGTTTATACAATATGCAAAGTTATAAATCATTCCCAGACTAAGGGAGACAATCCAATATCTGCAATCAATACAAATATCCAAATGACATTAAACATTAGGCAATCGCTTTAGCATGAGGTTTCTGGTTTAAGGACACTAATGTACACATTTAAAAGTGTAAGTTTCAGAAGGATATATTAAAAAGCAAATACCTCTAAAGTTATGTTGATTTTTTACAGTACTGAGCAGTTATAATGCATGTACCTCAAATTGCATCTAATGAACAATAGTAAATACTTCAAAAAATTTAAAACAACAAATGCTTATTGATTTTTAATTCACTTTATATTGCTGACCATTTTTACACGAAGAGCAGTTTTCACAAAGACTTATTTTGAGGAGCGTTTAAAGCTTTGTAATAAATTAGATGAATAACTAATATTTGACTTCATTAATTTTATGTCTTTATTCTTTATTAGTCCTCAGTTAATAGATGTAGGAGCAGCTACCCAGACCCCATTTGCACAGAGAGCTATGATGGACCTGGTCCAGTTTGAACAGGACTATTCTACAGAATACCCAGAGAGACTGTTACTGGCTCTGGCTTACAGCACTCATCCGGGGGAATACCTCTTAAAGGATTTAATTGTATGTAATCAAATATGTGGTTAAGTGGACTATATCACTAGACATGAGGTTAAGCTATTTGTGCTGTAGTGTATTAAAGTATGCTGTATACTGATTTACTGATTACTAGATTTTATGCATTTTAATTAATCACGTTCAAAATACAGCAGTTTTTATATGTCCATTATGAGACATATTATGGTATACCGTTGTCTGTTTGTCCCTCTGTCCGTTTTTCTGTCGCCAACATGTCAGAACAATAACTCAAAAATGCTTTTAACTAGTTTGCATGAAACTTTGGTGAACTACAATGAAAGTGAAATACAATGGTGAAATACAATGAAAGTCCCAACTATGTACTGGCTTCTGAAGCTACACAAAACACCTTACAAATATAGATTTATTTCGTCTTCAAGCCATTGTTCCACTACTAAATTGTCTATTCTTCTTACCAGCACACTTGGTACAATTAAAAATCTGATAATAAATTGTTCAAATAAGGCCTTCGAAAATAGTGGAATTAATTACTTTTGGAGTGTCAAGAACTCAGTGGAAGTACTTGATGAATTGCATGCTTATATTGGTGATTTTGAATCTGTTCAAACTTTTGATTTTTCTACCCTGTATATCACATTGCCTCACATTCTCATTAAGAAAAAATTCACACACCTAATTAAATGGGCATTAAAAAGTCAGAATGTGAATATATATTTTCAAACTCTTTTAGGTCATTTTTTAGTAGCAATAAACAAAAAAACTATGTCAATTGGACATGCTTTGATACTATATATGCCCTTGAATTTTTACTAGATAACATTTTTGTTCGCCTTGGGAATTCCTTATATCGTCAGATTATCGGAATTCCAATGGGGACTAACTGTGCACCACTTATTGCGGACCTGTTTTTGTATTGCTATGAGTTACGATTAATGACAAAAATAAGCAAAGACCCATCGAAACAACATCTGATAAACAAATTTAATAATACTTTTAGATATTTGGATGATATTTTGCTCTCAATAATGACGACTTCAGTATGTATATTAAAGAAATTTATCCTGCTGAACTTACTTTAAGTAAAGCTAATACTTACAATGACCACTGTCCTTTCCTCGATCTTGATATCTATATCACTAACGGAAAGCTGAATACTAAAATTTATGATAAAAGAGATGATTTTTCATTTCCTATCGTTAATTATCCATTTTTAGATGGTGACGTTCCCTTGTCACCATCTTACGGTGTTTATATATCTCAACTTGTACGATTCGCTCGTGTATGTAACAATGTTTTAGATTTTAACGAGAGAAATTTATGTATTACTGAAAAATGATTACACCAGGGTTTTCGATATCACAAACTAGTCAAAACATTTAATAAATTTTATCATCGGTATAAGGACATCATTCGTAAATATAGCTCAACATGCAGACTTCTTATACGTTCAGGTATTTCACATCCAATTTTTTATGGAAATATTCTTTATAAAGCACAAAGGTGTCAGTATTCACCTCAAAAACTAACAAAACCTTTGAATAGACTTATTAAGAAGGGATATAGTTACGATACTGTTGTCAGGTCATTAAAGATTGCATATTTTGGCGTTAATATTGATTCACTTATATGGTCTTTGCATCGGAACTAAACACATTTATTCAAAAACATACCTGCCAACTTTTGAAAATGGCCATGGGGGTTTTTGTGCGTGGCACCATTTTTGAGGGTAGAATTTTTCGAGGCATTTTTTCGTGTGATGATTTGGCTCCTAAAAGTGTCTGACATACTTCTTTTTTGGGGGTGATAGTTGAAGATGCTATTATAACCTATCTTTTTTTAAATTGATTGTTGTATTCTTTTTGTTGAGATAAACACCAGTAAGATGACCTTATGATTGTCTGATACATTGTCAAGAAATAAAATAAAAAAGGCATAGTTTTAATAATTTAATAACAAAAAAACCAACAATATATGAGGGTCTGGAAATGGGGGGGGGGGTCTGTTGTTCTATAAACATTTAATTTTCACCCTTTTTTTCTCTAATCTTCAAAAAATTAATCTCTTTTTTTTCTAATCTTCAAAAAATTTGACCACACATTTCTCCAATTTTCATTTTTTTTTGCCCCTTATTCCCTTATCTTCATTTTATAAGGGCATTATATTCTTTAATCATTTAACCCCATCCAAACCCTCATATATTATATAGATCAATATCACAAGCAGTACTACAATGTTTGGAGACATCATTAAGGCCACCGTGGTCAACTTTAAAGTCTCTGTTGCAAACTTTACAAAAGGCATGTGACAATCCTAACGTTGATTTAGACAACCAGCCCCTGTACTTGACATCATTCTCCCATTTCTCTAAGTATTTGCACGAAGCAACACGCTTTTTTTTCTTAGGCGGTGACAGAACTATTTTGCAAGTGATAACTCGCCCATCATGATTCCAATTTTTATAAATTTAACACCCAAGCTAAAAAAAAACAACTCAAAATTTCGATTCTTTGATTGTTTACACTGCCGACATTAATCAACTGGTGAATGCGTGATCACTAAATTTTGATTGGATGAAATTTGTTAGACACGATTTGTCTCCCTTGGGAAAACTTTCAAAAGTTCAAAATCGGGAACAAAAATATTTTTCGTGTAAATTTTACTAAAATCGTGTTTTTTGGCTATTTTCACGATCACGATCGTGTAATCGGGACAGAGGGTCAAAATCGTGTAGTACACGCCTAAATCGTGAAAGTTGGCAGGTATGCAAAAACCACTTGTTGGCATGACACGGGTTATGTTCTTCTCATATATGTTATGATGGTATGATACTAAACCCCTAACGGGAAGGATTGTGCCTGATGTTCATATGATGAAATCATAATCTTTGAGTCAGTTTAATTGAAGTCTGGAGCTGGCATGTCAGTTAACTGCTAGTAGTCTGTTGTTATTTATGTATTATTGTCATTTTGTTTATTTTCTTTGGTTACATCTTCTGACATCAGACTCAGACTTTTCTTGGACTGAATTTTAATGTGCGTATTGTTATGTGTTTGCTTTTCTACATTGGCTAGAGGTATAGGGGGAGGGTTGAGATCTCACAAACATGTTTAACCTTGCCGCATTTTTGCGCCTGTCCCAAGTCAGGAGCCTCTGGCCTTTGTTAGTCTTGTATTATTTTTATTTGAGTTTCTTGTGTACAATTTGGAAATTAGTATGGCGTTCATTATCACTGCACTAGTATATATTTGTGTAGGGGCCAGCTGAAGGACGCCTCCGGGTGTGGGAATTTCTCGCTACATTGAAGACCTGCTGTTGACCTTCTGCTGTTGTTTTTTTCTATGGTCGGGTTGTTGTCTCTTTGGCACATTCCCCATTTCCATTCTCAATTTTATAATCTATTAATGTGAGTTACTAAATTTTAGATTTGAAATTTCCGAGTTATGGGGTTTTATTAGAAAAGGGGGGTTTTCCACAATTTGCAGTTTTCGGACAATTACTTAAAAATATTTCCATCAGTTTTCATGTAAATTTGGTGAATTGTTCATATATATTTAGGTAGAGTCCCTTTTGATTTTTTGATACATTTTGTCTATTCAGAATTTAATGAAGAAGAAACTACCAAATGTGAATATTCAAGAATCTGTTGCCATGGCAACTGGAGCTGTTATACATACATACTGTCAATACCCAGATCAGTGTCAACATGAGGTAATATAGTCTATAGTTTTAAGAGACTTGTGTCAGACTTCTCAATCTGTAACTTATAAATAAGAGATTTGTAAAAGTCAGCTTAAGATTACTGGTTCCATATTTTTCCATGAAAATATCATAAATTTGTATAAAAAGAGGGAGGAAGATTGAAGGTCAATGTACACTCTTCAACAATAAGTAAAACCTGTCCTGTATTTGATAAGCACTAAAAAGCCCCGGTTTGAGTATATAGTTATCAAAGGTGCAGGATTATAATTTAGTACGCCAGACACGTGTTTCATCTACATAAGACTCATCAGTAATGCTCACATCAAAATATTTATAAAGCCAAACAAGTACAAAGTTGAAAAGCATTGAGAATCCAAAATTCCAAAAAGTTGTGCCAAATATGGCTTAGGAAATCTATGTCTGGGATAAGAAAATCCTTAGTTTTTCGAAAAATTACAAAATTTGTAAACAGGAAATTTATGAAATTGACCACATTATTGAAATAATGTCAACACCAGATATAAAACAATACAGACAAGATAACCAAAGACAACAAAAATCAGAATGGACAAAGACATAAAGAATGTGTCAGGGATAACTTAGCTCTCAAGCCATCACCTTACCAAAGTTCTTTACTTTGATTAAGCTTTGAATTAAAAAATGTCCATGCAACACAGACAACCTTCCCATAATAAATTTCCTACGTCAAAATGCTTCTATTATTATCTCACAGTAAGAACCAATTTTCCAATGATCAATGTTGTTTACGCCATGTGACCCTCAGGTATATCATTTATATTTTCTTCACAGATAGTTAAAGAATACAAACAATTAATTAGGAAGATGTTAAAGGATTGTTACGATGACGTATGTACATTGAGACACCTTAGATCTGTAGGGAATGCAGGATTAGCTGAGTTCTTACCAGAGTTACTTACTATTGCTCAAAACAATAAAAACCCGGCCGTATCATTGGCTGCTGTACAGGCCTTGAGAAGGATGGACAAAGATTTCCTCAAAGATCAGGTAACAATGTTTGTCTTAGGAATTAAAAAAAAATACTGTTTTTGGTGTTAAGGCAACCTGGCAAAAAGCAAAATGAAAATCAATGAAGACCTTTTATTTTTACAGATTTTTTTCCTCAGTGAACACCTCGAACCATGTTTGCTCAAATTCATTTTCAATATTTTTGAACTAAAATTATGTCGTCATATAAAAGAAGATGAAAGTTAAACATATTTAAAAGTTTATATTAAAGGAAGTGATATTGTGACATGTTATAATTCCAACTCAGATTTTACCCTTGACCTTAGGTTGGTCCACAATATTTAAATTCCTCCATGAATAGTAAACTGCTTTCTCATTTTAGGCCAAAGTTAGATTGGTTAAGATGTATCTACAGATTACTAGAGAATATGATTCCAGTGTCAGAGTTGCTGCCCTTGAACTATTGGTACAGCTTAGTCCCACTTCAGAAGAAATCTATAGTATATTAAAATCAGCATTAGACAATAGAAAGGAGTTTGAGTTGTCTTTATATACCATGAAAAGAGTTTTAGATATGGTTAATTCAAATATCAATGTCAGGTATGCATATTTTTCTTATTTATTTTCATAAGAATGTTTTGAAGCTAGTACTATTTCCTTTAAAATTTTACTTTTGAAGAAAACAGTAGAGATATCCTTCCTGCAATACTTTTAAACATGTTAAGGCCCTATATGATCTGTTATAAATATTTTAAAAAGAAAATGAAAAGAAATATTTCATTATAAGTAGTCATGTATGTTAAAAACTATTAAAATAACTTTGTAAAACCAGTAGCTTTTGAATTCTCAATTGGCTTCTGCAGAAGTCGGAAATCCTGAGGTAAATCAAACACATTTTTTTCAAAAGCTTTAGTTACTGAATTCTTTGTTTCCACAGGGAATCCTTCTTAACAGCTCTAAAGAGATATGATATAAACAACTATAACTTCTTTGGTCACAGAGGAAAATCAAGTGCATATACAGGACTAATGGCAGGTAAGGGTATTACACTTGTTACTTGTAGGTGTAGAACAATAGACTAAATCAAAGTATTTTTGAATGGTACAATACACAATAAAAGCCTTGACACCTTGCCATTTTAACAATATTCAAGTTTAAAAAGTTTCTATATATAAAGCCACAAATTATAATTCCATGAATCAAAAATGTTTTTCAATAACTCCAAAATTTAGTATTGTTTAATGCCAACAAAGAAAAGTATTTTCACAGAAGCTCTTTATAATAATTCTGAATTCTCAAACTAATGATTTGTAAGGATAAATACTGTCACACAGAGTAAGAGTTATACATATGCAAATTTTTTAAAAATAATATTTTTACACTAACTTTTTCAGCTATGAAAGATATGAATTCTTCCTACTACCTCCATCAAGAGACAGCGAGAACTGGTGTGATGAAGAGAAGTGGTATGGATGTAGGAGTATATAATGATGTCATGATACAGCCTGTATTTAATGTAGGTCTTTGTGTACTGTGGATTCATTTATTTACGTGGATATTAACATTTGTGGATTGCATTTTTGTGGATGTGTGATTTTGTGGTTTAGCCAATCTCTGGATACAAATCAAATAGCAAATTTGCAATTCGTTGAACAATTGATTTTGTTTTTCACATGTAGCCACGAAACCCACGAATTGGTAAACATCGAATAGTAATGAATCTACAGTATATTGGCAAAGGATGCCAACTGTGGATATATGTTTTTATTGATTTCTTAGGTATAGAAATACCATTAATTTAAATGTTCAGAAAAGTACTAATTTTCTAATGGCTGGTATGCAGATTTTGGTAAAACCAGATAATATGGATTCATTATTTTTTATTGGATACCAATTTTTGTTGATTTTGTGGGTACAGGTGATTCTTGAATTTAAATTTTCAACAAAGTACACTTTTTCTATAAGCTTGTAGGCAGATGTTAGCAAAACGATATGTATAAAATCAATATTTTTAATCCACAAAAACTCACCAAAAAATGTGAATTGACAATAATCAAATAGCTATAAAAAAAAAATACAATGTTTCACCCATACACAACATTAATGAATACAGTGTTTTTGTTGTCATGCTTCCGTAGAAATGGGTTTAAGCAGAAATTTGTTATAAATGCAATGAATTTATTATAACAGCCTCTTGTTTGCTATGTTCTTATATTTGTCAAAATAGCGACAGGAAAGGCCTAGTAAAAATACAAATTTGTATGTTAGATTTTGACAGAATTATGATATTGTATAAAGCAGTATTCCCTTTTATTGCCATTTGTCCATTGTTTAACCATCACAAAAATAAACACACGCAAAGAGACAGAGTCTTAATACGGTCTTCTAACTTATATGCCTTTATATTGTAGTTTGAACTGTATGCAGAAGGATTAGAAGCCTTAATAGGAGGGGGTGATGAGGAGGTACCAGAAGGAGGACCTGAGGCTACAGCAGGCATGACTTTGTCATTGATGGATGTTTTATTAAGGCCAATAGAATTCTTCCGTGGTTCTGGAGGACTTATGTCGGCTGTATGGAATGCACCCTCTGAACCAATCTCAGCATTACAGGTATTGAAATATTTATATTGGTGTTTTATGACCCAATTAGTAGGCAGGGATCTCCATGGCCTGTTTAACGATGGCGCCCCGCCATCGTTCAAATATCTGGCGCCATCGTCAAATGACTCGCGCCATCGTTAAATTGTCTTCCGCCATCGTTCAAAACTTCATCGTTTTTTGTAGCCCGACGCCATTTTTTTTTTTAGCAATTATAATCAAATGCATGTAATTGCATTACCCTTAGGCTTTTTATGTTATAATCCAATACAGTTCTAACGCCTGAGGCCAACCTTAAAAATATGTTTGTTTGCAGTTTTCCGACTGTACCTTCAGACTGAAGGGTCGGTAGGTAGGAAAAATATTTTATTTTATCAGCCAAAATACAGTTTAAACAAGCAGTTACACTAAACCAAATTTCTTGTGAAGAAAACATTTTAAAACAACAAACACTGGACATGCTGAAAACCAACATCAAATGAACAGGCATTTTCAGATAAAAAACTTTTTAACCAAAACTGAAACTTTAACATAGTGTCATTATCCAATTTATGACATAAAATATGGTATAATTATTAAATACTGGAACACTTATAAACAAGGAATGTCATTATGACTAGAACTGTTTTAAAGAAATATATTCAGACATGTATGCTTCTTGACTAGAATGTTTTCATGAGTAGAGTATTTTCATCAGAAAAATGTAGATATTAAAGATTTATAAGACAATGTATTAAAGAGTGTATTTTTAATAAAAAAAAAAAAAACCATTGAATCTTCCTCAATTGAAAAAAAGGCAACTTGAAAAAAAAGTATTAACACATTCGACTGTTTTCATATTTCTAACAATATTTAATTATATGTGATAAGGTTATATTTTTGCCAGGCTTTAATGAAAACCAAAGAAATCTAAAGTTTGGGGTGAAATCCATAGCACCCCATTAAAAGTAAATGGTCTGTACTGAAATGTTTTTAATGCATAAAAAAAATTGGCAGCATAGCTCCCAAGGACATGTTTTAATTGAATTCACACAGGCCACACAGTTTGGGTATATTTAATATTGTAAGAAAGAGAATAATTGCAATGAGTGGGGCAGCCCCCCTTATCCTAAAGGAGCATACTCATTGCAATCGAAGATAGATTTAATATAGAGAGAGTATATTTATTTTTCAAGCTAACCATTCATTTTCTCTACATCTTTGTGTAGTTAGGGTTGCTTCTTATTAATTTGGCATGATCTATATCCATTAACATTTCAAATGAGCCCTTCCTCCGTACAGGCGTGTTTACAGATATTCATGAAGATTTAAGTCACGGAGGAGTGTTTTCATCTTTGTCGTCTTCACAACGATTTGTAGAAAATATGCCATACTTCAAGCTGCTGTCGAATTATTTAACCACTGAAATTGGTTCCATAAAGTCAGGCTCCACAGATTCTGTACCCGATTTGTTTGAGACAGAATGGTTATCGTGTCAGTTATGAATATTCGCTGCATCATCGTCAATGATATCATCACACATCATTACATGTGCCTGAATCTGTATAAACAGTTTACTAATAAACTTTTTTGTTTGTTATTTGTCTTAAAATTGACACGAGACGACAGCGTAAAGTACTCCTCCGTGACTTCATGGACTTTCAAGGGAAAACGGTACTATTTATTCTGCCATAGGCGTTAATACTAACATTTTCTAATTTTACCACTTTTTATAATAAAAACCTGGATAAAACAGTTATGTGTGGTGTTAGTACTTTATTACTCTATTTTAAAAATTGAAGCCAAATAGTATCATGACCAATTTTCAACGGAGCTTGTTTATGTTATCCATGCCCACCGTCATTTTGCAGCAAATTTATAAAATTTTGAAAGCGTTTTCGAATAATTCTATAGAAAATATTTCAATAGGTTTTAAAATTTATATTGCAAATATAAACACTGCAGTTATTCATAGATAAATAAAAAAATATATTGTACCCTTGCATCCAATCACGGCGCTCCTAAGTTGACTTCCTTCACCTGTCTTGGGTACACAAAAGGCCAACCTAATGCTGGGAAAATGTAATAGTACCGTTTTCCCTAAACAATTTCCATGTGCTTTATCATTAAAGGGAAACTTCGCAAAAAAATCAAAAATTGATATTATGTCCATTCTGTATAAAAATTCTCAAATTTATAGATATTAACCCTTTCAACGCTACACAAAAAAATAGAAAAATGGCTGCAGCTGCTGCATTTTTTTTGTGTTCATTCATTATAACAGTATATTCCTTTTCAGACTGCTGTATCTTTTTTATTATAAGAGATACAGAAAAAGTTATTGCATGAAAAATGCTCAGGAGAGTATGAACTGTAATGTTAGGCAGTTATTTCAGTAAAATTTTTCTCAGGTTACCTGCATTTTCAGGTAATTAACAGGTAAAAGGTGTAATTTGTTACATTTGTGTTGAATTTTGAATAAAAACTACTTTTCATCTTCATCTATTTTGTTTTTTTATCTGCCATATAATAAAGAAGACACCAATTGTTCGATTCCGTAGCGTATTGCACCATACATAACGTATTATGTAATCATGGCACAAATCAGTGGCTCCGTCCTCAAAATTTTCAGTCAACCTCCGTTTTCCCCCCTTTTTCTACGTCTCGTAATGATCGATCAAATCATATTTCCCACACGAATTGAATGTAATAAACACATTGAGATAACAAGAAACCTTTTAACTAATCCTCGTCATCAGTTTCGCCATAGAAATGCTGAAATATTTCCATATTTACAGCTTCGTTTCCGATTTCCGCCATTTGCATTTGTCAAAATATTTGTTTTTATTTTCCTTCAATTTTCCTTCTTCTGCATGATTTTACAATAAAAATTGCCGGGATTTCAAGCGCAAATGAGACCTTGCATATCCGCGATTCATACAAGGAAAAATTAGAGAGGACCCGAATGAAAACCGAATGGTTTAAGAGTCCTTATGAAAAATCCGTTGTCATCGCGGCATATGCCGCGAATAGCAGTGGCGGACGGCATATGTCATCGCGGCATATGCCGTGTATAGCGTTGAAAGGGTTAAAGTTTTATTCCGCTAGATAAGAGATCCCCATCGATTTTAAATTTTGAGTATCAATTATCTGCGTTCTGCCATTTTGTCATATACTACGATTAAAAATCACGATATGTCTATAAACCACAAAGGACCAAAACTACAGTAACCGATGTAGTCGTAATTGCGTGTCGATATCTTGTCAATCGTACGGTTGTTTTATCTGACTAACTAACTTGATACGGAAAATGTTCTTATTTTTTTTTTAAATAATCATAGTCTGTTATTTTTAAACTGTTAATATTGGAATTAGTTTTAAAAGTCAAAGTTAAATAAGTGTTCCGTGAAAATTGTTTTCGAAAATCGAATTCGTTCATAATTCTTTAAAGTAATAAACTTTATTCATATAAATTCAGATCTTCCCTCATCTGATCACCAGCATGGCTAAAGGTATTACTCCCAAAGGTATTGTGAGGGGTGTGAGGTGACACGTCCAGGTATTCAAGCGATTTCCTGTCGGGCATGCAAGTTCATGCATCGTTTCACTTCTGTATAGGTATTGATCAGTGTACACGGCCGATAACTTATAACTTTCCATTTTGAACTATCAGGTGTATAATATACATCTCTGTCTTGCGTGTCCGATACGCTTGTTTAAAAATAACATTTCTGGTGTAAAGAATATTATTTATAAAAATATAAATAATACCCCCCAAAAAAAAAAGATTTTAAGAAATAAAAATCTATTTACATATTTTTCCAAGGGTTAATTTGGGAAAATGTAATATATACTCGTTGTCAATAGTAAAGGACAGACCCACTGCTCTACATGTGTTACTAATAGCCTAAGATAGCAATTATTTTGTTAGGTCAATTCTCTTTCGTACAATACCAGAAAACATGGAAAATAAGTTCTTTAAATTTTGACTCTGAAATTAATACCGTTTTTGCATGCGAGAAACTTTATTTCTGGCGATGAGCAGACATGGGCGGAAAACAATAAAAAGATAGGTTTAATATTTGTTCATTCATTTAACATGTATATCTTGTGACGGAAATGCTTCCCTAATAATGTTAACAACACAAGATGGAATAGTCACTCTGTTTCTCTTGCCAAGTGGTTGCCCTTTTCTGACCCAACAAACAAACTGACGATAAGCCATTAGTCGGCTTTGGCTGTCAGTTAGTACGTCTGGAGCTCTCCCTCTATGGCGCTTGTACCTAGAAAAACTTATATAGCTGCCATTTGTCCAATCCCTTTGTTTAAATGTACATTTGATACTTGAAACAATAAAATATTTTGAATTGAATATAGCTGGTTTCAAGAATAACCGGGTTCAAACAAACTGTGAAATCGATATTGTCACTAATGCATTCACCCAATTCAATATTACCATCACAGAGAGTAAATTCGTGGCAACAAAGACATTCCGTCAATAACGGCATAACTATGCATTTAGTACACGCAAACCAATCTGTGTTAAACTGGCGAGGGTTGCTAAGGATATCTTGATTTCGGGAACTTTCTGCAGCTTCCATTTCATGGAGCTCTTCTTCGGTATACTCTGGCTCTATTGCGTACCCAAATTGACCTTACTCGTCAAGATCTGCCTCTCTTGACGGACTGGAACCACTGCTAGTACTATCATTCTCCGAACAAGACATTTTTAGTTATGATTTTATGATTAATTTTTGGACCATATATACACTGTCCTATAGAAACAAGTTCGCACAAATCATAAGAGAAAAATATGTGAGTAAAAGTTAATTGAATTATCAAAGTTAATATCCTTTGGTCTCGAATGTATGTTAACTAATTAATGTGTTTTTATAGGCGCTCAAATCCTCATCCAAATGATATAATCTATATGTAATAATCGTTTCCTACCACACCGAGATTTGATGCCAAGCGGTAGACATATTTTAGGTACTAATTAAGTAATTAAATGAACAATAGATAACAATAATTAATCATAAATGTGCAAAGATTTAAAAACAAAAGTATTTTTTCTTTATTCGTACATATTATATTCCGCTTCGGTAGAGTTATCTTCAGATATTGATTAATACATGGGTTTCAAAAGTCTAAATGTAAGTGTTCTCGTACATTTTTTTTGCCTAATAAAGACAAACAAAATGCTTTGGTAAAGCTATTTCTAATTTTTAAGTTTCCCTTTTTTATGAGACATAAATCAAGGACAAGAGGTGTGTATCATTTCATTCTAACACATGAATTAAGTTTCCCGTCTTTAACCGAAAATTGTTTATTTCTTAGTAAATTAATTTATTTGAATTCAAATAAATAATAGCACCAAATATAATTGAATAATTCCACGGCGATCTATTTTCATTTGTCACCAACTTGAATATGTATTTTAAATGTGTGTATTAAATACTCCCTTGTTTTATAATCCACTGATCCGAATAGACAGTCACACCTGGCAAGGTGTGCCCTAGAGGCGTGGTTAAATACCGAAGTGCAAATAACAATTTACCTTTCAACAAGCCAGCTACGAGTATTGCCACAAAACCGTGAATACACACATCGTATAAACCTAGTCATAGCAGAGACAGTAAAAGGTCAATAAGAGTACACCAACATATTGTTTTTACAGATTATTGTACTTTAATTTGTTCACCTTATCAGTCCAAAATGAATGAATTAAAAATGAATTTATAACTTTTGTGTTGTCTAAAAAAATTATTCGAATATATACGTTTAACATACAAAATTTATCTCATGAATTTGTACAATTGCACGTCTGTGCGTTTTATCTTCTTATTATCGGTTGGTTATTAGATAAAGCATAAGTCATCGGCGCGCTTACGATTACTTTAAAATATGATTAAAAACCAAGACTTTTAATGATTGTATTTTAAATCCCAGCATGCAAAAACCAGGAGAAAACGTCACGACCTACAGGAAGTTGTTAATATTTTTTCATTAATTATTGAATTTCTCCTTTATTACTGCACATATAGCGATAAAACTTTGTGAATATATATATTATGTCATAATGAACATATTTAAACCATAAGTAAAAAATCGCGAATTTTCCCTTTAAATGGTCACATGAACGCTTGACGGGAAGCTAAGAAAAACCGAACTTGAAATGCGTAATTGACCCAGACTTTAGATTATTTCTGGAAAGGACACAAAGTTCCGAATCGCGTCAATAGAAGTATTAAAAAAAATTTTCAAATTTAAAGCAATAAAATTTTCACAGTCGGGAGGATTTTCAAGGGTCGGTCGGTAAACTGCAAACAAACAATATTTTAATTTAAGCCTGAGGGATATCCAGATTAAGATCGCTAATCACTTGTACCTGAACTTGTACAGGTAGATCAACTAACCAGACAGGAGAATACTATCTGAGGATAGACGATCCATTTGTCAAATTAATCAACTAAGTGTCAGCAAATGATTATGATAATTAAGATTAAATAAATAAATTAATAATCCAGTTACAAAGAAAACAGTTTAACAAGTCGAACACATGCTTTATTTTGACTTACGCAATCAGCATCCCCCTTTTTTAAGAAGTACAAAATAAGACGCAAAACAGTAAATATTATTTCATTGCAAATAACTCGAGTACTGCTGTAACGATAATTTAGAATTACTGTAAAAGTTTAAAAGTAAAAACTTAATTAAAAAATCGTAATTCCGAATTCATTTCATATATTACAATCAAATTGATACATCCGCGTTTCTGGTTTCTATTCAGACTCGAAAGATGCATGTTGCACAGCATCAATTTGCCAGATAAAGTCATTAAAAACCTTTTCATTTGTCAACGTTTGCTTTACAAATCTCTTTAACCTTTTACATAACCCGTACGAATCGTTTTGTTGTTGCTGCAAATCAGCTATACCGGTAATGGGTTCTGAATTTGACAGTGTTCATGAATAATAAGCTCCACATCATATGATTTTTGACCCCCATAACAATTACCAAAAATACAAGAAATCTACATGGGGACCTTCATGACAGCTTTTGGTCATTCTCGACTAAGGAGGGACCATGAAGACTTGGCATTTGAATGGTTAAAACGGCAATAAATGAAAATATTGATACTTCTAATTCTATAATGAAAATTCAAATAAATATAATTTAAATAAGCAATGAATTAGCATGTTCACCATTCCTTGTATGGAGGGATAAAATACTTCCGATCGCGCTACACTGTACAGCATAGACACGGTTTGTAATGGTGAAAGTTCCTCCATCGTTCAATTTTCATCCATGGAGATCCCTGAGTAGGTATATAGGAATCAGTTTGTTCTCCAGTAAGAAAAACACTTCTAAATCACTTGCATGATATCAATGAAACTTTTCACATTTGCAGATCACCTCCTGACGTTGATCATGCAGGAATACAAGCCTTACACTTCATATTAAAGGGAGGCAATGAATTTTACTTACTTCAATATTTCATTATGTGGTAATAATAATAAGACGGGGAATTACTTTTGTGATTTAACTGATAGTTCTGCTGTATCCTACCTTTACCAATCTTAGTCAATACAGTATACTGACCCTTAAATAATTATGCTGTATTCATGGGTTGCTGTCTCATTGACATATAGACATTTAAAGATAAACAAAATCTTTGTTTATAGGAGATGCTTCTTAGTTTTTCAGAACTTTTCAGAATTTAACAGTTAAAATATATTCCAAAATCTTTTCCTTATGAATTGAATAAACAATTTCTGTAGAGACTTTCAATTTTTTGTATTTCAGGCAAATCTTTTACTACATGACCATTCACAGAAACTGCATTTATCAAATGGATTAATAATAGATGTACAAGTGACTGGTGTAGCCTCCATTGATCTCTCTGGCAGCATTAGTATTAGTTTATGGTATAAAAACTCAAACTCATTAATTAAAACAAGGTAAGTGTATTGGACAGCAGTGGCGGATCCAGCCATTTAAAAAAAAAGGGGGGGTCCAACCCAGAGTAATGCATTGATCATCCCAGAGTAATGCATTGATCATCCAAAAAAAAGAGGGGTTCCAACCCCCTGAACCCCCCCCCCCCCCCCCCTTGGATCTGCCACTGTTGGACAGAACTTGATTCTAATCATAAATGTACTACTCTGGTTTCTTTTTTGTTTCCATGGCCACCAATTACCTTGAATTAGGGGGAAATTGCATTATCATGGATATGGGATTTTGCAATGTTTTCAAAGTCTGCATATATTCCTATGAACAAATTGATAATGTGTTTAAAATTTTTATTTATGGTTCCCCTGTATGGAAATCCAAAAAATTGGTATCCAACAAATAATACTGAATCAGAATATTATTTTCAAAGTTTTGTATCCATGTGTTTAGATAGAAATGTAAGAACATGATGATTTAGAATGTAAAGAATCAGGCTTTTTTCTGAAAAATGATATAAAAACAAATTATATATTAGAGCTGTTCCAAAAGAAAAATTGTATGGGGGGGTGGTCAGAAGGCACTTTTTATTTGACCCCACCCTGTATAGGAAGTACACCACTAATTCATGGTCCCATTACTTTCTATGTTAAATTCCTCCATTTCAAGTAGGCACACCTCTTTTATTTTAAGTTCAAATAAAGTGGCAATCATTACATGTCAAAGCAACACTTTATGGTGTCTTGTACTGAAAAAATCAACATACCTTTAATGGCATATAAGAAAGAACTGGTTACCGGAACTTCCGATGTACCAAAACAGATACTTCAGATCTGACAAACAGACAAAATGTACCCTCTTTTTAAAATTTGGTGCAGTTTTTTTAATAATTTAAATTAAAAGTCCAAAAGTTTCCTACAATGATCACCAGTCCTTCAGCTTTCATTTGATGCCAAAAATACCTAAATATCTTACATATTTTGAAAGTTACACTCATGCGTAGGAACTATTTTGTGTTAAATATGTACTACTTTCTGGTATGTGCTTTCTGGCCGGGCCCGAATTAGTGGTGTTACATCTATAGATTTTTGATTGGATAGTAGTTCAAGCAATTTTCTTAAAATAACAACCATTCATAAAATTTTAATTAAAGTGCCTGCCGAACTCCCAATACAATGAATTCTGGAACAGCCCTTACTGTTTGAAATTAGCCATAAATCAGTTTTTATAAAAATTGAAAAATGTTGACTGGTTCTATCAGGACATAAATGGCAGTATAGCAATACAAATTGTAAACTTTTCTGAGTTTTTACTTAATGAAAATTCAACTAGAAATGACATTATGAATTTTGAAAAAGTATGATTTGATATATATTTTATAGTGAAACAATAAACATTTAAAAAAAAAAAAAACAGTTTGGATTTCTAGTCTAGTTGTAACATATTTAATAAAACAAAATTAGCAAAAATAGAGATATAACTCTAATGTGAAGTGACTTAATATTTCTAGCTTGGTTGTTTCAGATTCAGAAAAATAGTGAAAAAATTGTGCCTCTGCTATGATTATTGTCCTATTAACATTGTTTACTGTAGCAAAATGTTTTATTGTTATATTTTTTAACAAATGTGTTATTTGCAGTGGTGCTATGATTATAAATGGCTGGATGAAGTTAGAATCTGAAGTTTTACAAGGAGGAATGAACTTTACAGCAGAATCAGAAGCAGTTATAGACTTTAAAACAGATGTAGATTTCTCAAATATGCCTTTTAAAATGTGTTTACAAATGATGAGACCTCCATTACAATACAAGTAAGTGATAGAATAGAGAATTGAAATAGGGAATGTGTCAAAGAGACAACCCTACCAAAGAGCAGATAACAGCTCTTGGCTACCAATGGGTCTTCAACACATTGGGAAAATACCACACGAAGAGTTTAATAATTTCAAATAGCCCCCATGTACTGCGATATTGAGAAAAATCCTATTTAATTCATATCAAAAATTTCAAAATTCGAGTTTAAATTATTGTGATTATAATCATGTCACTTTTTTCACAATAATAAAAACATCGCAACAATTTCTGAATTTACAGTTCTGTGTTTTATTTAGTTCAGTTTTTCTCTTGTCTGTTTTTAAGTCCATGAAGTTATGCATACTATCATCGGCATGAACTCCATCAACATTCTGATTACATAATACATTGTTTGTGCTTAGGTCATCTGATTTCAGGGGCAGATCCAGCCATCTGAAAAAGGGGGGGTTCCCAACCCAGAGTAAAGGGGGGGGGTTCCAACTATATGCTCCCATTTAAATGCATTGATCGACCAAAAAAGGGGGGTTTCCAACCCCCGGAACACACACCCCCTGTATCCACCAATGGATTTCCATGAAGGTTATTTAGCCCATCCTTGTCAGTCATTATAGAAATAAGAAGCTGTGGTATTATTACCAATGAAACAGCTCCCTTAAAAGACCAAATGCTGTAGCAAGTTAACTAAAGGTTATCAAATATATTTTCCATTAATTTTTTGCATAGTTTGCATACTAAATTCTTTGATTTTGGTTCGTTTTAAGCTATAAATAATATTGTTGAAGATAGCTCTGCTTCTTTTGGAATCTTCCTTATCATGAATTACCAATATTGGACAATACATCAGACCAACCTACTGACTCCTTGAAAATTAAATAGATACACATACAACACCTGTTATCTGTTACTAATATGTAAGTTCTGCCAATGTCAGGTGCACCACCTATGATGTATTTGTGATTAATACAAACAATGCATGAGCCAGAAATGTGGTGAGGTAAAACCAGTTTTATGCGAACACAAACCTCCCTGTTTGCTTATCTTGACCTCCGCCTTAAAAACAAAACACACAATAAAAAAGCTGAATACTAGTTAATTTGAGAAATGAAGCCATTCAACTCTGTATTACATAAAATATTTCTTTTGCAGATATAATTTAGAAAAATTTGAAAAATCCAGATTTTTGAAGAAAAGATATCGACACAAAGTTAGAAGATCTACAAGAATATCACCACAGTCATTCTTTATAAATGAGAAAAATTCAGAAATGTGTACAGGAATGTTTGCTAATGAATAAAAGGTAAGATTTATGTGGAAAATATTGTCAATTTGCAGTAGTATACAGTTAAATTATCTCCCTTATATTAGAACTGAGATGTCTTTTCAATGCTAAGATTAGACATGGGAGATAAGTTCCAATTACTTAAGAAAAGTCACAGGAACCTGTATTTTTGGGACCAAAAAATACTGTCCAAAACATTTTTCTTTGATTCTAGCAAGGTTTTGTTTTAACCCTTTCAACGCTATACACGGCATATGCCGCGATGACATACGCTGTCCGCCACTGCTATTCGCGGCATATGCCGCGATGACAACGGATTTTTCATAAGGACTCTTAAACCATTCGGTTTTCATTCGGGTCCTCTCTAATTTTTCCTTGTATGAATCGAGGATATGCAAGGTCTCATTTGCGCTTGAAATCCCGGCAATTTTTATTGTAAAATCATGCAGTAGAAGGAAAATAAAAACAAATATTTTGACAAATGCAAATGGCGGAAATCGGAAACGAAGCTGTAAATATGGAAATATTTCAGCATTTCTATGGCGAAACTGATGACGAGGATTAGTTAAAAGGTTTCTTGTTATCTCAATGTGTTTATTACATTCAATTCGTGTGGGAAATATGATTTGATCAATCATTACGAGACGTAGAAAAAGGGGGGAAAACGGAGGTTGACTGAAAATTTTGAGGACGGAGCCACTGATTTGTGCCATGATTACATAATACGTTGTGTATGGTGCAATACGCTACGGAATCGAACAATTGGTGTCTTCTTTATTGTATGGCAGATAAAAAAACAAAATAGATGAAGACGAAAAGTAGTTTTTATTCAAAATTCAACACAAATGTAACAAATTACACCTTTTACCTGTTAATTACCTGAAAATGCAGGTAACCTGATCAAAATTTTACTGAAATAACTGCCTAACATTACAGTTCATACTCTCCTGAGCATTTTTCATGCAATAACTTTTTCTGTATCTCTTATAATAAAAAAGATACAGCAGTCTGAAAAGGAATATACTGTTCTAATGAATGAACACAAAAAAAATGCAGCAGCAGCAGCCATTTTTCTATTTTTTTGTGTAGCGTTGAAAGGGTGAAAAAAAATCAGTTTTCTAACATCTGTATCTCGAAAAAGGCTATCATTATCGCCAATTGGGAAATTAATTGTTTATTTCAATCTTAACAGCATCAACATTACTTTATCAGAATGCTAAAAAAGTACCAAAACTGTAATTTTACTTCATATTTGATGTATTTTTACTAAAAAAGTTTCAACATGAATTTTAAAGTAAAGTAGTGATTTGGTCCAGCTAAAAAGGTTAAAAATTAGAATTTTTGGAAGCTGTCAATTGATTTCAAGAACCCTTAATATAAAACAGTCCATATGTTGAGTTAGAGCTGATGAAGTTTCTATAATTTTGACCAAGTCTACTGAATAAAATTTTATTGAGATTAAAGCTCTTGTTTTCATCAAAATAATTCAATAATAAAATATTTGATGTTTTGATTTAATATTGCTGACCCTTACTTTTTTTCCCTTGTCCAATTTTTGACAACTATAGTTTTTTATACATCCAAAGGTTGCTGTTTGATAATGATAGTGATTTCAAAATTCAGACAAAATCAATTTATTTATTTTATGGTTTGTACATTTAAAATTCATGATGAACCCAATTTCAGGAGTTTAAAAAATTGAAATTACAGAAAAAAGGCAATTTATGAGGGAACCTTATTATTTTATTATAACTATTTCTATTATTGAGTATTGAAAATTTTGTATATTTTGTGATGTTTTGTCGTCAGAGGAGTAAAATTAGCTGATTTATTTCATATGTGAGTTTTTATTTTAGTAGGAAATCAGGATGATTCATTGCAACCAATGTAATAATGGGAGATAATTCAGCCTTTCTCTTCAAATAAGTTTAAATTACTTCCCCTTGATGAACAAGCTAACATTAGATTTTTTAATAATTCAAAAAATAGTGGCATCTACCTCATAACCATTATGTCCTTCAACTCAAAGTTATATGGGATTTCTGCTCATTAGTTCAATACAAAAATGAAATATGGCCTTAGTAATGAATTCTTCAAAAAGTAATTCTTTTAACAGTATTTTAAGCTGCTACCAAAAAAAGTAAGGATTATAAAGAATAAATATTTGTAAAGACATTCAAGGTTGTAAATGGGAAGAAAGCAAATAAAAGATGTAATTTTCACCTTCATCAAGTCAAGAATGGCAGGAAAATGTTATGTTCATTTTTCATTGTTTTGATATTTCATCAGAAATAAGAAATGTTTAGCAACTGATATAAAACAATGTTTAACAGTACTCATTTTAGATGTTAAAACTAATTTGATACTTGTTTTGATATACTTGAAATCATTCTAAACATGAAATCCATACTTCTAAAATTTGTTGTTTAAATTGTCTAAGAATTGAACTGGAAAAATAATGTTCTTTCATTCTAATTAGGCGAGACCTTTCAATAATTAAATATCAACTTCATAGAAATTGCTCAACACACCACTGATGAGCATATAATATATATAATGCACAAAACCAGAAAGTTAGGTAGCGTTTAGCTTGACAGTTAGCGTAGAAACTTGTATATTGTTAAAGACAATATGTGGATCATTAGATATTGTTTAATACTTGTATGATTGAGTTGTGGTGTATTGATATAGATCCCATGTCTGTTTTTTTCATACATTAATTTGTTGATGGATACTTATGTCCAGCAGGAAGTATAACTTATGAAATAAAGATATGGTATGACACAGAATATAGTAACTATATGTAACTGTATGTTCTTCAACAATTAGCAAAGCCTATACAGCATAATGTATATTAAACAATAATATTTTCTTGTCATATGATGTGGATGGAAGTTTTTAACGACCTTAACTGGCTATTCAGCCATCGCACAGTTGGTGTATATGAATGTACTAGTACCTTATATAGGGAAAGTTTTCACATGTGTCTAATTGAAGTTATTTTCGCTCAAAAAAAATTACCCTATGTGAATATGTCACTTGAGAATTTAAATACATTGTACACTGTATGAAGTATTAACAGACTGGTTATATTTTCAGAATTTTGAATGAGGTTCTTTATTTTAGCAAATATCACTCATTGAGAAATGATCAAATTTGCTTGAATCTTCATTTTGTGCCATTGTGACTGCTCTTAGAAATATTAGGCACATTATCTGTGGAGTTTAGTGATAATTTTTATTTTTTAAGGGAAGAAGGTTAAAAATTCAAAACTTGTTTAATTATATGTTCTGTATGAGCCACTGCTAAAGTATAATGTCAAATCAAAAACCTGCTGAAAAATTAAAAGAGTAAACTAAACTTTCAAATCATTTTTTTTTATAAAACATATTTTATTTGCAAAAGTAGCATAAGGGATTGGACACAAGTTATAACTCCTCTGCCTTAAAATTATCATAACACACACTTGATATAACACCTTGTCCCAGAGGTCACATGTTGAGAAACAAACTCCATTTATCTTGTTATGGATAATTAACAGACTCCCATGTCAATGACAGATATTGTATACAGACTGTTTATCCAGATGTATGAGATGATAATACAGAGGGACAGGGTGCTGATAACGGCTGGGTGACTTACACCAGTAATGGCCACATTTTATCTTATTTATGTAACTTTTTGACAGAATTGTTGCTATTGGAATTATATGTGTCTGACAGTACTCTGCCTTAATTATAACCAAAACTCCAGGTGTTTTTTTTGGGGGGGTAAATTATAATATTGTTGTGTTGTTATTTTTTATGCCACATTTATTATGCCCCATTTATGGGCATTATGTTTTCTGGTCTGTGAGTCCGTTCTTCATTCATCTGTCTGTCTCGCTTCAGGTTCAAGTTTTTGATGGAGGTAGTTTTTGAAGAAGTTGAAGTCCAATCAACTTGGAAACACATGTTCCCTATGATATGATCTTTCTAATTCTAATGTATAGATTTTTTGCCCCATTTTCATGATCCACAATACATAGAAAATGGTCTGTCCCGCTTCAGGTTAAAGTTTTTGGTCATGGTAGTTTTTGATAAAATTGAAGTCCAACCAACTTGAAACTTAGTACACATGTTCCCTATGATATGTTTCTTCTAATTTTAATGCCAAATTAGAGTTTTTATCCCATTTTCATAGTCCACTGAACATAGAAAATGATAGTGTGGAAGGGGTATTCGTGTACTAGGGACACATTCTTGTTTTAATCTCTTTTTTCACACTTAAATTTTCTATTATTTTAGAAGTCATAGATATTTACTCCAACTCTTTTGTTGGATATCAAAATATTTTACTACAATCATGTTGTTTTTGAAAATATTATTTTGACATTGATGTACTACAGCTTACAACCACTAATCTTTGAGATTTTTACTTTTAAACATTAGACCAGCAGTTTATTGTGAGTACATATACATTTTGTTCTTGCCAACTGCTTTTAAATTGTTTCTATCTTTCTTTTCAGATAAAAGTCCTAAACCAGAGAAGTCATTCCAGTTTATGAGGAACACCACTTTCTTGGCAGAATTCTCTCAAATTTTATTTTTATGTTACATCTTTGTTTGAAAATTATCTTTTAGTCAATTTTTTTTTAATTAAGAAATATTTTTAAAACATGGGCTGCCGATACATCACTTGTTAATGACAAGTTGTGTTTTTTTAAATGTTAAGGATTATGTTTGCTCTTTTATTTCAGGGGATAGGGAATCTTCAATCACTTATGTTAGTTGTAGTTCCATTTTTTTAGTGCAGTTGTGGTTTTTATTTAGTAAATGCGAAAACACAGTCGGCATATTTGACAAAAAATTGCAGTTTTACAAATATCTTTGATTAGATCAGGGTTGTAACAACTAATATCTGAAATACTAAAAGGATGACTTGCAAACGCCTTGGTGACATCATTTCATAGATTTATAGTATTTCGGAATTTTGGGATCCAAGGAACAAAACAAAACTTAAACCTTCTGCATTTTTTATTTTGTTTTTCAGAATGTTGAAGGTCTGTTATTGTTAAGATACCTTAATCATTTGACACTGCCTCTATCTTAAAATCGTTTTGTTTATGTATAAAGCGATTAAAATTAACAAGAAATTAGAGAAAAAGTAAATAACAAAATTGTGTTAATAAAGTTATACATGTATAACTAAAACTTTTCAATAGCAATAATTTGACACTCCATTTAAGTTTTTCTTTTTTTTTATATAAAATATGAGTCCATAATGTATACTTTTGTTGTTTTCTGCGATTGTCATGACAACTTGCAATAACTGTTCAAATACTCTTTGTTATAAAATATTGTTTTTTTATGACATTATGTGCCAAAAATAATCATGTTTTGCAATAAATTGTTGAATTTTGTATATTTACAATTATATGAATACTTGTGTTATTGTTTGCCTGCGAAGATAGTCCTAGTATATGGCGGTTTTAATTCCAGAAATGCCACTTTTTTAATGGTTTAGCAACTGCTTGGAAAAAAGTATATTTTTTTATCACATAATTTGCTAACTTATGAGTAATATGGCAAATACACCAGTACATTGGGTGGATATAATCTTAACAAGGTATACATGTCCATCAGTCAGAGTTCACCTGACCTTGACCCTTTTCATGTCTTTCTCAGATAATATAGTGAACTCTGACCTTGACCTTTTTCATGGCTTTCTCAGATGATATAAACAACTATATGGAATGACTGTAAGGTGTTTATATCTGTCTGGTAAGATTCATCTGATCTGACCTCTTTATTAATAAAGCTCAGTTTAGGTATTGAATTAAGAATGGGAATGTGTCAAAGAGCAACAGCCTGACCAGCAAGCAGAAAACAGCTCAAAGCCACCAATGGAGCAAGAAAATCCACCACACAAGGGAGGGCTTCAGCTGGCCCCTAACAATAAAGTATACAGCAATGAAAACAGTAAAAAAAAAACTAACCCAGAGTGAGGGCACCATACTGTCTTCAATAGTTACCTTATTGAACATTTTTTTACTGTGGCCTAATCTGTGACATTTTCATACATTCTAGCTATGTTAGGAGTTAATGTAAATTCCTCTGGCTTTTCTCTAGAATGGTTTTAAGAGTTTAAAACATTGGTCAACTACTGCAGCCTCATACATTATTACAATATATTAATGTCTTAATCCTATCATATGGTAAGTCGTAAATCACCCTGAGGTCAAACTATAAATTATGATTTATTTTGCCACCTTTTTATTATGGCAACAAAGGGACAGGATATGTTAAAACACTCTAAAAATATCAACTCAGTCTCACATTTTACATTTCTCCACCATAGCTTAAACTATCTTAGATCTCTGACCAACACAAAATTGGTTATAAAGATTGTAGAAAACTTAAGTTATAACAGAGGCAACAACTGGTGAATTTTCTGGACAGGGGCGGGAAGAATCAAGTTTTTAGAGTACACACCTCTAAACACTCACATTAAATAACGGATAACAGAAACACTTGTTCTGATAAATTTATTGTATCACACTAAAGCTAAACCATGCATGAAATATATTATAGTAGAAAAGAGTATTTTACATCAGTTTGGCACTGTGGAGTATCTGACTAGAGTTTACACTCAATAACACAGGATTATAGGCATATATACAAATACAACCTTATATGAACAAAGTGATATAGTATCAAAAAATCTTATTTTACAACTATGAATCAATTATAAATTGTTTCTGAAATACTGATACTAAAGAAAACCCAAGAGAAAACGAAAACGGGATCCATCGGGATCCCAATGCAATCCCGGTGAAATTGTCGGGATAACCCGGGATAAGCATCTGGAGGCGGGATCCCATTCGGGATAAATATCTGAAACTGGGATCCCATTCGGGATAACTGTCTGAAGCCGGGATTCCAGTCAAGATGAAACGGGATAAATATTGGACACTAGGATCCCAATCGGGGTAACTGTCTGAAGCTGGGATCCCAATCGGAACTGTTTAAAGCCGGGATCCCAATCGGGATGACTGTCTGAAGCTGGGATCCCAGTCTAGTTAAAACGGGAAATTGTATGAACCATATATTATGTTGTTGAAAATATGTAAGTGTTTCTGTGGTCGGGTTGTTGTCTCTTTGACACATTCCCCACTTCCATTTTCAATTTTATTTTTATATGTCTCTGATAACATCAAGTACAGGTTATTGGTGTTAATTAACAATGCGTATGACACCAAAGCTGTCAGTTGAAGCCAATCACATTTAAGTGTCACTTAATATTCAGTTTGACAGATATTAATAAGTCAGAAAAATGCCGAGATTTTCACGATAAAAATGGCAGGGCGTCCGAGAAATGTCAACGAGTGTTTTGCCAGAAAAGCTTGAGCGTTTCTGTTGTTCCCCAAGTTCCCATAAGTGCGTTTCTATTAGCTGTCGTCCGGCATCAATGATAAGATAATGATCGACATCGTAAAACTTTGATTTCTCAACTTATGTAAACTGTAAAAATTCATAACAACGTGCTCTGTTTTTAACTGTACTGCCGCGGGACAGTTCGACCCTACAAAATACTGACTACTGTCCTAAATAATGCGGCCACTATCTTATCCGCATGCACCATGTGCCGATTAATAAAGTATAATTTTCTTATATTTAGTAAAAACTGGCCAGTAATTAATACTTTTATGCGATACCCTTAATTTATTTATAATACCGTTACGGAGACAGATCAACTTGGCCGATATAATTTGGGGCGAGATTGTCACGTCGACGTTTGTGTACTGGTAAAAACGTCATCAAAATTTGTTTACGCTGAATTATGGACAGGACGAAGATGTAGATCTATGTTTTCAGATAAGTGCATTAATAATTTAATTTAACATGTGTATATGTGCATATAATGATTATAAAAATAATTTATTGAGGAACTATGATTTGTATGGTTTTTATCTGAGCAAATCAACATCAGAAAGTCTGAAAGCATAAACTGAAAATATATTTATTTTTAACATATACAATGAATAAACTTGTTAACTTGTCACATAACAGGCATAAATAGTAGGTTTGTCAAAATTTAATTCAGTTGTGTGTATGTTTATTTGGTGAAAATAATAAGTCGCTATAGTTATTTATCGTCAGGGGATAAAAAAGGGGGAAGGTAATTAATTTGCCAAAAAATTAAAATAACCTTCCAAGACTTCATAATTATTTGGACTAGCTTCCAATCTACTGTATTCTATAAACATTAAACATGCAATAATATTTCTATTGAATTTGTTGCTTCAAAACGTATTGAACAAATGATTCTTTGTGAATTTTTTTGATACTTTAGGGGATATACTGATCTTTTTAAATGGAGCTTCCAACGAAACAGATAGCATGCAGATATTCCAGTTACCATAATTTACTCAGCAATTCTAGTTGGAAGTACAGAGACAGCAAATTGATTAACAGAAAGGAAAACATGACATGTATCCTTTTGCATAAATAACCCAGGATTCCCAGTGGTAGTGCAATTTAAATTGGTGCATGTATATCCTGCTGGTATTTATTTTTGGGATCCCGCTTTTTTTTCAGGGAATCCCAGTACATTTCCACTGGGATTTACATCGGGATACCGCTTCTTTTACGGGAATCCCGAAATTTATCCCAATACATTTACATCGGGATCCCGCTTATTTAGCGGGAATCCCAAAATTTTATCCCAGTGGGATCCCAATCAAAATCCCACAATATCCAAGTGGGATCCCACCTAATTCCACCGGGATAAAATTTCGGGAATCCCGGACTTTTGGCGGGATTCCCGAAATTTTATCCCGGTGGAATTAGGTGGGATCCCACTTGAAATCCCATCAAAATTCCAGCCGGGATTCCAGTGGAATTCCAGATTTATTTTCTCTTGGGAAGATAATCATGTATGATTTTTAAAAAAATGACATGTATTAACATTTCTGATCTATACAAGTTGAATGTTTGAAAAACAAAATGGTTTAAAGTGTTAAAAAAAAGATTTTTTTCAATGCTGATCAAAATTGCATCTTATGAATTTTGTAACAGCATTTTCCGTCATTTTCATTAATTACAGCATGTGACTAAAAGGAAAAATGTTCGCACATTCTTTCATTGACAAATTGAATCCAGTATTTTCAACAAAAATTATTAAAATTTCATCACTTGTGAATTTAAACATTGACATGGGTTAGACAATAGGTCACAGACTTTTCTTTTCAAATAATTAATAAATTCCATTGCCGTGGGACTGGTTCCAGTAAAGGCAGAGTCTGTCTGACAAGTCTCATTTCTACTGAAAAGGACAGACAGGAATAAAAAATTGACCTAATATAAATTTTGATTTATAAAGAACGTTTTAGAATGAATTTGTTTATGATGTTTATATTCAGATGTTTGTTGTCTAAACTTATAATGATAATATATTGACAGAATTAATTTGAAAACAATATGCAATGTATAACTAAGTCTTATTTGACATTTTTGTTAACACTATTAAAAAACAAATTCTTCAAAACTAAACATCTTTAAACTTCTTGTCCTTTATCTCTTGTAAGGTTATAAACAAAATTTGGCTTGCAGATTCCTTTATGGTTTTCATTGATGACTTTGTAATTTGAAAATGACCATGAATAAATAAAAATTCATAAATATTCATCAATATAAATTGTTATTAAATAAAAATGTAGAAATTTAAATTTATTAAAAGAAAATATGAAATCCCCCCTTTTTCACCCCTCACTCCTTTATATATCCAATTTTAAATAATCATTCAATACACTGAACAACAAAAGAACAAATTAAATTTGAAAATATGTCCAAGTTATAATAAAAGTATTCTAATGATCAAACCAGAATAATTTCAACCTTGTTTCTACATATTTTTTATATCACAATATTTTATGTAAATATGAATTGTTACAATTATTCTAGTCCCTTTTTCTTACAACCTTTTAGAAATAAATGCTACATTTTTTTTTTAAAATCACAGTTTTAAACTTGGGTTGTTTTTGTAACAAAAATACCATTGTATCAAAATATACAAGCTAAAGAAAGACTTAAACTTTTTCAAATTAAGTTTGACATTGACAACCATTTAAATAAAATGTAACACACATATCACAAAGGCAATAATATTAAAGTTCAAATATATACAAAACATGCATAAACTCATTTTATTGTATAGCAATATAATATGTCCCACAGAAAGTAACCAAAAGTTAGAGTGCAATAAATTCCAATATTGCACTAGTGCAATAAATCTTCAAATTCATGACGTCATCAACGTCAAAATCTTAGTATAAACCAGTTTTTACTTCCAAATATTATATTGCTATACAATAAAAGGGTTATAGCATGAATATTGGGGAATATTGTACCTCGTAGAACATATATTGCACTCGCAAGCTCGTGCAATATAAAATTCTACTCGGGACAATATTCCCCAATATTCATGCAATAACCCTATAATATAGAAATATACTTTTTTGTGAGAATATCAAAATAACAAACAAACATAATTGATGATAAAGATAACCATTTGAATAAATTTTTCTACAAAACCAGAATTTTAATAAATTTGTTTTAACGAAAACTACAAGCATGTTTAGACTGTGCTTAAAATTTATTTCAGCTCATAAGTCAGAGGCCCAGATTTCTGTAAAATTCACTTGAAATTTTCAACAACAGATTGAGCCTAAAATTTAGATTGACCGCCAAATTTATACTGTATTTTAACTTTTTTCTAATACATAGATAAGAATTAGCTTAGAATGAAAAAAAGCTTTGATCATAAGTTATTTAATAAAAATGTTAAAAATAAAATGACTTTTTACAGAAAATGCATAAAACTTTTCAAAAATTGATTAAAAAAAAGTGCTTTAAATGATTTGAAACAACACAAGTGAGGTATGCAATTTAATATAAAAAATGGCAACCACAAAACAAAGCAGAACAAATATTTGCAACAAAAACCTGAAATATTCAACATTTAAAATAAAAACTATAAATATATACAAATATTCCCTTCAAGATTATATTTCATTTAATAAATAATAATAAAATTTTTCCTTGGTATAAAAATGTTCAAATGGTACCAAAATTTACAAAGATAGTTCTGACCTTCTCTTTATATTAAAAAATCTTTTCCCATCATATACACAAAATACATTCAAAATACGACATTTCTTATATATGATATACATAAAATACTATAAAATTTCCTTCTCTTCTTCTCATAAATTTACAAATAATAACCATGATCACTGATTTCATAAATTTACAGATAAAAAATCTTTCTTGATATATCGATGGAATCTTTAGAGTTATTCCCCTTTGTTACATAGGAAAGTCAGTCTTCATCAGATGATGTTAATGACCTAATTATTGTATGAATCCATCACAACATTGAAGTACTTGTAAAGCACATCCCAGGTCATTTTACTTACATTTAAGGTCAACCCATGTAAATACAAAACTAGTCAATATTATATCTCCTCAAATATCATAACTTATTATACCAAAATATTTTGTTTGGTTAAATCATATACCCAGGTCACTTTAGTGAGGTTTAAGATAAAATAGTTTTTTTAAGTGGTGGATTCTTTGATGATTGAAGTAAACAACAAGATACAATTCTCACCCTAAATCATTCTGTTTTGATTTTTTTGCTGATTAAAGATAAGAGACTGTTTCACTGCATACTGAAAGATGCTGTAGAAAATTGAAATGGATGACTTTTCTTTGTTATCCATCTAAATATAACATCTGTTAATGGAAGGAGTTTGTATGCCTATGACTAATATTTCTTATCTTGTAAATCAGTAAGCTATAGATTTAAAGAAAACATTACCTTCTTTTACCTCAAACACAGACCATTAATTTGATAAACTGAGTCTGTAGTAAGAGTGCATTAAAATAAACATAATTTAATTTTATTTTTTTTAATTTTTGGTTGAGATGTAGGACATTTAATTACAATAAAATATCCCCTAAATAGAACCCTATAACATTTCTACCCCCTACTGAGCCTCAGTCTTTGGGTAGATAATTAATATATATATGCACCATATGTATTAATACTAGTGATATAATGAATGTTGACTTTCCCATGTAACTAATCACTTATATTAAGGTGATTTAGTTTGGTCCTTTTCCAGTTTATACACATATATACTTGTCACGGTTTTGTACTGATTTTGTATGAAGAGTTTATAAAAACATTACTGCATAGGCGGATCCGGGGGGGGGGGGGGGGGGGGGGGGGCCCGGGCCCCCCCTTTCGTGGGAAAAATTTGGTTGATTATATAGGGAATCATTGAAGCATGACTGGAGCCGGCCCCCCTTAGGAAAAGTTCTGGATCTGCCACTGTACTGTTAGACTTGGGGAGGTGTTAGCAAATTGATTTTTCTGTCCATCACAGATTCAATGAAATAGTAGAATGATGATATTTTAAAATATTTTTTTAAAGCTATGAGTAAAATTTCAAAGAAAAACACTTCTGTCTGTGTGAAACATTAGACCTATGAATAATTTGCCATGTCTAATGTCCTCTTATGTTATTTGAACTTTGGACATTACTATCACAAGATTTTATTGAATGTTATATACTTGACTTATTTATTTACTTATTACTTGTCTGAACCCTCTCTATCTATATATATATTATCATGTCAAATGTTTATGCACTTTTGGGCCCTTAATTGAAAATTTAAAAAAAACCTCCTGCTAACAAGGACCCCCAACTTGCACATCAACATCACATCAGTACAAAACAGAGACACAGTCATGTAAATTATCTTTGAGCAATATATCTTCATATTTTAACATGCTTATAATGTTTATGTAATTCCCATATGGATAGTAAACTGATTCTAAAACCATCTGTATTTCAATGTATGATAATAATATGAAACATTAATCAGCTGTTCACAACCAGGTTCATTAAGGCCACAACAACAAAAAGACATGTCTGCTTATAGTTCAGGGCAGGCTTGTCTAACTTGTCTATAGAGACGGGCAGATCCAGTCATTTTAAAAGGGGGTTCCAACTATATGTCCTCATTCAAATGAATTGATTGTCCAAAAAAAGGAGGGTCTAACCCCTGGAACCCCCAATCCCTCTGGATCCGCCACTGAGAGACAAAGAATCTCAAAATTTATCATCGTTTTAATTGGTTCCGCAAAATGATTTGTTAAGATTTTAATTTCAACTAAAATTTTGCAATTGCAGATTATAACCTTTGTATATTCAATTAGTATCAAAATTAGAGAGGGATACAGAATAATTGGATTTTTTAGAAATATTTGACATTGTCAGTACAAAGGGCAAACATTATAAACACTCTATGTAACCTTTACAACCACAAATGTTCAATTAAAATTATGACAGTAGGTTGTGTAAACAATATAAACAGACATGTGGTTTTAGGCTTTTCATGTAGAATCTTGCAAACCTATGATTTAGATACTGTAAAATCAGATACATTTTGTGATTTTTTCAAATAAAGCAAATAGTGACAGGATAAATACTGCTTATTAATTTGCTTAAAACTAATGTTTTAAATTTTAATAACTACATTGTTTTTTCCTTAAATTATATCAATTTATGTAAAATTGTTGTCCCTACATGAAGAAGATTGACAAAACTTTATGAATTTACATTAAAAGTATATAACATGTGAAGAGATCTATATAGTTTCTGAATTTTTACATTAAATTTAATCATTGGACACAACCACAGATACCTTTTACCATTGACAAATATGATAGATCATTGTTAGCTTTATGTCCAGTGGAAGATATTACAGGCAGGACAACTGCACTGTGTTTGCATGTATAACACACAGTTATGTCATTTCAGACTGCATATATAATCAAGGTTTTAGCTCTCAACATAAACTTATGAACTGATAGTAATTGACACACTTATATTTGAAAAACATCTATTTTGTCACTTCCTTCAATGAAACACATGTATAATACATTTTTTCTTTTATAAACTATAAAGAAAAATATACTTATATGTACTAGTCTTCCCATATATTTCCAACATCTTTTTAATTGTAAATAAATCTTCAAAGAAAGGTTGGTAAACCTGTCTCATATTTTTTATTCTGACTTGTTAGTTTGTAACATTTGTAAGTTATTAGATATTAATATATAATCTAACTTTCTCATCTTTATATTAGCTTCATGAAGGTTGACAAAGAAAAAAATCACAAGGGGAATACAAGATCCTGACATATATGCTGACATACCATTCTATCATAGAACATCATATAAATACATGAAATTCATCTTCAATGTGTTCACTGTGGACAAACAAAATGACAATATACCTGAAGTCATATATTCCATACACATTTCTATATTGAACATGTTGATTTAATCCAATTTCCTCAAGAACTATAATATCTTCTTTGCTTCTATTTTTTATAGTGTTAATTTCTTCTACAATAGAAACCCAACATCTTGCATTTCTCACAGAGATGTTGAGGATGCACCTTACTCTGATCACTAACGTCTAATCCGTCAGGCTTCTCTAGGGGTCTCTACAAAATAAATAATGAAATGAATCAGGTTATCTGCAACTGTATTATTATTTGTATAGCTATTATGTAAGTAAGATGGTGTTTATGGACGATGAGGTCTTCATATCTTTAATTCAATAGGCCATTTTGTTTACCCATTATGTTTTATTCTTTTATATTTAAGCACCACATTTTTCTCTACTCTTTAGATTTTATTTTTTTTTTGCCCATTATTCTTTATTCTCTATGCTTAACCCTTTCGCGGCGAGTGTATCCTTGAGGATACACAATGCGCAGGGCGGATGTATCCTTGAGGATACACGATGCGCAGGGCGAGTGTATCCTTCAGGATACATAAATATTGACCCAATAAAAGCCGCAATTTTACGCTATTTGCCGTTCTTAACAGTTGAAATCAATGTTTCAATTAAAATCTGCGATATTTGAGGGTATTATTTCAGTTCTTCAACAGCATTAAAAACATCGTGAAAGGTAAATAAATCAAATCGGAAAATTTTATTTTCTAAAATTAGAACCGGAAACACGTTTTGAGGTCATGTGGGGTTTCAAAATGGCTCCTCTCGATAACGAGGAGTGGAAGTACAGCTGTTTTCTGTGTTTTGATGAAGCCCTTTATTATTCTTAGGTAGTTTTAACTATACAATAAAAATAAATGGTTCAATATATCTTAAATAAATATGATAGCGATCTTTTTATTCCCCCCACAAATCGGAACTAGACAAGTAAGTTTTTTTTCGCGTTCATGGCTTTGCTACAAAAACAATTCTCGATTTCGAGGGAACAGAGATATGGCTTTGAAAAGCTGGTACTCGGGTGACACATACACTTTGATTGAGTATCGGGTGAAATAAGCGGATAGGGCTGTGAATGTACGGGAGAACAATGCACGAAATTGAAAGCAGTTTAGGAAGTGCAACTTCGTCTGCTAGTATTTCAGTGTGAAAATGTCGTCAGACGAAACTGATGTAGAATTTGCAGGTTCAGTGAAACTGATGTTATTAATGCCGGAAAAGAGGTCTTACTTACTTAATGAGGAAAGGTTGAGAATTGGTCAGAATGGGCAGGGGAAAGATGACAGTGAGGGCTATAATGAGTCAAATAATGAGGAAGCCAAAGGGGGCAGGAGGTTAATATTAATTGGTGAGGAGATGGTGGTGATTTGTGGCACAAACAATGAGATTAGTAGTGTTGAAAAAGTCTACACATATATTTGCCCCTTGTGGGAATACTGGGCTAAGTCATGTCATGGGTACTGAAAAGGAGGTGTCAGATTTAGGGCAACTTTATATGGACAATCCTTTTCTTGAATGCATTCTAAATCAACAAAACTGATAACTTTAAGCTTTCCACTGATTTTTAAAGGTGCTGTTATGTCACTATCCCAGATAAGGGGGAAAGGTTGAGCGCTCACAAACACGTTTAACTTTAACCCTGCCACACTCATTATTTCCCTGTCCCAAGTCAGGAGCATGTAGTTCACTGGTTGTTGTTGGTTCATGTCTGTCATTTTCATTTTAGATTAATTGTTTTGTAATCAAGAACATGTATATAGGCAGTTAGTTTTCTCAGTCGAATTGTTTAATATTTCTCATGTCTGGTGGGCCTTTTATAGCTGACTTTACATTATAGGATTTTCTCATTGATGAAGGCCATATGGTTGCCTATAATTGCTTACATCCACTGTATTTGAACTTTGGTGGATAGTGGTCTTATTGGCAATCATACCTCATTTTCCTATTTTTATATTCACTACAAAGGCAAAGGCCAAATGACAACAAAATGCCTTGGAGCTACAAATCAGAAATGAAAGCATTTTTTTGGTCTTGCATACCATTTACTAAGTTGTATTGGTTAACAGATCCAATAATGGTCACCTCAATATTTTCTTGTACAATGATTAGGGACAGGTATACCCATATTTTATGGTACCTTCATTTCTCTAACCATCATAGTAAATGAAACTTGATTATGTGAACAAAATGTTGATCCTTTCTGTAATATTAAACCTGTTGTTTCATTAGTTGAAACTCTGAAGAACAAAACAAATGTCTCAATCTAGTTAATATAATATATATATATATTGGTCAAGTTAAATGTGTAATAAATTTTGGCCAGTTAGCAAGATAAGAGGTCAAACTACCCCTTTGTCATTGTTGACTACCCTTCAAACAGGGGTGGCTGACCAATACATCTAGTATTATTGATATTATCAAAAAACCTTGCAATGGCTCAAAAAGTATATTTCATTTTACTTGGGATAGTTAAATTTGTAATGCCTACATATTATTTACCATTCATCCAACCTAAAATTTCTTCAGTTTTCTTGTTTGCTGGTAAAAAGGATTGATAAATAGATATATTGTGCTGGGGTAAGCAGGGTAAGGCCATTACTAGACATAAGTTCACACACATGCCTTCAAACTGGAACAATAAAGAGAAAAGTCAAGTTTGCTGTATTTAATTTGTTCTTGTTGTTTGTTAAAATTTTATTGTTGAAAGTTCATAATTTAGTTATCAAATTCTCTTAGTTAATTGTAATACTGATTTTATAAATGGGAAAATATTGCTTAATTTTTTATCAAAATCTAAAGTTTTGTGACTTGATATGGGAAAAATGAAACTGCACTGAATTATCAAGAAAGGATGAAACATATGACAGATATGTGTACATATGTAATGAGAGTAGAAATTCATTGTGTAAGTGATTATTCTTCACATGATTACAATGTACATGCATATATATGATAACTAAAGTATCTATCATAATTAAAATAGTAATTTAATATATTTTATATACTCAGTGATTAAAAGTTTTTCAAATTACATAATCAGAAAATCTAGAACAAAGCTGTTGCATATTGGTAATCATGGTAATAGAGGAAGTTGAAAAAACACCAAACCTTTGAAAAAAAGACCAACTACAAAAATACTTGTATATTTATATATAATGGTTGACCCTGGTAAATAATTAATCCATTTTGTTTATCTACTTATAAAAGATAATCATGACCAACTATATTCTGCTTTTTTATTCTTCTAAAATAGGCAGCATGGAAATTGAACCAGAGACGTATATGTCTGATTGAACCAAAATAAATTTTTTTAGCAGATTTTTTTTTTTTTTTTTTTTTTTTTTTTATAAAGTATTGTTATGTTTACCAGGGAAAATGAAACAACAAACATATCTTGTTTTTTTAATAACACTCTTTAATACCAGTGTTTACAATATCAACAACGTATCCGTGGTATCCGTATATGAGTATATGATCGTATCATGATCTATCACTTTAAAAACGAGTAGTCGTTCGTCGATTGACAGAGTTGTCTTTTCATCAATACAAATGGCGGTCGGAAACGAAAAGTCAAACGGTTAATTTAGGAGAGATAAAAAGCTTCGGTTTTGCTATAAACGATGTTTAAATGACAAAAAACGAGTGATAAGATAAATAAGAAGACTCGGTTATAATGATTTGCTGAATTATATCCGTTTAAACACATTTTTAACGTAAAAAAGTACATCCGAATGTCGACATTTTGGCAACATTGAGCTAAAAAGGTAACAAAAATCGATCTTTCAAGCATTGTAAAGACATTATTTTTTGTTTTAATTTTAATTCACTAGGAAAATCTTTTACAGAGCAACCTTTTGAACTTCTGTATCAGTTGTTTAGGCGATCTGAGACTGCGTTCTCGAGTTGCAGCACGTTTTTCAATTTGCAACTTTTCTTGAAGCACCGGTCACGAAATTAATTCAGGCTGGGGAATCTGAGCGTGCAAATTTGCCTCGGCCACAGAAACCCGCGGAAAAAATAAAATCAGTAGTGAAAGTGTTAAATATTCATCATCCCAATTTTCTCTATTTATTATTTTTTGGTCCATTTTTACTATTCTTTACATTTTAGCCCATTATTGTCTTTTCCAAAACTCCCATCCATACCCTAGTATATAAGTTATCTTAAACAATTACCATTAAACCACATATGCTTA
Organism: Mytilus edulis; assembly: GCA_019925275.1. Taxonomy (NCBI): domain Eukaryota; kingdom Metazoa; phylum Mollusca; class Bivalvia; order Mytilida; family Mytilidae; genus Mytilus; species Mytilus edulis. The sequence continues at coordinate 6,508,935 of CM034356.1, read as the reverse complement.
ATTTCCTTCAGTACTACTTTTGTTTTATTACATTTGTGGTGTAAATTAATTAAGGCAGCGTCTTCTATTCACAGATATAATTATATTTTTTCAATGAGTAGATTATCATGATGATACATAAAAGCTTAAATCAGTGGCGGATCCAGAACTTTTCCTAAGGGGGGGCCCGCTGACTGACCTAAGAGGGGGCCCGCTCCAGTCATGCTTCAATGATTCCCTATATAATCAACCAAATTTTTTCCACGAAAGGGGGGGCCCGGGCCCCTCAGGGCCCCCCCCTGGATCCGCCTATGTAAATGCGTTCTAGAAAGCCAGGAATTAGTAAATATATGTATTGGTCCCAGAAGAAAAACTAAATAGGACACCAACAAGGCCCTTAATATATAAACGGGAAAATTGGTTTATTGGGGTACACCATAATGTTTCCTAAACATAAATCTGTTTATGGGGATACACAATAATATGACACTTTATATATTATTGGCCCATGTTTGTCCATACTAACCTGTTTATGGGGATACACCAGAATATGAAGATATGTTAATGGCCTATATTTGCCCATACTAACCTGTTTATGGGGATACACCAGAGTATGACACTTTATACATTCTTGGTCTATGTTTGTCCATACTAACCTGTTTATGAGGATACACTAGAATATGACACTTTATACATTCTTGGTCTATGTTTGTCCATACTAACCTGTTTATGGGGATACACCAGAATATGACACTTTATACATTCTTGGTCCAAATTTGCCCATACTAACCTGTTTATGGGGATACACGAGAATATGACACTTTATACATTTTTGCCCATGTTTGTCCATACTAACCTGTTTTTGGGAATACACTAGAATATGACACTTTATACATTCTTGGTCAATGATTGCACATACTAACCTGTTTATGTGTATACACCAGAATATGACACTTTACACATTCTTTGCCCATGTTTTCCTATACTAACTGTAAATAGGGATAAACCAGAATATGAGGATATGTTAATGGCTTATATTTGCCCATACTAGCCTGTTTATGGGGATACACCAGAATATGACACTTTATACATTCTTGGTCTATGTTTGTCCATACTAACCTGTTTATGGGGATACACCAGAATATGACACTTTATACATTCTTGGCCCATGTTTGCCCATACTAACCTGTTTATGGGGATACACCAGAATATGACACTTTATACATTCTTGGCCCATGTTTGCCCATACTAACCTGTTTATGGGGATACACCAGAATATAACACTTTATACATTATTGGCCCATGTTTGTCCATACTAACCTGTTTATGGGGATACACCAGAATATGACACTTTATACATTCTTGGCCCATGTTTGCCCACGAATTACCACTCATCCATTTCCTCTTGCACTTAGTACATTTGTACTCTCCAAAGCATCTCTTTTTACCCTGATATGGAGTCAATCCTTCGCCCTTAGGCCTAGCCTGCAATAGAAATGTTTCAAAACTACACAAAAATCGATATTTGAAATTAATGTCATTTTAAAGTAATGAATTTATTAGACATTGTTAGATGTGAATCAAAATAATTGGATTGTAGTAATTTGCCGAATATTTTAGGTTGTTATTTTTTTTATTTAAAAAATAAATTCCATATTGCTAATGTTAACATAATGTGATGACATTTATAAATTCAAACCCTTTATTACTATATAAATCATAGAAGCTTGTGACAAAATGAATGTATTATTATTAAAAAAAACAAAATCAACAAAATCTCACAAACACTAATGGAAAACTTAATATGCACAGAACGAAATAAAAAAATATATAGATATATTAGATAAATAAACTTAGCGTCCTCTGTCCTCAGTCTAACGCTTACATACTACTTCTTTGGAGTTCGAGAGAGTAGAGAGAACATAATTAATTTTGTCATTTTCTTTACATGAATTAAAATCTTAAAGACTTTTCCAAATAAGCCACCTCCATATATAATATATCTATGGCAATAAATGTTAACAAAATTCTTCAAATCATTCTGATTGAATACAAAATGCTGTAAACTCATAATTGGAACTAATGGTCCAACAGACTATGAAGGTACATCAGTATTTGGGGAAGGACAATTTTGTAGCCAATCACCTTTTTCCAAAATCCGTTATTTTATCTTATTGCGTGAATCACGCATAACAATTTACTTGTTATTTTCGCGTTTTTCTATCCACACCGGTTACTGGTATATAAATAATAACAATGTCATTAATTGACTGAATTTAAAAACATTATCATTGCAATTTTAAACATTGTCATCAATGTAATATTTATATCACATTGTAAATATTCACTGATAACGACTTGCAATGTGTCGAACAGAACTATTCGAAAGCAGGTTTATATTTAGGCTCACTTAGGAAGCTATGGCAAAATTTCTATACAACCAAGCCACACTAAAGTAACATATACTATATTTTAGTATGGACTACAAGACTGCAACACCATCTTACTTAAACATTCAGTGGTGAATCTAAAACTTTTTTTAAAAGGGGACCCACTTACTGACCTTAAGAGATGGGCCGCCCCAGTCAGGCTTCAATGGTTTCCTATATAATCAAACAATAAAATCCACAGAAGGGGGCCGGCGCCACCAGCCTCCCCCTGGATCCGTTATGACATTACCATGTGTTGTGCTAATTCCTATTGGATTACATCACTTACCTGAGGACAGTCTTTGATATAGTGTCCCTTTGTAAAGCAGAGATGACACAAATATGTAGATGGTGGTCTTTTGTTTGGTTTGCGGTCTAATGTTAGGTCACTGAAATGGTCCACTAGATCGTTTATAGACCCATAAGGTGAAAGCTGGTGTGTGTGGAATGGTGCCTAGAAAATAAAAGAAGAGAAAATATATACTAAAACTTGAAAGTTAATCTTATGTTAATGCACTTTACATATATAATTATAAATGCTTCATTCGTCTATGCTTACCTCTTCGATTACACACTAAGTGCATACCATTGTTTTTTTATTTTTTTATTTTAAGGCACTTCCCATGCCATATAAAACTTACAAACACGTATATTTTGACCTACATGTTTTGGATGTTTACATTGCACTTCTTTGATTCTCTTCTTTTATAAGATCAACCTCTAATATGTCTGCCTTTTTACCAAAACAGAAAAAGATCAAAAATACAAAGATGGGAAATGAATTTATTATTACTTTAGTGATTAATAGTGCTATATTGCTCCTTTTTCTTGTGTCACCACACATGATTCTTCTTTCCTTGGCATATAAAAGAACGTTTTCATGGTAGTTTTTGATATGCATGTTTCGATGAAAATGCCGCTGAAGCAGCCTGTTTTGACTGTTTGGTTTGCGAAAAATCTAAATATTCTAATAATAATTTTTAGAAGAAAAAACTATTAGCCGTGAGTGTTTAGGACAACGCAAGCAAACCGCAACACAAGGAGAAAGAGTCCCTGCGGTGAAAGATGTGACACTCATTATGGCTCACGGCAGGTGATGGCCCGTTACGACTGTTTTCTTTCAAATAAATAACGATCTAGTGATTCCCCATATGAACTTTATTCGAATGTTTTTCCCATTAAAAAGTTAGAGAAGATCACAAATTACAACGGTGACATTTTCATTGCTGACAGTTTAACATTAAGATGCAACAATTAACCCCTTTTATGACGGTCTGAATGGGAGGTCCTTCGATTCTGTATATTCTAATTTTTTAAGCACTTTGTTTTATTCTTTATAAATTTTACGTATTTTTTGCTATACTTTATATTTCACTACTTCATTATTCAGACTGCTCTCATAGAAAATAAACAGCACTTAGCACATCTTAACGTATATAGGAATTTTTTTCTGAGACAAGTGCCTGTGAGATCACACTTCGGATAAATGCTCTCAGAATTTTGCTATTTTCTGATTTGAACAGCCGTAAATAAAGATTTGGAGATACAGTATATATTAGAATTTAAAAGTAAAGTAAAATATTTGTAATTAAAGACATGTTTGATTACATTTAACAAAATATGTTATAAAAAGATAAAGGAGATCATATAGAAATGTAAAATCAGTACGATAAAGAGCAATTATAAAATAAGTGCAAACTGTTCTCTTTTTTAAGACGCGTTTTCTTACGTCTTCTTACTTTCTAGTGTATATCCATACAGATAACAAGGAATGACTTTCGCCTATAGTTGCTGATTGCTTTTTAAACAAAAATCCTGTTTTTGACAGGAATTAATCTACTAAATTATCAACCCATGAACCTTCCCTTTATAGCTCTTTTTTTTGCATAAAAAATCTGGTGCCATTAGAAATTATTTATCTACCAAATGCTTTTTTAAAAATATTTCCCTCAAAATAGCAGCTATTACATATTCGTTTTTAATAATGAGTATGGTTTTAAATTTAAAAAGAAAAGTTATTTATTACAAAACGAAGAAGCCTTTAGTCCAAACATAAAATTCTATTTTTTTTAAATATTGTTTACATGTATTATGTTTATGAATAACTTCAATACTGGATGTCATCGGATGTAAGTTTCAGTACTGACATGACAACTGTTTAGAAGTTCAGTTTGTGTTGAACTTATTAATTTTATCAAATGTCGAATTGTTGAAGGTGAGGTTGAATGCTTTTCAGTGACTTGTGACAGGGTACATCTTTGTCGTTTGGTATAATTGTCTCATCGGTACTCATACTAGATATCTTTTAAAAAGGGTTCTACATCCCCTTGAGCAGAAGTTGTTGACTCTTGAAACATTACTTCTAGATTTGTTGTGAAGAATACAAGTATATATACATAGTTTTCAAAATGTTTAAATATTTTTTACTAATTTGAGATACATTAGAATTAACAGATAAACCACCATGCTGTTTTGAATTTAAAAAGAATTGTTACATCTTACAAGGGAATAGGTACACGACATGGAAGTAATATAATTATTGACTCTATTGTAAACTTAGTACTCTCATGGTCCATGATGAGACGTAAAGTGTCGCAACCCTGAAAATTGTTTATATTTGAACCCCAGCTGATATAAAATGCAAATTTGTGTGGTTAGATCCCGAGGGTCGGATCATAAGGACAAATACCATGACATAAGTTGTCATGCACTACAAGGTGACGAACTTGAATTAATCCCCCGCTAACACTTCCGTCAAAAGAGTGGGCCATGTTTATCTTCAGTTAATGAATACCAGATGAGAGTTGTGTGTAACTGTATGATTATTATAATGATATGTATCCCGCTGATAAAACACTACGAGGGCAAAAGATAAGACAAATATGTTGTCTTAAAATAAATACGATAAATCTGAAAATTAATTTGCATAATTTACTGTTTACTATTTTTCGTTTAAAAACTTATATTATTTAATGCTTCTAGTATAAAATGCAAAATTGGATGATGTTGAAATGCAGCAGTAACCTCAGGCAGTAACACAATCACGAGAGAAACCAATTTGCAAGAAAAGTAATACATTATATAAATGTCTTTAATTTTTTCTTCACAGCGTCTTTTTGTTTGTTTTTGTTTTGTTTTTTGCATAAAAGATTGTTACATACATCAGATCACAGAAACAACTCTAACGAATCGACAATATAATTGCAACAGCAAATCAAACACTCGAGAAAGATATGAATGTCTTCATTTTTTTCATCACAGTGTTTCATTATGTCATGTATGTAGTGCATAGACGATTGCTATCTTCTAAAGACTTAAACCATATATATGTGCGCACTGATTTTTTGTCGAATTGAAAGTTTCAAACTTGTTTATACGTTTTAATTTTAGAACACTGTTGTACAATCATGAATAAAATAATCTAAACATACATTTCTTTCAGGTTTTATAAAATTGAAAGAGAGAAAAAATTGAGCACAAAATCCCGAACTTCATCATTTCTAGTCCCGGAAAAATATTAAAATTTGGGAAAACGATCTGGTTCATTTTCGTAAGACAAGCGATATGTATATATAAATCATATGACTCATCAACGGAAATAAAAGAAAATAACAAGATGGGGGAGGATGATGATAAATATTTCTTACCGGATTTATTCCATTCAGTTGCATCGATGACCAGGCGTCGGTTCCGAAATAATTTTGTCCAGTTTTTAACAGCGAAGTTACGGTGTTAACGCTGTTTACTGTCGAAACTGGGCTTGACCATGGATCACTATAGAGGCTTTGTCCAGCCTGTGGTACCCCACCCTGCCCGTCGGGCATAGTAAGGTACCACCCCAGTTCATAACCATCTGGGGATATTGATAATTGGTCTCGATCATGCCTGTCATCTTTTCCTTCCCCGATGTTCCCCTGTTCTGGGAGTCTGAGGCCAACGAGTCAACTTATCAAATACCAAAATATTACACGCCTGCCAATCAAGTTCCATTATAGCTTTGAACTTTCTAAATTCGGCAGAGAGGGAGGTACCGTTGCTACGAGCGACAAGTCTGTTTCAGCAGACGATAAGTAACCCCATGATGTCGGATCCAACTGTTGAAAAGTTTTCCAACATCTGGTTTATGACATTCTCACCATAATCACAACAAATAGGCTACTTATCGAAATAATTAATACATGTTTAAGATATCGCAAGATTTAGTAATATGATACTTTTACAAGTTTATACTAAGTTGTTTCACTGTGTGACAGTCACCGTAGCCTGCATCAAATTGATCTGAAATGTAACACAAAAAAAAACTCAAAATAGTAAAAATACAAACTTTTTCGGTTGATTGAGAAAAAAAGTTATCAAAGTTATCAAATAAACAAACTGAAAGAAACAATATAAATATTTTAAGAAACGCCTAAGAAAATATATTGAAAATAAAAAGCATTAAAAACTTATTAAAATATAGATAATTGAATTAAGGAAGCAATGGTTTAGAAAAGTAAAACAGACAGAAATAAAAACAAAAAACCAACGAAAGAGGACAAATTTAAACTTCTTTTTATTAGCAGCGCCTGCACGTATGAACTCCCCTCATTGATTTAAACAAAGATTGAATAGAAACTGGTTATAATGACAAGACTATATTGTTTTCGCCTCGAAAATTCAGGAAGAATTCCTCCACAATTTTTATAATTTTTTTAGCCCGTCTATTTTGAACTTATTAATTTAGGGGGGGGGGGGGGGCTAGGATTTGAAAAAATAGGCAGGACAGGAGTTTTGAGTAAAAAAAAAGAGGCAGGATGAGACACTTTGCAAAAAAAAAAGGCAGGATGACAATTTAGGTAAAAAAAGTCAGGATAAACTAATTAAAAAAAAGGCAGGACCGAATAGAGTGAAAAATAAAAAGGCAGGACAGAGATTACAATAAAAAAAAATGCAGGACAAAATTTTTCATCCTAGCCCCCCCCCCCCCCCCCCCCCCCCCCCATAAAAATCAAATGGTAGCTCCCTAAGTAGACTCCATGATAGGAGACATTGCCCCGAAAGGATTGTCCCCGCCATTTATGGACATGATCTTCAATGATATGATTTACCAAAAAGAGTTAACTTTTTGCAATGGAATTTACGGGTATGAAATGCAAAGGTTTCCCAATCATCCTAGACATTATGTATTTACATTTCAATATCTTTTTTATGAATTATAAGCATAATTGCTATATTCCTCGGACCATGACTTGTATTTGTTCATGGAATTAAGTGACTTAAATAAATAGGGGATTGTCCCAACACGAATTAGATTTTAATAGTAACACATTTTAAACACTGGAAGTGATGTCAACGTAATACTTCCATGATTTTAAATTTGTCTACGTCTATGAATGTTTCAGCAAAAGTTTACTTTGATTAATTTACGGTAACCGCCTATACCAATTTCACGTAATGTTTCTTTAATAACAAAGCACGCCATATACTGTATATGTGCCTGTTTTTGGCAATCATACCACTTCTCCTTGTCAACTTTGTTTCACATCCAAACAAATGCCCAAGTTACACATAACACATTATTTTACAACCGATCAGTAGAAACTAGTTACATTATAAAAATCATGCAAATCACATTATAAACATCATGCAAATCTGACTCGGTACTCGTTTTTTCCAAATTCACATAGAAATTAAAAAGAAAAAATACAAGAGGCGGTTTGAGTATAGCACGTGTAACTACTATCATGTTATCTTAAAAAAATACATGTTCAAAGTTAGCACTGGAATTTTTAATCGGCAATTGATTCGTCAGTTATTGTTTCAAAAGATTTCTCGCGAATTAGGGAAGCAATAAGTATAGTGCAAGTTAATTTCTGGTATGATATACGGATCATAGATTACAGTCGGACCTAAAGAAGGGTTGAATACTTGTATATGTCATTTGGTCTCTGGTGGAGAGTTGTCTCATTGGCCAAGAAGGGTTGAATACTTGTATGGGGGGGGGGGGGGGGGAGGGCGGTCCCAATAACAGGAAAACAGCAAATTAATTTGGCTCATAACAGATAACAAGGAATTAAAATGGACAAAAACAGATAACAGTAAATGAAATATTAAAATAATATGGTCTTTGACAAATCAGTATTTCTTATTACGGATATAATCCTTTGTAATGCATTCCATTTTCTATGACTATGTTTTTAGTATTAATTTATGTATCTAGAATGTGTTTAAATTACAAATCAATATATTATAATATTTTTTATATGCTCGTTAACAGAACGTATTATGGTATACTGTTGTCCGTCTGTTCTCAACTTGTGGGACATTAACTCAAAAACTCTTTAACCAATTTGCATTAAACTTTGGGAAATTGTTTATATCTAATATATTGAAGTAAGCTCCTTTTTTGCTTTTTTTTTATATAAATTTTAGAATTTAAGTTTCTGGGTAATGGGTTTTTATTCAATAAAATTGGAGTTTTTTCAGTTTTCTGATAATATTTCAAAAATGCTTTCACAAAGCAAGGAATTTTGGTGAATTGTTAATATCTATTAACATGAGGTCACTTTCAATTTTTATAAATTTTAGATTTTACGTTTCCGAGTTAACGGGTTTTATTAATTAAAAAGGAGGGATTTTCCAGTTTTCAGACATTAACACAAAAATGTTTTCAGCAGTTCTCATAAAACTTTGCTGAAATGTTTATATCTATTGTTGTAAACTCCCTTTCGATTTTTATTAATTTTGAATTTTATGTTATTGAGTTAAGGGATTTTATTCATTAGAAAAAGGTGGTATTTTCTAGTTTTCAAAAATAACTCAAAAATGCTTTCAGCAGTTCTCATGAAACGTTGGTGTATTGTTTATATATATTGACTGAAGCTCCCTTTGTTGCTAATAAAAAAAATGACCTGAAAGAGTTTGAATATTCTGACTTTTTCTAAATGACCGTCTAATGAGGTGTGTGAATTTTTCCTAATAAGACTATGAGGCAAAGTGGTATATAGGGTAGAAAAATCAAAAGCACCAATTATAAGCATGCAATTTATCAAGTACTTCGAACGAATTTTGACACTCCAAAAGCAATTTATTCCACTTTTTCAAAGGCCTTATTTGAACAATTTTTTATCAGGTTTTTGATTGTACATGTACCAAGTGTACTAGTAAATAGAATACATAGTTTAGTAGGGAAACAATGGCTTGAAACGAAATAAATCTTAATTTGTAATGAGTTA
>CM034356.1:6478549-6499213 GCA_019925275.1 Mytilus edulis | reverse complement strand
CTTTTTCACATGTCTTCTCTGGATCAAATCCTAATACAACATCGTTAACTATAATGGGGGCATATGTCATACACTGAAATAAATTAAAAATAGGAATCAACATTTTAACGTCTTAAATAATTTATCATATTGCCAGATATTGTTGTCAGTATATTTGCATTTATATATTTCTAGAATCATTATCTACAAAAATGTGTCCATAGTACACAGATGCCCCACCCCCACTTTCATTTTTTATGTTCAGTGGACCCTCAAATTGGGATCAAACTGTAATTTGACATTGAAATTAGAAAGATCATATCATAAGTAACATGTGTGCTAAGTTTCAAGTTGATTGGGCTTCAACTTTTTCAAAAGCTACCTTGACCAAAATCTTTAACCTGAAGCAGGACAGACGGACAGACGAATGGATAGACAGACAGACGAATGGACAGACAGGCAGACAGACAAACAAACAAACAGACCCACAGATCAGAAAACATAATTTCCCTCTTCTACCGTAAGTCGGGCATAAAAAGGAAACAAAAAGAAAACTTAAGGTTACAAGGTTGGTAAACTAACAGAACCAAATCCTTTACTTTACAGGAAATGTCTTTGATATTTTCAGTCCACAGTAGTACACTTATTGTAGCTATTATGCCACATATGTTCCCATTGGACTCAAATCGGAACATATGTAAAAACTTTTCCTCAAACCACTTGTCAAAGGAAATCAATACTGGTGGTAAAACTGTTCAATGGGTTGACCTTAACAAGAGGTTTTATACATCCTTCTTAGACAACATTTTACAGTATGGTCCTTAATATATCAGTTTGCATGTCTGTATGTCAACAATCGGTACAACAAAATGAAATGTTTTTTGCTGTTTTCATAGGTAAAGTCAATGAAACTCAATAGAGCAAAGAGTTTCCAAGTTGTGAACAGATTTACTCAACATTAAATTCAATAGAGCAGGGATTATAAGTTCAGTAGGGAGTTTATTCATACACAAGTTAAATATCAAGGAATTGATTTACTCGATGGGAAATTTAGAGGAGCAGGAAATGAATAAGTTAAGAGCTAGATTACGAAACAAAGAATTCAAATGGGCAGGGAGAATTAGGTGAGCAGAGAGTATATAAGTTTGGAGCTGATTTTCTCCCCAATAGAATTCAAATGGGCAGGGAGAATAAGTTGAGCAGAGATTTAAAATTTAGGAGCTGATTTACTCCCCAATAGAATTCAAATGGGCAGGGAGAATAAGTTGAGCAGAGAGTTTATAATTTAGAAGCTGATTTACACCCCAATAGAATTAAAATGGTCAGGGAGAATTAGGTGAGCAGAGAGTTTATAATTTAGATAGATATAGGAAGATGTGGTGTGAGTGCCAATGAGACAACTCTCCATCCAAATAACAATTTAAAAAGTAAACCATTATAGATTAAAGTACGGCCTTCAACACGGAGCCTTGGCTCACACCGAACAACAAGCTATAAAGGGCCCCAAAATTACTAGTGTAAAACCATTCAAACGGGAAAACCAACGGTCTAATCTATATAAACAAGCTGATTTACTCCCAAATAGAATTCAAATGGGCAGGGAGAATTAGGTGAGCAGAGAGTTTATAATTTAGAAGCTGATTTACTCCCCAATAGAATTAAAATGGTCAGGAGAATTAGGTGAGCAGAGAGTTTATAATTTAGGAGCTGATTATTCCCCAATAGAATTAAAATGGGCAGGGAGAATTAGGTGAGCAGAGAGTTTATAATTTAGAAGCTGATTTACTCCCCAATAGAATTAAAATGGTCAGGGAGAATTAGGTGAGTAGAGAGTTTATAATTTAGTAGTTGATTTACTCCCCAATAGAATTCAAATGGGCAGGGAGAATTAAGTGAGCAGAGAGTTTATAATTTAGAAGCTGATTTACTCCCCAATAGAATTAAAATGGTCAGGGAGAATTAGGTGAGCAGAGAGTTTATAATTTAGGAGCTGATTTACCCGCCAGAGAAGTCATTTAACCAGGTAGTTAGTTTAGAGTTTATTTACTCACCAAAGACGTCAATGCACCAGGTAATTTACCACAAAATGCATATACAGTAGCATTGATCTGATTGGCTGTTTGGTTCTTTGCTATAAATGAGTCTATTTCCTGAACAATTAATTTGCATATTGCACATTCTGGACCAGCCTGATAATAGAAAACATAAAATGACCAATATAACAGTAACTATATCATAGTCTTAAATCTAAATACTGTAGAAGCATTAATTTTCTTGGGGTTGAAATATAGTGGTTTTGTCTCTTTAAGATTTCATGGGGATTTAATTTTAGTGGTTTCTAGTAAATGGAAGGGATATTATATGTAGGTTAAATTTTTCGTGCTGGTTTTAAATTTGTGGATATATTCTTTCCATGAAATAAACTAAATTAAATCCTCCACGAAAATTTTTGCTTCTAACGTAGTTAACTGAATCAATTTGTACATTATAATATACTGTGGATTCATTTATTTTCGTGGGAACCAATTTTCGTGGATTGAGGAAAACTTACATGTTCATGGATATTTGATTTAGTGGTTTAGCTGAAGTCTGCATACAAGCCATGAGAAAATTAATCATTCGTTGAACATTTAATTTCGTGGTTCAACTGTTCCAAGGAAATCCACGAAAATTGGTATCAAACGAATAATAATGAATCCACAGTATATACAACATCTTTAGTTAAATATACCTGCATTGTTTTTTATCAGTATATTATTACAAGCACTTACAACAACTCTAGAAAAAAGTATAACTAGATGATTTTAAATCTTATAACTATTATGGCAATGGATATTGAGAACAATCATAAAATTGATCTATTATAGAAATTAATGTGTAGTTATCTTTTTTTTCTTTATCAACAAAAAAATTCCCTCCACAAAAAGGGGGGTCTGACTATACCTTTATCATAACTTCTTCAATATTACTGGAAGGGAAATCTTTTGTCAATGCTATACTGTCATCTGTCATAAAAAGAAATTTAAAACAACATTAAATCAAATAGTGTTTTAATAACAACATCTTTAAAATACAATATTGGGGGAGGGAGAAAATATTAAATCGAACTGCAATTTTCAGAAAATTGGATACCCGTTTTGAGACAAACATTGGCTTTGATATCTTGAATTTCATTTTGATATCTTAACAATAATGCAACAAACATATTTGAAATGTGAAAACTTACTTGTACACAACTTTACTTTTTCACAAGTCAGTTCAGGATCAAATCCTGACACAACATCTTGTACAATAACTGGTGCATATCCATAACACTGAAATTGAATATTATAATAGCATTAACCAATATACTAAGGTTACACTTTTGTTTATATTTTCCACATATATAAATTTCATACCAAACATTATTTTTTTGACAGCACCCGTAAAAGTAAATAGAATATCAAGCAAGCGAGCTAGGAGCCTGCTAGGATGAGTCGATAAAGTCAGTATCAAAATATAAAATGCCTTTTGGCAATTTGCTTATTATAATAACTGTATTTTACAAAAAAATAAAACTGATAAAAAATACTGAACTGCAAGGAAAACTCAAGACAGAATGCCTGTTATCAAATTGTAAAATTGACAGTTCAAATGATAAATATCTTCATTTCTTTTTTTGGTATAAAAGAATGAATTTATCAACAAACATTTAGATTCTTAAATAAAAATTTGCCCTGAAAATTAACTAATGCTTTGAATCCCTGAACAGAGAATGCAATTTGGTCATACAGTAATCACTCAAGTTAAATTTCAAAACATTTATATACTCACTAGTTTGTCTAGTGGAGCTGGTAGTTTACTACACAAGTTATATACTGAAGCATTAATGGCTGCAGAAGACTCATTTGTTACAATGAAGTGGTCAATCTCTTGTATGATAAATTTACACAAGGTACAGCCTATGCTTGCCTGGAAGTATATAAGATAAATATTGTCAAAAAAAAAGTATGCACAAGGCTTAAAGATAAAAGGATATACTACAGGTATCACATAAAATTGACATTCTCATGATACTTGAAAATGAGGTCAAGGTCAGATGAACCCTGCCAGATGGACATGTACACATTACAATAATGAAAAATTAAAGGACATTTTTACCAGTCAAAATTTCAATTCTAATATTAGTCTTATCCCTCAAAAAGTAAAACACTGATCTTCATTTATTGTATCTTATTTGGTAATAAATGAAAAAATTCACCTACAAAAGTTGTCACTGATGCATTCTGTTAAAGTCCATACAATACAATGTAAAATATTTTGCCCAACAACACCCATTAATTTTTTCATATAAGACTTAATAGCTCATGAAAGGTCATTTACCAAAATTTAAGAAGATTCTTGATTTTCTTTCTTTTGTTTTGAGACCCAATAATACCAATGCATATATAAGGTAAAAGTCCGAGTCGGCCTTTTCCCGCCATATTTTAAATCTCAAATATCTCGAAAAGGAGGTCAATGACCTATCAATATTTTTAGCTTATTTTTATCCCTAATTGTTTCTCTACCAGCTTATAGTATCAATTCTAACTTCATAATTTATTAATTTTCACCTAACCTCACATAAATACATCCTTAATGGTGATTGTTTGGTTGCTGTCTCATTTATTTGTAATTCATAAATAACATGACAGTACCCAAATTGCACCTGTTTGATCATTTTTCACCCTAGTTTTTTTTTATGACAAAAATGTCCATTCTGTGTTTATTTTGTAGTTGTATCATTCTTTATTATATAGGTACACCAATTTGATTTTTAATCCATATTGAGTCATAGAAAAATGGGTTTGAATCGACCTCCAAACTATCCGTGATTCCGTACGTAATGAGGAGTACCCAAATTGCGTCCATGCTTATTAATTCCCATTATTAAAAATCAAATAACAGATGTTTTGTTTTATTTTTGCAAATATTTAGAACAATTTGATATTAGTACATGTTCACTATTCATTTTTTTTTAAATAGATACTAGTATCATATTTTTTTGTATATTTAAAAAAAATGACTTTTGGTGAACATCACATGGCGGCGTTTTCATACATTTTTCTTTTCCAGTGATAGCTTCATCTAATGATATAAAATGTGAATGTTTAGTGTATAATTTAATATATTCACCTATTTTGTAAGACATGTATAATGTCAAATAACTAAAATACAAATTGTTTTGTCTCAAAGAAAACTTTTATGAATTTCTCAGCTGTTTGTTTATGTTAAATAGGTGCAATTTGGGTACTCGGTGCAATTTGGGTACTCGGTGCAATTTGGGTACCGTGACATAACTTTTAGTCATCACCTATAGTAGGATTCTTATTTAAAATTTCCCTAAAAAGAAATAAATTGACATACTTTGGCATTATTTTCTTCTTCTTTTTCATACTTTTCCAAAGCCTCTTTCTGAACCAAGTCATAATCAAACTCTATCTTTTCCACCATATCATAATCATCTTCTTCTAAAAATACAGAAAACAATAAAAATAGTAAAATACAGATAAAATTCAAAGGGAAACAATTTCGGTTTTAATGAAAACCAACTTTTAACTGGCATCTTTACAAATTAATACATGTGTGACCTTCATCTTAAACTTGTTAATATCATGTGACATACAACTTTCATCTTTGTAAACACTTTGTAAACACCATCTAAAACCAGACAACACCTTTTGACCTTAATCCTTTCCTAAAAAGACATCATAATAAATAAGATCATCCTCCATTTTTTAATTCCTTGTCTTTAGAATACAAGAACAAATATACAGACATGTCAGTACTTTGTCTAAATTTTAATTTTTAATTGAGCAAAAAAGATATATTAATATTTGTTTATTTATACAAAAAATCCTGAGTTTGTTTATTTTCCTACTCACCATTATTACACAGTTTTATCGTTGTACAAGCCATGTTAGGATCCAAACCATTTTTAATGGCTATCAATAAAATTGGAGCAAATTGTTGGCACTGCAAAATGTAAAACAATAAAATTTGGATTAAACATTTCTCATGAAATAGTACAACATACTGATGTCTTGTTTTGCAAAATAAATAGTGTCTTGTATTTAAAAAATATTTCTTAATTTTCAAGACATATCCCTGTCCAACAACAGTTCACTTTCGAGTTTATGACAGCAGAGATTACAACAACGTGTCAAAGCTCTCATGTTCAGTCAAAGAGACTGCTAAAAATTAGAATAAGTATGTACCTGCATATTCTGATGTTGAAATAACAAGTATGCATTAAGACTATAGTCTATCTGTTACAAATATTAATTCATTTTTGAAATAAACAGTCTCATATTTTCAAGCTTCAGTTTTCTACATTACATTTTATATATCTGCTTTTAGGAAATATTCAGATTTTTTTACCACTGGAAAGAAAACATTTAAAATGAATTCTTTCATCCATTATAGAAAATCAAAATTACATTGTGATGGAAAGTGTTTTCAAAGTTACCAGAAAAGTTTTTTCCTTGCAAGATGAATTAATAAACTTGAGAATGAAAATGAAGAATATGTAAAAGACTGACAAAGAGACATCAACCCGATCAAAGAGCAGACAACAACTGATGGCCAACAATAAATAGCTTCAATCCAGCGAGAAAATCCTCCCTTTTTCAACAGATTTTTATAGCTTGTTGTATATTTGACTGTCCATGTAGTTCTGGGGTTCATGTCTGTCATATTTGTTTTTCATAAATTGTTTTGTAATGAATAAGGCCATTATTGAATTGTTGTATGTTTTTCGTGTTGATGTCTTTTATAGCTGACTATATGATATGTTTTTTTTCATTGTTGAAGGTTGTATGATTGCCTATAATTGCCAATATCTATGACATTTGAACATTGGAAATCATACCTCATCTCCTTAATTTTATAAAGAACTTACGAGTCCCTGTAGCTGATCTGGTAGAGAGTTGCATATTTGTTGTAATGATGCATTGACGGCTGCCTCTGATTGGTTAGCGCTGAGAATGTTATCAACTTCACGCATCACAAATTTACATAAAGTACACTCTGCTACTCCACTCTATGAAAATTAAAATGCATAGTATTCTTGTTTTGTAAACAAAATAATTGTTCTCTCATTAGCATGAATATGGTACACAAGCACAAAATCTATGCTTAATATCTACTGTTTTTAAGCAAATCACAAAAATACAGATGTAGGTTTAATATTTTTAAACTGAGCTTTTTTCTTCCGATGCTATTTCTTTGTCTTGAAGAAGCATCTGTGGAAGTTTCAAATCATTCCATAAAGATTTAATAAAACCATTCATGTCTAAAAAAATAATTTCAGACTGAACGCTTACTTCAAAAAACAAAGTCAATCTATCAGGAAAATACTGAAAAAACAAAATGTATTTTCAAGATTTTGTTTTTTAAACCAATATGTCTTTACAGTGAGTTGATTGTAGGTGTTATGGTAAAATTTTACCTATAGCTCAACCTGTTTTTAAAATTGTCAACACAATAGGGACATTTAAATTGACCAGTTGGTATTGTTAGATTTAAATATACCTTGATTCTACCTGTACAGATTTTTATTCACCTAACCCAAAGTTTCAGCATGCTTTTTTCCTGAAGATTTTCTTACCTAGGATTATTCTATTAAAAATTGATAGGGAAGAAAATAATTTGGTTTTCATTGTTTTAAATCCCTGATATATTTGATTTATCTATTTTTTACCTAAAATTCTAAATCAGTAAAAGATTAAAATAAATATGTATTACTATGTTTGAAAATTTAAACTGTTTTTACACCAAAATGCTTCTTTAAAATTCGAACCCTTATACATAGTATTGTCCAGCTGCCAGTGAAACAAGAAATAGCTGTTCAGGGTGTTTACAGTTTAAATTTTCAGAGGGATATGTTGTTTTTTTCTTCACATAACCCTTCAAGATTCTCATTTTGGATTATTATTTGCAATGTTTTAAATCTTTTGGTGTCATTGTGCATACAGTATTGGATTTATTTTATTTGAATTCACTACTCAGACTTTTCATAGCAATTTTGCTTCTTAAAATGTGATGTGTT
Source organism: Mytilus edulis (assembly GCA_019925275.1). Classification (NCBI taxonomy): domain Eukaryota; kingdom Metazoa; phylum Mollusca; class Bivalvia; order Mytilida; family Mytilidae; genus Mytilus; species Mytilus edulis. Next base: position 6,491,166 of record CM034356.1, on the reverse strand, counting down.
TCTTTCAAGATTTTATTGTCATGAAGGACATCAAGGAGGAAATAATTCATTCAAACCGTTTTGTGGGGCTTACATATGATGTTGTACATATAAAATTCGAAATAATTTTGGAGTATACCTTGCTGTGTTTTTTCTTTGAAATCTATTATAATATTAGTGGAAGTTTTGTGCATAAAATGCTGTGTTCACTAAAGGAATTCCAATTTTTCATACGATGGGATTTAGTTATGTCAAAGATTTAAAGATTTCAAAACTGGAATTCAAGTAGGAGATATAGTGTGAGTTCATCCAACATGTTTCTGTGGCTTTAAATGTGATTTTTGAAATATTCATTATTAATTTTGGGATCTATTACAAATTTAAGATGATTCCCTATTTAAATGGGATCTTGGAAATGAAATAAAATGTTAAAGTAATGCAGTGGATATAGTCTAATCTAGTGATAAAGTGAAAAATAAAAGTAAAATATTCTAAAATATTCTTAACGTGAGGAAATGTTTTTTAAAAGTGAATGTGAAATTGGAAATAGTCATTATAAAATTCTGAATCAAATATTGTTTGATTTGGAAATTATTATAGGAAATGAAATAAAATGTTGAAGTAATGCAGTGGATATAGTCTAATCTAGTGATAAAGTGAAAAATGAAAGTAAAATATTTTAAAATATTCCTAACATGAGGAAATGTTTTAAGTGAATGTGAAATTGGAAATAGTCATTATAAAATTCTGAATCAAATATTGTTTGATTTGGAAATTTATTATAGGAAATGAAATAAAATGTTTACTGTGGATATATTAAAATCAGGTGATATATAGTAAAAATATAAATAAAATATTACAAAATATAAGTGAGGATAACTATTTGGAATATAGTAATGGAAATGATTCTGAATTATGTATAGATTCTGCACCTGTTAAATTAGGATGTATATAATTGGAAGTTAATCAGAATTTATACTATGGATTTAGAAAAAAATCTAGTGAAGTAGTGAAAAATGAATAAAATTGGGAATTATTTAAAATCATTGGAATTCTGGATGAGATGTCAAATATTAGTGTAAATAAATTAATGAAATTGTTTATTCAAATATGATTTTGAGGTTTCATTAAAGTGAGTGAAATATTACGACTGGATTATTTAGGGTATTAAACACTGCTAGTAGTGGCTATGCAAACATTTAGATGAAATGTAGTGCATTTTAGGTCATGCAATTTTAAATTACATGTAACTGCAAGAAAATAAAATATATGATATAGTCATTCTTGTTTGGCTTGATCACTCATAAGATTTTGAATGACAGTAAAATAAAAATCTCTCAATAGAATAATCCTAGGTAAAAAAAAGTTCAGGAAAAAAGCATGCTGAAACTTTTGGTTAGGTGAATACATTTTTTTACAGGTAGCATCAAGGTAGATTTAAATCTAACAATACCAACTGGTCAATTTAAATGTCCCTATTGTGTTGACAATTTTAAAAACAGGTTGAGCTATAGGTAAAATTTTACCATAACACCTACAAGCAACTCACTGTAATAATCTTTAAAAAAAAAAGTTTCTTCTAAATTTTCAAAAGTCTATGAGTGTTTCTAATTAGTTATTGGTTTTTAACTATTAAGTTAACCAAACCTGTATTTTTAACATTAACTACAACATAAATGTCCATTATCACTAAAATATGGCAAAAAATCTGCTCTGTAATTCTATCTTTTAATCATTAATAATGTTAATAAAGCTTATCATACTTACTGGCTCCTCAAAGTTTTCTGGTTCCACCAAGTTGGTAATCTCATGGTGGATATGGGTCTTAGATTTCCCACAGATACCAGCCATTTGTAAACAGACCTGTATACCTGTCTGAATAATAAAAATAGCAAAACAATGAGAAACAGTACAATAAACTAGCATTGAAAATTGTGTTCCAAATATAACCATTCTGTAGATAAACAACAATTTACAAAATAAAAAAATAATTGAGAGAGATATCAGTTAATTTATTCTATTAGCTATCAATACAAAACAAAATATTTTAAATAACATGAATTATTCCATATTGAAAGATTGACTTTAGTAGGTTTTTTCTGTATGAATTGGATTTTGAATAAATAAGCATATTCACTGCACAAAACATTGTGTGCTTTTAGGTGTATAAGAACAATACAATGTTTGACTTTTAGTTGGTTTTGGTAAATTACTGTTATTTTATACATATTTTTCTCACTCTGAACATAGAATAAAAAAATTACTGTCTTTTTTTTCAGTAATTATGTGGTTTAATTGACTTTTAAAAAACCTAGTGACATTCACTTCGGGTGTTGGCCTCAGTGAATATCAGTTTTTCAAAAGTCAATAAAACCACACATTTACCTCATCAAAAGACAGTAATTGTATAATATAGTAATCAACTATTTTGCAATTTTTCCCAGATTGCAGGCATTGTGGTAAATTTTTACATTACATTTCCAAAGGGTTTGTTGTATCATTCAATACTAATTCAAATGTTGCAAAATTTCAGGTTAACTAATGCAGAAATGAGAAGAGTTATAAGACCCATGATAACAGCTACTGGATACTTTAAACAGCCCTACCTCTCCAGCAATGCCTTCCATTATCTCTTTGCAGTCTTTACAGGATAAAACGTGTTCATGGACAATAAAAGCATCTTCTGAAAAAGAAAAATTTATGAATGAAAGCTCATGAACTGAAAATCTGTATGCTATAAAGATATGACAATATATACTCTTACATATCAAATCGAACCAAAAGCAGCATGCCTATGACTGGTGCAATAAAAGACTATAAGCTTTTTTTCAGTAAATTATTTTCTGAATTTTAAATTGGTTTTCTACTGTGGATTCATTTATCGTTATGGATACCAATTTATGTAGACTAAGGGAAAAAATGTTTGATTTCATTGTTGTTCCAAAGTCTGCAAACGAGCCTGTGGAAAAATTATAATTCGTTGAACATTAAATTTCATGGTTAACCATTATGCCCACACAATAATAATGAAACCACGGTAATTGTATTTGAGTTACTTCCCATACAGGAGAGTTGTACTGCAACCATAAATCTTTTCTGGCATTGAAATTTTTTCATTTAAGAAGAAATACACAATTGTTATAATTCCAGGAAGTATTTTCCTAGAGATTCGTTTTCCAAGGACAAAATACAAAAGTATACATGAAAGTTCTACAAGTTATTATGAAAGTATTTTTAGATTAGCTCCCTGTAATCTGAATTTATCAGTATAAAATGTACTAACCTGCCGTACAAACTTTGATAGCCTTGCAAGCTTTGTCTGCTGAGAACTCATCCACTAAAGCTTTCAGTAACAGTGGCTCAAACTTCTGACACTGAATTATACAAAACACAGTTAAATAAATCAAATAAATCATTGGCAATAACATTAAAAAAAAACCACACATTTACAATTTCTTATGAACTTCAGAGAGAAGAAAGTCTGCTCGTCATTATTTTGGGTAATAAAATTTGGCACTGGCAACTGATATTTTCAAAATGCATTTATTGAGAGATAAAAAAATCATTTAAGACCATCTATATAATTGAGGAATGTCAGAAAAATTGTATAGAACAACTTTTGGGCATTTTGGGCATTTTGGGTCCTCAATGCTCTTCAACTTTGTACTTATTTTTGGCTTTATAAATATTTTGATATGAGCGTCACTGATGAGTCTTATGTAGACGAAACGTGTGTCTGGCGTACTTAATTATAATCCTGGTACCTGTGATAACTATTTTTTCTATTTTAAAAATTATCGACGGACAGACGGACGGACAGACGGACAGACACCGGACATTTGTATACCATAATACGTCCCGTCAAAATTTTGACGGGCGTATAAAAACAATTAGTATACATGGTTTTTTTTTAAACAGTAACTTTAAATCAGAAATTTGATTTAATTTTACGACTTACTTTATTTTATTTTTTAATCTATAATTGCATAGACCTTCACCTGAATGTGCGGCCTCCATTGTGTAAAACAAAATGAAAACTAAAAATTGTGAATGTAATTAATGTATACTTGATGGTATGTTGGAGTTACACGCTTAATCTTTTCAAATTAAAACACTCCACATTTTTTCTGTAACATCAAGAGAAAAGGACAGAATCATTGGTTTCAGACATTTTCAAGAAGTTTGTTTATCTTTTCAATCTGAACTTATTACAAATGACAATTATATAGCAGATACAGAAGTACTAGATTATTAATATTCAAACTTCGCCAGAAATCCTCAAGACAATGCCAAATGACAAACTTCATTCAATTTATCGTATTATTAAAACATACATGTGTAGGGTACTATAGATAAGGTCTTCAAACATCAACTTAAACTATTGATTAACCGGTTAATAGATTAATGATTATTAGAGTAACTGGTTAGTCAAAACTGTTCAATTTGACAACATTAGTCTAAAGTCTATACCTACCAGTGCTCCTAATTGACCAGGTAGTTCATTACAAATTTCTTCAAGTGTAGCATTAATAGCGTCCTCAGATTTGTTGTTTAGGAGTCTTTTCTCAACATAGGAAACTACAAGCTTGCATAACTCACATTCTATTGGCTATAAAATAAAACACTCAGATGAATTTTCATTGAATAATGGTACATGTAATTACAAAACGTAGTTTGGTGGAATTCTTTTTAACTGTGAAGTTGTCACCCCAAAAAACTGAACATGAGAGGAATTTTGATAATGATGCATGGCCTTTATTTCCTGTGGAAGCAAAAACAAACCACCTTTAAATGGGAATACAAAAGATAGGTAAAATTGTTTATCAAAATTAAAAGTCAATTATTAAAATTAAACATTAATATAATGACAAATATTTCTTCAAAAAAAAAATGTACTCTGTTCTTTAACCAACAGCTACTGTGGAATCAATATAATTCTTAGGGTACTTATTTTTCTGGATGTTGGGGGTTTATGTGAACCACAAATGTTAAGGTGCTCAACAAAGTACAAATTTGGCATAATAGTGTATTTAGAATTTGTTAAACCATGTAAAAAAGTGTCTGATAAAATATGTTTTTCCAAAATCCTCATGAAAAATAAAATTTGCAATACTTAATTTAATATCATAATTAAAATCTCAATACATTTGATCTTATTTCAATCCTCTTAAGGAAAAAAAATACTTCTTGATACTTTGAAACCATTTAAATTTTGAAATAAATACAACAACTATGTTCAATAAGTGATTAATAATAACTTTATTATGGGTTTGCTCATTGTTGAACGCCTTACAGTGACTTACAAAAATGTATAGCTGTTAATTTCTGTGCTGTGTCATTTGGTCTCTTGTGAAGAGATGTCTCATTGGCAATCAATCCACATCTTCTTTTTTATATTGTTTAAAGTTTGGACTCTGCCTTTAAGTACAAATATATAGTACCATAGATGGGTATAACATCTACGATAGTACTTACATTAGCACCAACATCCTGTGTTAGCTCGTTTATTTCATTTGGTATGACATCTTGGCTGACAGGTAAAACATCATAGCTGGCAGGAGCTGGTAAAACATCATTGCTGATAGGTGCTGGTAAAACCTTGGTTAAAAAGTCATTCTCCAGTGAGGGACATACTTTTAACGATATACAAATCTGTTCTGGGTCCTGAAAACACAATGTTATAGTGTGTTAAATGTTATTGGTATAATGCTTACTGAGTAATTTTTTTTTCAATTACCTTTACTACTTTATTTATATCAACTGACAAGGAGGTACATAGTTTATACTCAAAGCTTGTTTTCTTGTGTTCGTAACTTTACTGGTGTCATCTGGCATTATCCTTGTTTCGATTATCATTGTCTATAAATAGAGTCACTTGTTGGAAGATTATTAATTCTTAATTTTTCATACACCTTCCAAATTTATTTAGTTAATTGCGAGTGATTTAATTTTTTAATATCTCTCTGTTTTTTCAATAGATAGTTTTGACCTCATAGATCTTGAGATATCAATTTCTTATTCATGATTCTGAGGTATTAACTGAAACTTCAGGAAAGGATGGGGGTATTTGAGGAGGCACCAGTGCCTCAAGGATTTTTGGGAGCATTTTCTAAAGAGGATATTTCAAAAATTTATAAATATTTTTTTTTTAATTCTTCTTTTATAAGAGCATCCTGTATGAGCATAAATTCTAGCACAATTAAATGGAAGAATGAAAATGTCACATAATAAATTTGCTTTAAAGCTTTCCCTAATTTCCTGTTCTTTTAATTGATTCACAATTCCCAACTCAGTGTAGTTTAGACCCTATTTGAGAAAAATCCCTGACCTAGCTAAATGATATCAAAATATACAGATAAGTTACAATTATCGTGAACTAGATGTGTCTGATAAAATATTTCTGTTCTTTGACCTCTGATAATTTTAACTGTTAATGAAATATAAATCAATTATTAGACCAAATCTCATTTCAACAATTCAAAATATTTCATGACCTGTACTGTTTGCTCTTTATGAAATTTTTGCTTATTCCACTTATCAAATTCAAATATAGGGAATTCAAAGGTTAAGGTAGATGGAGTGTCTTAATTATAATCCATAGAATTTTTTAATAATTTGCCAAAATGTAGTTTATATCATGCTTTTTAAAAAATAATAATAAAAAGAATGGGTCACCGTGCTTATTTTCACGCTACTCAGTGTTCAAAATTGACAAATTTTGTATAGATTATGCATGAAAAACCCAATTTCTGAAATAAAGCGTAATCTACACCATAGAATTTTGAGATAACACATGAGAAGATGGCTTTAATAGTACGCTTTCAGAAGAAACAATGGGGTCACCGAACCCGTTTTCTTGCTACATTATAAAATAGGTAAATTCCTAACACATTTTATTGTAAAAGTACCTTAATCTGAATTATATGCCCTTGCATTTGAGTTGCCTCCCCTTATGTGGCACAGTTGGAAAAAAATTGATCAAACAAAAGTTTTCTGTATTTTGTAAAATACAACCATAAATATGATAAAACATGTCATTTCTATATCGAAGTGGAAGTTCTTACGCATAAATTACCTACTACTCTAAACATTTGCACATTCTATTAAAGATCTACCCCTTGTTTTCTGGTATTTCCAAATCCAAGATGGAGGAAGACACCCTATCTATCTTAAGATTGAAAAATAAATTTATACTTCGAAGTCGAGAACCTTAACAGTGGGTCTCATTCGGGTCTAAGTGTTATGAGGGATTGGCTGATTTGTAAGTGTGACAACATGAAAGTCAAATTATTAAGCATGAAAACAAAAAAACTAAGTCAGGCTGGGCCTGTGAAATTACAAGTGTTATCATCTCAATGATAAGCGGGATACAGGAATCTGAAAAATCAATAATCGGGATATGGGAATCTAACAAAATCAAGCAGGAGGATCTAGGTTCAGACCACCCCTCTAATGAGATATGTTTAACAGCATTGTTTTATGATTTTTATTGTTATCCGAGTACATTAGTGTTAATCGTGTTAATGGTAGATGTTGGAAAGTCTCTGTTAAACTTTGTATATTTATAAATTTTCTAGATCTATTTCCTCTTAGAGCTTGACATATACATAGACACTTGTCTGTCTTTGAAGAAAGTATGTTGTTAGTTATAAGAAGATAAATGCATGACCTGTATATGTTGATGGTTCGTAGAGTATACCAAATATCTTTTGTCTCCACTAAGGAGCTACTTAAGGAGCAGGAGCATTTTACCCCTATGTTCTATTCTTATCCAATGGTCATGTTTTTGACAAAAGTAAAAAAAACACAAACTTTATTCTAGATACCCTAAGGAGCATTCAGCTTAAAATTTGGTTGGAACTGATTAAGTTATTTTGGAGGAGATGATGTTTGAAATTGTTTACACAGATCGGACGACAATGAGGGACAATGACGACAGACAACAATGGACGCCAAGTGATGGCAAAAGCTCACATTTCCTTGGAAAGTTGAGCTAAAAAGTAGATTATTGGAAAAAACATGTGTAAATATTTTTGGGCAACTGAGTTGAGCTCTGTAAATTGATCTGTATGTGTGTATCAAACTAATGTTTTTAAAAGAGATGGTTTTTCAATCTGTAACAAATATGATTTTTCAAATGTTGAATGAATATTCTTTTAATTATCTGGCAAAAAACATCTTCATGAATACTTAAGATCCATGTCAAAGCAGCCAAAAAGTTGCTGATAGAGCCTTTAAATATTTTATTTAATCTATAAAATCCCCATTGTGTCATAAATTCAAAGATACAATTTATTTTACTTTTAGTAAAGATATTTGCAATTAATTTTTACTTACCAATCCATCAGATAGTTTTGAGAAGACCTTTCCAATGTTGTCTTTGACAAAGGCAAGACATGTGTCAGCATTGGCAGTTAGTCGGTTACAGATATCAGTTAAAACACCTTCGGCTTTTGCCTGAAACCAAAAATATACACAATCAAAATTATAGCCGTAATAAAACTCACTCTAAAATGATAAAAATAGATATACCTTTAAAATATATGCAAGCTTAAATTTATAACCTCTTCTAGACAAACAAACAAACAAAAATATTGCACTCATTTAAATAACCTTTAGCTTTGACCATTTGACTGAAACCAAAATCTTACACAATCAATACAGTCCTGCCAACTTTCCCAATTCACCATGAAAAGGGTTGTAAATTAAGGTTTTAAACACAACTGGATACTTCATCTTTATAACTAATAACCTAATACATGTATTTGGGATATCAAGCATTCTGATGAATTCTATGGTTGGGAGAATTTAATTTATAAGCACATATAGGATGCTTTTGTTAATAAATGCTAAACAAATGTTTATGCTTGTCAGAATTTATAAGCTAATTATAGAACAACCTGCACAATCTTAACCATAATTCTTTCAGTTAGGTGGCCCTTCCTATAAGCAAGGTACAATGTAATAGGACCTGTCCCTGGAATAAGTCATATTTTCCAGCTTGAAAATATGTGAATAGCAATAGGTATTGAAATCAGAACATTTATGATAAAGTCAATAAAGTTCCCAAAACTTGTTATATGAAAACCAGTTTACAACTGGTTTTTTTCACAGACCTTGGGCAGAAAGTCTGGCCATATCAGGAGCCTGTAATTCAAAGGTTGTCGTTTGTTTATGTGCATGTTACATATTTGTTTTTTGTTCATTTATATCAAATAATTAAGGCCATTAGTTTTCTCGTTTGAATTGTTTTACATTGTCGTTTCAGGGCCTTTTATAGCTGACTATGCGGTATGAGCTTGGCTCATTGTTGAAGGCCATACGATGACCTGTAGTTGTTAATTTCTGTGTCATTTTAATCTCTTGTGGAGAGTTGTCTCATTGGCAATCATACCACATCTTCTTTCTTACATAAGTATAAATTTGAGGAATTTGAGCTCCCTGCAATGGTGATACCTACGCAATATGTGAAACAGTATACATTTTTACCTAGACACAATATGTGAAAAGTTGATAGAATACATTTTTAACTATGCAATCCATGAAAAGGTATACATTTTGTAAAGTCTAAATCATATGAAGGGGTGGGTAAAATAAATTAAGTGGCACCCCTATCAATTCCAGTATTGACATTATTGAAGTGGACCACCCATTGAGTCTTATCAAAATCCTTCAATCTGGGGATTATAAATGGTATACACCAAACTCCCCCATAGGCGGATCCAGGGGGGGGGCCTGGGCCCCCCACTTTCGTGGAAAAATTTGGTTGATTATATAGGGAATCATTTAAGCATGACTGGAGCAGCCCCCCCAAAAAAATATTTAAGTTTAATGTATTTTAACAAGATATATAAAAATAAAATAGAAAATCTATATGAATTCATGTATACATACATGGTATAGTGAATTACGAATTTACGCCTCCCCCTTTTTAAATCACGTATCAGCCTCTGTGATCCCCTGTCCTTGTTGCTATAGATTTGGTGAATTTAAAATAGTTAATAGCAGATCATAACAATATAATGAAGAGTTCGTGTGTGATACAAAAGGTACAAACTTCAGTAAGATATTTCAGTCTCTCTGCATCATCATATGAAAACTTGTGCAAGGAACACAATGAGAAGAGGGAATGAAACGAAGGTACACATATGTCTCTGATATATAACAGTCTATGATTTTTTCTAAATATTCAAACTATAGTCTATATGCATGACATTGTTCTTCCACAAGATGTTTAAAGTAATTTAATCCACCCCCTTTATATCCTTTATAAAAAAAACTAATTTGTTGTTATTGTGACGTCAGAGACCATACGATATCTATAGAATTCCAACAAAATTAAATGATCGAAAAATGAGAATATAATGATATAATGCACTGACAATTTTGAGACAAGCAGAGACATGTATTATATGTCTTGATATGAAAGAGGGACGAAAGATACCAGAGGGACAGTCAAACTCATAAATCGTAAATAAACTGACAACGCCATGGCTATTAATGAAAAAGACAAACAGACAACAAACAATGGTACAAATGATACAATATAGAAAACTAAAGAAAAAGCAACACGAACACCACCCAAAACTAGGGTGGTCTCATAAGTATATTAATAATATAACAATACGCAGCCTTTTTATGAGGTCAATACAGGATATATATCGACCAAAACTTGTGAAATATATCGACCTCGGACTTCGTCCTCAGTCTATATACTTATTTCAGATCTATATGTTTTCCCCAGTATATACCACATCATACAAAGGCTATTACTGTATATATATATCATTAAATGGCAATAACTTCCATAAGGAGTTGACTGACGAATTCGGCGATGTTGACAAACTTGTAGATCTGCCCTTGGTGTGGTTTTGCAGCCAATTAACAATGCGGGGTAAAAAAATCTTCATTTATGAGGAATAACTCCAATAAGGTGCCTTTCATAGACTTTGTTCAGTTGACTTATTTGTAGATCTGGTCTTGATGAACATTTTTTCCTGTCAAAGTTTCTCTTCAATCATGTTTTTATAATCAGTCACGGGTAGATATGCACGCAAAATATTTGAAAATAATCGTTATTAAAGAGAAAAAAACTCCCATACGGATTGGTGGGGCACTCAAAATCACGGATAGCCGGTAGATCATTACAATTTGAATATTTATTGTCTCTTCAATGGTTTTCGAGATAATATCGATCATATACTCGCATTTTACTGTTATTGTCTATATCTTAGGCACGGGCGACAAAACCGTGACCCTCCCCTTTTATTTAGGATCAATGCATTTGAATGCATGGGAGCATATGATTGGACCCCATCCCTTTATCCTGGGTTGGGAACCCCTCCTTTTGAAAATGGCTGGATCCGCCCCTGGGTTGGCATGTGGGATCATGGGGAAAATTCATTAAAATTGATACCCTATAAACGACGGTTCGATCCAATAGTTTCAGAGAAGTTGTTAGTAAAAATCTAACAGACAACGACAACAATGATGGACAACGACAATTATAATAATGGACAACATGTGATGGAAAATGCTCTTAGCAGACATTATAAGTTATCTACGTTCATATCCGTAGATATGGATATTTTAACACCCTGAAGTACCCCAGTACACCATGAGGCGTATGATATTTTAACACCCTGAAGTACCCCAGTACACCATGAGGCGTAGCCGAAGGGTGTACAGGGTACTGAAGGGTGTTAAAATATCCATATCTACGGATATGAACGTAGATAACGAATTTATCCCCCGGTCGGGCCCAAAACGGGAGATTTTTTATGGAAATTCGGGTACAAATTGTAACGCGAAAAAAAACCCGGTTTTTTTCATTATCAAAAAAAGGGTTTTATTGAAAATTTGGAAATTTTACATTTTTTTTAGGGGGTGTGGGGTTTTTCTACCAACCTATGGTAGAACCCTACAGGTAGTAAATATAAGACGTTTTTAATAGGGAGACAGAGAAACGGGTTTGAGTAAAAATTTGGCGCTCAATTTGTGAGCGTTACGTCATAGTTGGTGGAGGGTCAACGTAGGTAATTTGCATAGCGGGTCAGTTAGTCCAATTCCTTGAAAATGGGCAGTTAAGTATGCATTAATGAAATTTGGGGTAAATGATCGGCATAATAGGACAAAAAACGTTAATGAATTAAATATTTAAAATTTAAAAAAATCAAGGAAATCTACAGAATTCAATATTTTTAAAAAGGAGCAATCATGGAACTAAGGGAAAAATTGCGTGAATTCCCCGGGATAATGGTTAGCAACGTCCCGGGGAAATGGGTTAGCAACACCCCGGGGGTATGGGTTTTTTTTAACGACGTGCGTTAACCAATCAAAATCCTAGATATAAACTAAGCCGGGGGAAAAACGGCAATACTTTTTGGTTGAATAAAGCTGGGTTTTTTGTCACGTTTTCGTTTTTTTCAAGTATTTGATACAGGAGTTAGATTTTATCTTGAACTTTGTCTTTTTTCCGGCTAACCCTTTTTATTTAAAATGACGATAACGGGAAACTTTTGTCAGCTAGTACAGTATAACACAATCTATCTTTCATTGAAAAAAGTTTTAAAAACTTTTTTTTACGTATAACTGGGACTTAATATATCAAAAGTTTGGGACGTAAAAAATCTGGAATT
>CM034356.1:6107886-6478449 GCA_019925275.1 Mytilus edulis | reverse complement strand
CAAAAATTAAAAAAAATCATATATTCATTATGGTAGTATTGTGTGGGTTTGGAGTCAAAATAGTTTTAAAAATCCAGCTCAGCATATCTGTTTTATACATGGGTGAGTTTACATCCATATCAATTTAATTTGAAATTGTGATAGGCTTTCAAAAGCAATACTGTGGATTCATTTATTTTCGTGAGTACCAATTTTCGTGGACAAAGAAAACCACGGGTGCGGGAATTTCTAGTTACATTGAAGACCTGTTGGTGACATTCTGCTGTTGTTTTTCTATGGTCGTGTTGTTGTCTCTTTGATACATTCCCCATTTCCATTCTCAATTTTATTGCATATTCAAGGGATATTCAATTTCACGTTTTTGCCAAAGTCTGCATACAAGCCTTTACAAAATTTGTATTTTCTTTGAACATGTAATTTCATGGTTCACTTGTACCATTAAAAGCCACTTAAAATTGGTCTTCAACGAATAATAATGAATCCACATTATAACAAACTGGTAAATTAGCTTTTAACTTAAATTGTTTTTAATTTCTTAGGTCACAATTATTTGATAGCATTTGAAAAAGAACCCATTCTATTACATTGGATAGACAGGGAACTCAGTTCTCAAATAGTAACTTTGTCCAAATTTCATATGAGTCAGACATCAAATTGAATTGCTGTAACCATTTGAATTTTTATTGATATTTGCAGTGTATGAAGAGTGTACCAGAAATAATCAAAGAATTATCCCATGGATTTGATGAAGATGTTCTGTGTCAGCATTATATCCCTGATGAATGTAATGGTAGGTCTTATTTACTTTAAAAATACCTACTGTAAATTCAGAAATTAATGCGAGGTTTTTATTATTGCGAAAAAATGCGACTGAGTTGCAAACGCAATAATTTAAACTTGCATTTTGAAATATTTTTTATGAATTTAAAAGGATTTTCCTCAAAATCATAAAAATTAAAATTAATTCTAAAATGACAAAATCGCAATAATAAATGCATGCAATAATTTCTGAATTTACAGTATCCTCTGGTTTTGGTGTGTTGAATTTGTGACAACTGCCTGAATGCATTTATAAATTGGATTTTTGTTTACTAAATAAAGGTTAATTTATACTTTTTGTTTCATTCTAATTTTAGCCATAGGGGTAAAATAACATGTGTTCTACTTCTAACCTTATTTGCCTTAAAGTATTTGCTTTCTTTTGTTTGGTAACTAAAATGTTTGTTTCTGTCTTTTATATTTGATATTATTGCATAGCAATATAATATTTCACATAGAATGTAACCAAAAGTTAGCGTGCAATAAATTCCAATATTGCACTAGTGCAATAAATCTTCAAAATTCACGAAGTCATCAACATAAAATCTTAGTTTAAACCAATTTTTACTTTCAAATATTATATTGCCATACAATAAAAGGATTATTGCATGAACATTGGGGAATATTGTTCCTTGTAGAACATATATTGCACTCGCAAGCTCGTAATATTCATGCAATAACACTATAATACTGTATGGGTCTTAATCCAAATTATATTACACTTAATGGAAAGACCTGTTGGTCAGATATATGTTGAAAAAGGGTCATATCATTCATTTTTGTCATCACCAGTGACTTACTGTTTATCATCATTTGATCATATATTTCACAGGTTCTTTTGTTGCTGCAGTAGACAAACCAGTTGCAGTTTTCTTTGATGAAAAGATGAAGGATAAAGACGCACAATGTGAAATATGTAAAGAAATCATCAAATACATTGATGGAAATCTAAATCATGATAAGGTTTGTACTAGTTTTGATTTGTTTAGTTTTATATTGTTGTGATTCTAGTAAATAATATATAAAAAATGCTTCATTTTCTAAACTGGTTAAGTTGAGTAAGAGCTGTTTGTACAGTTCCAATATGATTGACAAACTGTTAGTGGTTATTAACCGTAAACTGACCTAATCACAAACTTAAACAAACAGATGCGTCCCCGACCAAGCTACATTTGTAAACAGTATGTTGAAATCTGGCCACTAAGACTTTATCCAGACAAGAATAATATTCTTTATAAAGCCATCAAAAGTTTGTTATTGACGACTGTAGGATGCTTCATTTAGATACTTTTATGTCGTCAAGATGTAAATACTGACCTTTTTATCAAAAATAAAGAAAATGATTTGATCGAGGACCTTATATGAAAAAAAATATAACACTGAACACATTTTCAAGGTACCTTGTTCTAAAATATCTTTTTGGATAAAGTCTCAAAAATTATTTATCAAAAACATTTTTTATTATGAAGAAGTATTCTCTGCTGAGTCCACAAGCAACAGCATTGGCCTTTATGCAGTACTAACAATGTTTGTATCTGATAAAATAAATGTATTTCTGATTTCAGAACGAAGTTAAGATGTATGTAGATGATGTATGTGAAAGATTACCATCACCAACAAAAAATGCAGTAAGTTTGTATCCCTTTATCAAAAAACTATTGATGTCACTTAACAATGTTGAAAGCAAAGTCAGAAATCAAAATAATCAGAGAATACAAAGAATAAAACTATAAAGTCATATACAAGACATAAATGCTTTACAGTAGGGGATATGGAATGTTAGCCATGACCCCAATTTAAAATCATTGAAATATTTTAAAGATACCCTTACAAAGATGATATCGAAACATATCACAAGAAGATTTGGCATAGAAATGTAAATCAATGAGACAAATACTCAATAAAATAAACCAAAGATGTCCAAAAGAAACAAATAAGGATTAAGTTATCCAAAACAATTTGAATAAAAAAGCAACAATACTAGCTATCAAAGTTAAGAAGATACAATATAATGGTGACAACTTGTCTGATATGTTCATAATTGTTCTATGGACTTTGCCATTTGAATAAGTATCACCATAAATGTTGTTATAAAGTGAACTTTAATTGCTGCTGTCTGCTTGATAAATAAATTGTTATCGGTGTGCATAAAATCGTATTTCTGGTGTTGAAATATTCAATTAATACTTTTGAATGTATTTTCAGTTTTCTCATACTCTTGAAATATACTTTTGTTTTTTGCAGTGTAAATCATTTGCTGCAGCAGAAATGGAAGAAATCTTAATTAAGATCATCAACAAAATACTTTCTCCTGAAGATGTGTGTCATATGATAACTGTGTGTTAAATATTTGAAAGATTCACAATTAATAACTTTAAATAATTTTTACAAATCAAATAATATTCATTTCATATATATTCATTTAAAAAGTCTGTTGGCCAGTTTAACTAAATGTTGATCAGAATAAAACATTCCATTTGTTTTGTTGTTGGCTTGTCTATAGTTAGTATTTGTATCATTTGTGCATATATATTACTGGTCTGTTATCAGCAGGATCATTGCAAATCTCCTTGAGCAGTATCGTAAATCTGTTCTTAACTGAAAGAAGACCTTTATCTTGTTGGGTTATGTCATTAATAAAGGCAACAGTAGTATACTACTGTTCGAGATTCATAAATCGATAGAGAAAAATCAAATCCGGGTTACATACTAAAACTGAGGGAAAGGTATCAAATATAAGAGAACTGCGACACAACAGAATCACAACATTAAGATTTAACACACACAGAAACAATCTATAATATAAAGTGGCCATTTTCCTGATTTAGTACAGGGAATTTTAAGAAAAAATTGCAGGATTGAACCTGGTTTTGTGGCATGCCAAACCTCCCGCTTTATACCATTTATTTTTCATTATAAAGTATATTTGTTTATGAGAACCTATGGGAAAATGATACATGAATAAAAATGCAAAAGATCAGAGTTTTCTCTTCTGTCAAAGATTTCATGTTGTTTGAACGTTTACTTTCTTTTTCATGTTGAAGAAAGCAGATTACAAAATGAAAAAGAGTAATTAAGCGTCAGGGCTTCTCATTAGAATCCATTGACTCCGAGTTAGGTTTAGGCAGAATATTATTTCCACTTCATCAATCATTTTTAATGGTGTTTGAATTCGTAATTTGTAATGTACATTTTTTAAATGTTAAGGTTTATTATGAGCCACAGATAAAACCCTTGGGAACACATAGCCTCAAGGTCATAAAACTTTCGAGCATGATTTTTGTACTCAGACTCGAAAATCAACCAATCAAATTGCTGGATTTCATGTTTCGAGCATGATTTTTGTGCTCCGAGCACTGAGCAAAGTTTTATGCCTTCAAGACCTGATCGTTATGATCTGAATATCATTATCAAAAAAGCAATATACACTGTTTAAATGCACATGATTGAATTGCCGCTCAATTAGCAAATTGAGTAAATAGAGTAGTTAAAAATTGTACATTATAATTGTCTGATAGTTGGGTCATTCATGCTTAACCTGGAATCATGGTTCGTTGGGTTTTGCATGATGAGGTTTGATTTATTTAAAGTAAAATAAAAAATACTAAACTACAAAGGAAATTCAAAAAGGAAAGTTCGTAATAAAATGGCAAAATCAAAAGCTCAAACATACCATAGGAAAGGATATCAACTGTCATGTCCTGACTTTGTATTTGCCCTTATAAACACGGTTAAATACCATTTTGTTGAAAATGATAAAGTGCACAATGTTGTTCTTTTATTTCTTTTATGATTTAAGTGGTTCAAGATAGAATTATAATATTTTAAAGCTTGATTTAATTTTACATATAAAATATTTTTTTTATTTAAACCTTCCTCAAAATTCATTTTAAATAAAAATGAACCGACTAACAGTTGAATGATAGACTTCTTTTCTAGGCACAGTGATATCTTGTATAGAAAGTAAAATCACAAAAATACTGAACTCCAAGGAAGATTTAAAGTCCCTAATCAAATGGCAAAAGCTCAGGAATCAAGAATGGATAACAACTCATATTTCTGACTCGGTTCAGACATTATCTTATGTAGCTCTCAATAAAATATTGGTTTTATCAATTTGTTCAGGCTCTGAAGTGAGCTATGGTTACTTACATCTACGTTTTGTGCCTCTGGTGTTTTTGTTAGTTGTCTAATTGTCAACCAATTCACATTTTCTTATTTTCATGTTCAATAGTTATATGCAAATAAAAAAGAAATATGTTCTTTTTATGTAATAGTGGGAATTGACGTGTAGTTTTTAATCCTTGAATTATGACAATATTGTAAAAAATATTAGTTCTGGAAATATCGCATTTCATAAACGTTGAAAAGATGTAAGCTAAACAAATATCTTTTTCATATATGTAAATTTACATCTGGGCTATATTTATAACACTTACTATTCATGTTGGGGATAATTAATCACTCCAGGCTAACCCCAAAAAACTTTGATATTTGAGTCCTTCTTGACCAACAAATGATTTATACAACGAAAGACATGATATTCTACAAGATTTTATGTAAAATTAATTTAATTATCACTGGGTTGACTTTGGTTTTAAGATAATAATACGTGGTATGATTGCCAATGAGACAACTCGCCGGAAACGACCATATAACACAGAAATTAACAACTTTAGGCTACCTTCTTACAGCCTTCAATGATCTAAACAATAACACATTTATATAGATTAGTAGCTAAGTAGTTATCAAAGGTACGACGCATATAATTTGATATATAAGAGTTATAAAGTTGAAAAGCATTGAAGAAATGACAAATATAAAAATAATTAAACGAGAAAACTAACGGCCTGATCTAAATACAATGATGAACGAAAACAAATATGAAATACAGAAATAAACGACAACCACTTAATAAGAGGCTCCTGACTTGGGACAAGCACATCAAGAATGTGGCGGGGTTTAATTAGTTTGAGTGAGCTCCAATCTTCCCCATACCTGGGATTATGGTGTTACTGTACAACACAAGAACACACAATACAAAAATCACTTGAAAAGGGCCTTACTCATCAGCTGTTCAGTACAACGCAGAAATACATTTAAAAAACGAAGATTTGATATGGCAGGGTAAATGTACCACCACATTAAGTAGGACATAGTAAGTACATATCCGAAAGTACTCGCAGTTACTGACTGCTAGTTTAAAGGCAATAACAACTAAACAAAACATGCATCTAAGACTAGAATATCAATCAATACACATCCAATATCTAATTGATTTTGTATAAAGATGTCATTTATAATCAGAGAAAAACACTTGTGCTATGCCAAGATACAGATATCGAGATATTGTAGAGCCGTGCAAGTGTATATGCAAATAAAACAATATTTATTTTGATTTTAACTTGTTATCCATGTTTACACAAAATTTTACAAAACAATTATAAAAAGGCATCTTGTTTGACCTGACGGCACTGTTTCTAATCTTCAATTGCTCCACGAAATCTCTTTCTAAATTATTAACCTCAATTTTATTCGTATACAAATCAGCTGAAAAAAGCCTAACTCATCAGATGGATAAAAAGACCTAATTCATCAGATAGATACAAAAAATGGCCTAACTCATGAGATGGATACATAAATAAACAGATAAAACAAAAGCATAAAGTGGAGGTTGCCGAGTACTTGTACATCCCTGAACAACAACACTAAGTAAAGATCTGAAAATATTCGCAGTAACTGACAGCTATTGCATAGCCAATAACAACTAATGAAAAAAGATGCATGTATGACTACGTGTGTTATCCTTAAATATTCAAGTGTATCCATACAATTTTTTCTTTTCATATGAGCCACAATAATTCAAAGAGGGGAGAAAGATACCAGACAGTCAAACTCATAAATCGAAAATAAACTGAAAAAAAAACAATGAAGAGAGATAGTCTAATAACTACATCGACAAACTTTGACTTCTTCGTAGATTTGTCTTTGTTTCTTATGATTTTCGTTATTTAAAGTATTTAGATAACATTTGGCAATGCCAAAATGTTGGGCTCAAATCAAGCAATGCAATCTGAATTATACATTGTTTTTGTTGGTTTTTTTTTTTATTGAGGCTTGTGTGTTCAATCTGTAAGCCATACAAAGACTCTGATCATTTTTATTATACACTTTTTCCAGGATATCCTTTTTATTTTCCATCAAGTTAAGCTTGAAGATATCATGATATTCAAGTAAAATCTAAAAAAAAACGGAAATTATTAATAAAATATTATTGACATGTCTTATTTGTATTTCCTTAAATTAGAGTATCTACTGAACTCTTGCATATCGGTAGATTTGATCAAATGTTTGATGCTGTAATCTCTGTACCTTATGTATTCCATCTTTAATTTGTCGGCCATTTTGGATTTTTTTCGTGGCTCCATATCTCAATTTTATTTTTACCCCTTTACCTTTTAATGTGCCAGGTTTCATGCTTTTACCATAAAGTGATCAATTATTCTTATATCCGCTGGACTATAATGATTCATGCTAAGAAGATCACCCATACCAAACATATTGTCATTATAAATTAGTTTTTTTTAAATTAAAATCCTGAACACTGAATCTCATAGACTTTGGAGTTTGTTGTACTATTAGTCGGTGGTGAACATCCCAGGTAGAATGTTGTTGAACTGGTAAAAACAAGGCACAGGGGCGGATGCAGGAATTTTCGAAAGGGGGGGTGCTAACCCAGGGCAAAGGGGGGTGCAGGGGGGGTGCAAAACATATGTCCCGATACAAATGCATTGATCGGCAAAAATAAAGGGGGGGGGTGCGCACCCCCGGAACCCCCCCCCCCCCCCCTGGATCCGCCACTGAGGCAGTATGACTACTTTAACCCCATACCTCTGATATCTTAGTATTGTTTAGGATTAGCAGAACTGTCAAGGATATCGAGGTGATGGTTTAAATCAATGACGACAATGCTGTCTGATGGTGTAGTTGCTATACTGGCTTTTCGCAATGATGTATTACTCTGGTAAATGGCTTGACATCCAGTGTATTTATTTAAAATATCTCCATCCTTACTTAATACCAACACTCTCCCCCTCTTATCACTTGAGATCATATCTCCAACAACGATATTTCCATTACTTGTGGTGGAAATACTTCTAGGATATTACAATATATTGTGTCTAAGTTTATCTTGTTTATACACGGTTAGGTGGTTCCCCTCCTCGTCCATTACAATCACCACCCTTCTCCCTGTTACAGGGAAGGCTTTACCAGGACTCATTGCACCTACAATAATCTTAATATCACAGGTTGTATGGACAGATATCACCACTATTGGTTCAACTTTAAACTTTGAATCACTTACTTTCCCAGTTTTTCCATCGACTAATTTTAGATTTGATGTCCCATCTGCAATCAGTAGATCATTATTATGTATGACCGCTCGCTGTACCTCAGAGCTCGGTATTTATGGCTGATACCAGTGTGACTATATTGCCCTCTAGCTTCACTTTATGTAAAAGTTTAGATAAACCATCACCTATCCATAATGAATCATCAGAACAAGCTGACATGTGTTGACAATGTTTTAATCCAGTGAAAACCTCCATATTCACTTTAATATCTATTGAGGTATTGTTGGAACTAACATCTTCAGACAATGTTCCAAGGTTTGAACTTTGGCACACTTTTATGGATAACATTGACTCCTTCTCTTTCATCATCCAATGGTTTCAAGATGTCAGCATTTCGAAAGAAGAAAGACATGTCCATTGTGGTAAGCATTTCTTCTGATGTCTTTAAATTATTTTCCACTTTTTGTCTCCTTATAACAACGTTTTTCTCCTCTTTAGAAATGGAATCTCGAATGCTTGTCATATTGAGATTAACTTCTTTTATAAGTTTTAAAGCATATTTATCTACCTCTCTTTTTAATGCTTTCTTCTGATTTTGAATATCTTGAATAGTTTTTCTGACAATTGGAATTTTCACTCTTTGTGATTTGATTACGTATTCTTTGTCAATCATCTAAATTTTTCCTATTCATTTCTAGATTTCCCTTTCTATTTTTCAACCTTTCTACTTTCATGTTATATGCTGCCTTAATTTCCATGAACGTATGACCAGCATGTCCTTTTGTTATGCAGCTTGGACACGCAAGCTCATCACAATAGACCACTTTCGAATTCATCCGTCACAGGAAAAAACTCGTCAATTATACGCGCCTTTATGACGTCATTTACCAGATAGAGGGGGTCCCCTGTATCCCTGCACTATTAACGTTCATCAAGCGTCTTAGTGATCGTCATTGTGCAGGATAAACTAGAAATAATTGATGTTATGTAGGTACTTGATGACAATTCCCTAATGACAGCAGTGCTAAATGTCAATTTTGAGAATTCAATTAGCCGAATAATTCGTACAATATAGAATTAAAGATTTCCAACCACTCGCTCAACATTGGAACGGAAGTGACGACGCCCCTAAACGCACAACTGACGTTCACTAAAACCAGAGTTTTTGACGGAAATGCATCGAACTCGAAAGTCTATTATTACAGAAAATACAACATGATTACATTTGATATTTATAAAGTCTAGATTTCTAACACCAATACTCACTCCTACCTGTTTTATGTCAACTATTTTGTGGTCTTCGGCATTTTTAAACTTTGGGTGAACCTTTTCACAACAATTTTTACACATTAACAATTCACAGTCAAGGCATTTTCATTTCAACTTTGTTTCTGATTACAAAATAGATCCATAATCACATGATCAATTATGGCATTGACAGTGGCGTAACTTACATTGTAGAAGCAGAAATAGCTGCCTCGATTTATTATTTCATGACATAATGATATATAAATGTAACAAATGTTATCTGACATAATACATAGATAGTTCATGAACAAATCTGATTATATCCTACGTATTAATACTGAAACTATCTTTCCTTTAATTAGAACATGTGATTAACCAGAGAGGAAGTATACAAACTGGCGTTATCGCGCTCTTAAAAAAAGCTCAGGATATTATTTCCTGTAACCTTTCGTCATTGCGGAAAAGAAAAAAATAATCTTTATTTTATCTTAAAAAATCTTTTTAAAGAGGGACGAAATATACCAGAGGGACATTTAAAGTAATATGTCGAAAATAAATAGACAACACCATTGCTTAAAAGGAAAAAAGACAAACAGACAAACAACAGTGCGCAATGCACAACATAGAAATCTTACCACTGAGGAACACAGTCCCTACCAAAGTTGGAGCTGACCCCATGTGCTCTGGAAGGGTATAAAAATCCTGCCCCTCATGTGGCACCCATCGAATTGCTCATGTTACTACAAACCCGGTAATAAGTCTAATTCGGTAGGTCACATTCGGGGAAAAGGGAACTGGATTGAAGTTCCAACATAATGAACATATCCGTTTTCATCTGTAAAACGGATATTCCATAGAGTCAACTAACTGATGATGGCGTCCGTAAAACAAAGGGATGGCTTCAATTCACCACTTGGCTTCCTTGTGAGCAGCAACACTCTATCAAGAAAAGCATGCTTAGCAAAACACCCTGGAATATCGTATCAACTGGGAGATGTATACTCTGTATGAAGACGCTGCCGGAATGTTTCTACTGTGGATTTATTTGTTTTTGTGGGTACCAATTTTCGTGGTTTGAGGAAAATTTGCATATTCGAGGATATTTAATTTTGTGGTATTTGCAAAATCTGCACACATTTCAGTAGAAAATTTGTAATTCGTTAAAATTTGGAATTCTTGGTTCTTCTGTACCCACTAAAATTAGTATCCAATGATTATTAATGAATTCACAGTATATAGAAATGGAAAAATCAAAATTAGGAAGCTGAAATTACCTCATATGTTGAAAAAGTTTTTTTCAACTGACATTCATTGTTAATTTCTAGAAGCAAGTTAAGATATGAGGCGGAAAGTCAAGTTTAAAGATACTTTTATTTCTTTCTACCTAAGAAGTTCCTGTATAAGGTCATATGAATTAAGAAAAAGACGGCCAGAAGAGGGGCAAAGTTTGTTCCCGTGGAAATTGTGGCCAACTGTCTGTTGAAAAACAAGTCCTCCAAAAGTAACACATATGTTGTAAATCAAGAAATCCAGCATCTTGATATTGTCAGTTTCAGAAAATTTGTTGTTGGAATCAGAGTGATTTTTCCATATAGGATTTTCCCCTCCCTTAGATAAGATACTTGCAATGGGGAATACTTGTGTAAAGTGTAGAAAAGTCAAATGTGTCAATACTGTTGGTAATGTAAGAGACTCAGATTGTATGTTCTCTTAAAGATCATTGATGTTTTAGTATAGACATCAGATTCAGGCCATCTCTGAAATAGTTAGTTTCACAATAACTGTCAATCCCGACTTTGATTGATGATAAAATTGATGTTAATAATTTAGAAAGAGATTTTATGGAGCACGTAGAAGACCCAGCAGAGTACCGTTGTTTGTAAGTACTCTTATGTTTTTAAGGTATCCAATACATGGATGAAAGATTCAGTTCTTCAATTTTGGTCGAATTGCAAAGGAATATAGATCAGACCTACGATTATCCCGGATTTCCTCTTTAGCAAGTGTTGTGGGTGTATAAGTTGAGTTTCAAAGTGAATTTTTAAAATCTAAATCATTTATCAAGCAGTTTATGTAATGTGATTTACATACTAAAACGGTTTTATCTGCAGGGACAACATATTTGTCAAGGAGGTAGGACAAGTGTTTTGTAACAATTGGGTTACTTGATCCAGATAAAGATAACAACTTTTGATATTAAGATATTTTTTCGTCACAAACTGATTAAATCACCTTTATTATATATGTGTGTTCCTGTTTCAATTAGGTAACACGCATTGCATTGACAAGAGTCAATTTCATCTTACATAAACACAATTTGCAAGGGGAAACAACTTATCATAAAAGTGCATCATGTGATAATGAAGTCAGAAAATGTCAGTGAGACAACTTCTCATAAAGTGCATCATAAAATAATTATTAAATTGCAAATAAGACTAAATGGTTTAACTATAGTTTGAAAGTCATTCGATGTTTGCAGTCAAGTGCATCTGCCCCTGCATGATTCAAACTCACAGTCTCATGGTTGACTGGCTAGCGAAACAGTAATTCAACTACTTGGTGCACTTAACCACAGTTGCCCCCTTCAACACAACAGGAAATTAACCAAATGTGTTGCCATCAGTTAACAACATTACAGATAAATGCTCCACAGGGTGCAGCTTGATACGACCGCAAAGGTAGAACACAGAACAGTTTGGACAAGTATGGGCACAACATTCAAGCTTGATACAGCTCTGAATTTGGACTGTGATTAAATAGTTGACACCTAATGGGTTTCTGACACAGAATGAATGTGGTCTAAGAACTTTTAAAAAACTTTTAAATGGGACATTTACCTTTTGTGGTCCAATATCCAAAATTAAAATACATGGTTAGATACAGCATATCATAGAACCCCAAGAATTCAAGTCTTGATGAAAGCAAATAAAGTTCAATTTTTGGACCCTTTAGACCTCAATGTGGACTAATTTGATAACAGGGCCAAAATATCAAAAATTTAAACACATGGTTCGAATCAGCATATCAAAGATAACCCATATATTCAATTTTTGTTGAAATCAAACAAAGTAAAATTTTTGATCCCGATTTGGACCAACTTGGAAACTGGGGCCATAATCAAACATTTAGGTACATGTTCATATTCAGCATATCAAAGAACCCCAAGAATTCATTTTAAGTTAAAATCAAACTTAAATTAATTTTAGACCCTTTGGACCTTAATTTAGACCAATTTGAAAACAGAACCAACCAGATGTCCTGCAGGGCGCAGCTTTATACGACCACAGAGGTTGAACTATGAACGGTTGGGGCAAATATGGACACAACATTCAAGCTGGATTCAGCCCTAAATTTGGATTGTGATTAATTAGTTGAAAAGCATAGGTTTCTGACACAGAATGAATGTGGTCTAATGCACTTAAAATTTTGTTTTGCCTTTAAGCAATACACTATGCTGTTGAATATTTATCCTCTCAAAAAAAAGTTTGAAGAAATATACTTTTTATTTATGAAATCTGATATGAGAATTTTATTTTCACATCCCCCTTTCCCTTATTCCAAAACTGATCTCAAATTCAAATTTCTAATGGTTTCCAACAATAACCACTCATTTAAATACATCATAAAATATTAAAATGTAAAAAAGTGCTTGTTATCACTGAATAGTAAAGATTGTTTTAATTTATCAGTTAGTAGTAAAAGTGAATATACATTGTATGTTGTATAAAACAACGATTTAAGCTGATTTAACTACTATTCTGGACAAAGAAAGAAAACTCCAATTGAAAATTTCTTGCTATTGCGCAATATTGTGCAATTAGATATTTCTTGCTATTGCACAATACTGTGCAATTGAAAATACTTGCTATTGCACAGTATTTCTTGCTATTGGGCAATACTGTGCAATTGAAAATTTCTTGTTATTGCACAAGACTGTGCAATTGAAGATTTCTTGCTATTGCTGAATACTGTGCAATTGAAAATTTCTTGCTATTGCACAATACTTAATATAATAATTTTGGATCCTGATTTGGACCAACTTAAAAACTGGGCCCATAATCAAAAATCTAAGTACATATTTAGATTCAGCTCAAAGAAGCTCAAGAATTCAATGTTTGTTAAAATCAAACTTAGCTTAATTTTGGACCCTTTGGACTTTAATGTAGACCAATTTGAAAATAGGACCAAAAATTAAGAATCTACATACACAGTTAGATTAAGCATATCAAAGAACCCCAATTATTCAACTTTTGATGAAATCAAACAAAGTTTAATTTTGGACCCATATTTGGACCAACTTGAAAACTGGGCCAATATAAATAAAAAATCTAAGTACATTTTTAGATTCAGCATATCAAAGAACCCCATGGATTCAATTTTTGTTAAA
The DNA here is from genome assembly GCA_019925275.1 of Mytilus edulis. NCBI lineage: Eukaryota > Metazoa > Mollusca > Bivalvia > Mytilida > Mytilidae > Mytilus > Mytilus edulis. Next base: position 6,464,640 of record CM034356.1, on the reverse strand, counting down.
ATCAAACTAAGTTTAATTTTGGACCCTTTGGACCTTAATGTAGACCAATTTGAAAACAGGACCAAAAATTAAGAATCTACATACACAGTTAGATTCAGCATATCAAAGCACCCCAATAACTAATTTTTAATGAAATCAAACAAAGTTTATTTTTGGACCCTTTGGGCCCTTATTCCTAAACTGTTGGGACCTTAACTCCCAAAATCAATCCCAACCTTCCTTTTATGGTCACAAACCTTGTGTTTAAATTTCATAGATTTCTGTTCACTTATATTAATGTTATGGTGCAAAAACCAAGAAAAATGCTTATTTGGGCCCCTTTTTGGCCCCTAATTCCTAGACTGTCAGGACCTCAACTCCCAAAATCAATCCCAACCTTCCTTTTGTGTTCATAAACCTAGTGTTTAATATTTTATTGATTTCTATTTACTTATACTAAAGTTATTGTGCGAAAACCAAGAATAATGCTTATTCATGCCCTTTTTTGGCCCCTAATTCCTAAACTGTTGTGACCCAAACTCCCAAAATCAATCCCAACCTTCCTATTGTAGTCATAAACCTTGTGTTTAATATTTCATTGATTCTATTTACTTATACTAAAGTTATTGTGCAAAAACCAAGAATAATGCTTATTTATGCCCTTTTTTGGCCCCTTATTCCTAAACTGTTGGGACCAAAACATCCAAAATCAATCCCAACCTTCCTTTTATGGTCAAAAACCTTGTGTTTAAATTGCATAGATTACTATTGACTTAAACTAAAGTTAGAGTGCGAAACTAAAAGTCTTCGGACGCCGACGTGATACCATTATACGACAAAAAAAATTTTTTTGCGGTTGTATAAAAATTAAGAATCTTAATAAACAGTTTGATTCAGCATATCAAAGAACCCTAGTAATTCAATTTTTGATGAAATCAAACAAAGTTTAATTTTGGACCTTTTGGCCTCTAAATCCTAAAACGTATACTAAAGTTATTGTTGGAAAACCAAATGTCTTCAGAAGACGACGACTACGACCTTGTGATATCAATACAAGATCACAAAATATTTTTTTGCAGTCTTATAAACAAAAGTTAAAAGTGTATACAGTGACAGATATAAGAAATAAGCTACCTACAAAAACTCTCATGTCCCTTTGAATGTAAAAATTACAATAATTTTTACAAGTTCAATGATTCACCAGAGCTATATTGATTTAGTATACTGTAGTTTCTAAAGAACATTTTAAAGTTATGAATCAACAACAAAAAAAAACAAAAGTATACAGCTTCTAAGGTTACCAATCAATAATGTCCTTTTTAATAAGCTTTTCATTTGCCCTATTTTGTGATGCAGCCTCACTGATGTATACCCCCATATCCAATCACATTTATACACATCAAACTGATAAACAAGTATTTCTTTATATATATTATAATTTATTAGACAGTTCATTCATAAAAGCAATCTTTGCATCATACTGGTTCCGTTTTGCAGAAAGGTCAGCAAATCTCATTGGTTAAAACAAAATAGTACATAAATTTTCATTGGTCATAATTAATGAGATAAATAAAATGCTCCACATTGTGAAAATAAGAACTTATTAAGCCACTTTAAGTTCAATACAAACCTATCACTTTTGGTAGAAACATTTATAATATTGGCAATACAAAAATCATTTAAATATAAAATATTAAAATATAATATTAAATATTCAATCATTCTTATGGGTCATTGGTGGAAATTCATTCTCATCGTCCAATCGTAATTGTCCAAGTCCTTTTAGATCCTCCCCTCCTGTTGCACCCTGGTCCATTTCCTGGTATGGTTCTGAATCTAAAAAATAACAATAACCACAATTAACAATGTTATAGAAATGTTGTGACTGTACTAAATGTTTGATTTCATGGTAAAATGAACGCCACTAAATTTTCTGCATCAATCAAATCAGGTGATCGGAACTATATGTTGTTTTTATTGTTTTTTTATTAGGGCTAGCGTGGTCAATCATTAGGTCATTCATAGTCTTTTATAACTTTTATAATAAACATTTTCAATGATATTTTTTTATTCTTTCTAAAGTGACAGGCTTGAAGATATCTGGATATGTCTCCAATTCTTTATGCTTAATCTAAAAACAAGAAAATTAATAGTTAATGATGAGAAGACCATACATAAACAACCATGTTTACACTAGTCATTTAGGAGTCCATTAGAGGTTCCTGTCTGGTGTAAGCCAAGGCTCCATGTTGAAGGCCATACCTCTTGTGTACAATTTGGAAATTAGTATGGCGTTCATTATCACTGAACTAGTATATATTTGTTTAGGGGCCAGCTGAAGGACGCCTCCGGCTGCGGGAATTTCTCGCTACATTGAAGACCTGTTGGTGACCTTCTGTTGTTGTTTTTTTCTATGGTCCGGTTGTTGTCTCTTTGGCACATTCCCCATTTCCATTCTCAATTTTATTTGACTTGTAATGGTTTACTTTTTACACATTGTGACTTGGATGGAGAGTTGTCTCATTGCCACTCCTACCACATCTTCTTATTTATATCTATAAAAGGTAGGAAAATGATTAAATCATGATATTTAAAGACAGTAGAAGATACACTTGAGTCTGGATGACAAAGGGGGATGTAGGTCTTCATTTCTATATCAGTTGATTTTCAAGGTCATTTTTATCTATTCTGTATTTTTAGGGGTAAATTATTCCATTTTTATTTATATTTAAACACACAGTTTTTCTCTTTTCTTTATATCATTTCTCCATTTTATGTATCCTATTGTCAAAACCAAAAGTAGGTGTAGTTGTACTGTGTGGGTCAAAATAATTATAAACACTGGGCCTTATTCTGTACTTTCATACTGCAGATGTTGTTTTGAAACTTGATCAGAAATCAATGTATATTTATTCTCATTAAAGCTTCTAGGAAGAGATATTCAATATATCTTCATTAAAAAATCCAGGGAGATCATTAATAACTCAGTTAATATTCAGAATAGACAAAAAATAAGGCAGTCTTTTAATTCGTAATTCACAGAATCAGAAAACTTGAAATAGGTGTCAGACAGATCCAAAAAGATATATTTTAACTTATCAAGTGTTGCCAAATAAACAATTCATTCTATCTAGAGATCCTGAATAAAATCTGGACAACATTTTTGAAGAACAAATGAATGTACAACTTACAAGATTGTTACGATATAATGAATGCAATGCCAATTTCAGTATAGAGAAACTTGGCAACTTACATGGTCAATATATACTGCACATATTTAACAGATACAACGACATTTAAACTAATAACTAAGACACCATAGGTCAAAGATGAATTGTCTAGCATGACAGGGTTTTGAAACAAAAACTATTTGTTAACCATGTTACTTATACTACAATTCATGTAAATTTTGCATTTTCCACCTGCCACAGGGCTGATAATAATCTGCCCTATTGGGCAAACTCAAATCTTATGATATATAACTAGTTTTAAAATATTCAATTTAAAAGCTCAAGTAATTTTATTAGTATACAGTTGGTTTAATTTTTATGATGAATGAACAGAAATTGTCTTGTTTAATCCAACAGAAATTGTCTTGTTCAATCTGTAGGATAGGCCCAGACAACATTCTAGAAGTTTTACCCACACACTGTGTCCACTTAACCCTGGATGGGTGGAAATGATCAGATGGACATTAGCTAAAGTGAAATATTTATGTCAGATATTCAAGATACATGTATTAACTGACTATGCTATTACATAACATGTTACTGTATATACATTTCAGTTAGATTGTATACAGTAAATATTTACGGTTTTAGAATAAACTGAATATACACATGAGCATATATATATTTATATTTGGTTAAATACTAAAATAATTTTAAGGAAGCTAGATTTTGTTATATACAGCAAATTAATTTTGCATACAAAACCCTTCTTATCTTTTTTTTTTATGATTTATACATTTATAATGTATATATAGCAAAAAATACTAATTTGTTTAAAATAATTATTCTACTATGTTTATGAAGTGAGTGCTTTTATATACATTAAATAATAAAACTCGTCTAGATCTATCTTCTTTGATTTCTTTTTCATTCTTTTCTTATATCCCCCCTAAATATTGAAGTTGTAAAATTAAAAGAAATCTATATAGATTCTGTGTTTCACTCATTTATATGATTGTAAATTGCTATGAGTTATTTCCCTTTAAAAGCATAAGTTGCAGTGTAGGGATTGTTTTTTTTATAGAAATTACCATAAAAAAAATCTGAATTATGATCAACATTTTTCCCTCCAGTACAAGTCACAATCAGTAAATTTATGGAGATTCGAGCAAATTAAATATATATAATGATGCATGTTGTTTATGCAAAACAGTAAAATAACATGCATAATTTAAACTAAACATGACATTACCATAAAAACTAGCATTGATTTTGATGATTGTTCTTACAAATAAACTGTACTATTATTTAAAGCTGAACCAAAAAACACATGCTGAAATGTGTAAAATGACAGTTGTGGTGAATGGACGATATATCACAAAATTTATTAATCTATTTATAGCAATTTTTCTTTTCTGTTAATCATTTGCATGCATTATAATTTTCAAAATTACCTAGTATCTTTGCAATTGAGTCTGATAAAAAAAACAACATACAAATTAATTCTTATCTACATAAACGATAATGTTGAAAAAACTGTTTCTTATTTTCAATGATTTTTGTTACCATATTGTCTCAAAAATAGTTCTTACCCAATGCAACGAAAAATATTAAAAAATATATCAAAATTTTTCAAGTTAAATTTTGTATGAAAAAAAAATAAATGAAAATGACGAATAAGCAGATATTAAAACAAATGAATATGACAGCACTAAATATGCTAAAATTATTTAAAGCACAAAGTCATGTGGAAAATTCAATATAATTCATCCAAAACCAATTTTTCATGAATTTGGTGAAAAAAGATTAACAACAGATTTTAATGTTCAAATATAACAAAACTGTTAAAATATTTGACTTAGCTCCCACAGTGATATAGTCTTTCAGGGCTAAGGTGGCATTTAGCAGACAGCAATCAATCAATCAAAATAGTATAAATTTTCAAAAGGTACTAATGAGCAGAGTTATGCAACTATGATATCAAATTACCACAATGCAATTATCCCTTACTATTTACTGATGGAATAAAATAACTATATCAGATGACACAATAGTTATATATGTAATATTTTCCCAGTTTAATCATAAATCAGTTTAAGGTTTTTAAAGGATTCAATTAGATTTTTGGTACTTTTCTCTTGTCTGATTCTCTTCCATATTTATATCATTGTATGTTGCCTTGTATGTTCTGTTTTTATATACCTGAGACCCATTAAGGCAGAAACTGGGTAATCACTGATTTAACTGATATGCATACTTACCTTGAAAAACATAGCAGTACTGTGAGCAAAACTCATAAATGATACCTCTACTGAATTATTTGCAAAGGGAATTTGGGCATCAAAATTAGGTAGTGCATCATATAATTATACAGTAAAGGATCTGAGATTTTGGTTTTGTTAAAATTGTGATGATGGGTTTAGGAGATGAAGCAGAAACAAACATTTAGCCTTGAGATTTGAAAAAGTCTATGTCATCAAAAAGCAAACCCAGAGATTCTGTGAAATTTCAACAAAACTCTCTCAAGTGGTTTAGTTGCAGTTGTGGATATTAAAGTAGGACATAAGGACAATTGAACAAATGACTGAATGGACACAGACAGACTGAACCACTGACTTTCATTATACAAGATAACCTTCATATTGGAACAAGTATTTTTTACAAAAAAAACTTGTATTAAACATCTACAAGTAGAATAAATAGAATGGAAGCTTGGAATGTGTCAAAGAGACAACAACTTGAACAAAGAGCAGAAAACAGCCCAAGGCCACCAATTGGTCTTAAATACAGTAAGAAAATCCTGAACCAAGAGACAGGTTTCAGCTGGCTCCTAAGTATATTTTTAACTTTGATAAGACACAAGACCTGGCAGAAACAATGCAAAACTATAAATAATGTTGCAATAAACTAACAACCAATCAAACTAAAAATAACTGCCTTATATTTGAGTGTATAGCAACCAATTTAACAACATAAACATGACTTATAAATGTAAGTCTTAATAAATAGACCCTTTATCGTAATAAGAGAAATAATTACAAACAAGAGTTTGACCATGTGAAATGATTATCATGAATAATGGCATCCAATGAACCATCTTTTTTTCAATATGACTCATGCTTGCTTGACAGAAGTGCAGACCTAAGAAAAGCAATACTAGCTTACAAGTCTCTATCTAAAAATAATCTGAATTCTATGTCTAAAAATGCAGACATTTAAACAATAGCAAATAAAAAAAAAACATGTCAAGCAATGAATCTATGTTTCTTTACCACAATACCAAACAAATCATGCATTGCCATCCCTTCTTTTTCAGAATGTTAGTAAGAAAAAGAAGAAGTGAATAGGTCAAATAAAAATCGTGTTAGAAACATAAAGTCTGCCTATGGGTTGAACACGTTCCATTTCGTAGGTGAAGCTTACGTTACCTGGGCCTGATAAAATTTCATCAATTTGTTCAACGGTTGCCCTAGGTTCACAATCTAGCATAGCACCCTGTGGCCCACCTTTCCTCCTGAGCATCTCCGCGTAACTCGTGCCTATAAGGTTGACAGAGTCCTCTCTCTGCTTACCTGGAGGAGCCATGTTTGATCCTGCACCTACTGTGGCTTCAGGTTTCTTCACCGTTGAAGCATAACTTGTGGTTGACTGTTGGTGAGTTAATGGTTTATCATAGGGCGTAACTTCAGTTACATGGCTGTCCCCAGTTAGGCCATCTAACCTGAAATATTAACATCAAATAAATTAATCACCGAACTGTTGAGTTAATGGTTTATCATAGGGCATAACTTAAGTTACATGGCTGTCCCCAGTTCGGCCATCTAACCTGAAATATTCATAACAAAAATACATAATACTCTACTACTTAAATAATGTACAAGTACATTTATAAATATGCATTTAGTTTTAGTATTTTAACAAACAAAAATTATATCTCCTTTTTTTCTTCCAGTCAATTTACATTAATTTATCCTTACTAACACTCAATATAAGAATCTGAAAGTTGTGGGATAGCTTATGTCATAAATACAAAATAAACTTTTTAGAGATCACGTTAAGGGCATACCAGACAGTTACAGGGGAGGTAATGACGTTGCTAACGTAAAATGTTATTTTCGCGACGTCTAACTGTGACATATGATGCATTTTTCGAGTGATTTTTATCATTCAAACTGCATGGACCCCTTATTTTTAAAATGACATTTTGTTTCATTTTGCAGGGAGATTATGTGGACCAAACTTTATAAAACTGTAAATAGTGCATTTTTTTTAATTTTGATAAATATACAGCAAAAAAGGACGTTTTTTTCTCAATTCATGACCATATGATATATATGAGTTATTTCTGAATAAAAAATGCATAAATGTGTAGAATACTTATGAAATAAAGAAATTACAAATTATTTAACAACAAGAGGCTGTCACAACGACAGCAAACCGGATTTATTAACATTTATTTGTGTCCTGGAAATATCACAAGAACCATTACTGATGAATGGTGAAAGTGAAAATCGTCATTATTGAACTTGACCTCTATTTTGTCATCAGTAACAACATATAAAAATTAGTGAAGCTTTGGTAGAACAGTTCATGCGTTAATGCATGGACACGACTGTTAACTCCATTTTTCAATCTTTCAAGAACCATAACTCCTGAACGGTAAAAGTCAAAATCGTCATTATTGAACTTGACCTCCATTTTGTCATCAGTAACAACATATTAAACTTTGGGAAACTTTGGTAGAACAGTTCATGCGTAAATGCACGGACACGACTGGAAACTCCATTTTTCAATCTTTCAAGAACCATAACTCCTGAACGGTAAACGTCAAAATCTCCATTATTGAACTTGACCTTCATTTAGTTGTCAGTAACAACATATTAAAATTTTAAAAGCTTTGGTTGAACGGTTCATGAGTTAATGCACGGACAACATTTGATTGCCGCCCGCCCGCCATACATCCCCAATTCAATAACCGACATTTTTGTCACAAAAATACGGTTAAAAAACAATTTGTGTTTATCTTTTAAAACCAAAAATTTATGACTTTCTTTCGAAAGGGAAAATACGTCCACAAATCCGAATTTTGAGCAAATATACAAAATTTTGACCTCATTTAACTCAAAAAGTAGCACATGAAGATATATTTTTTATTACATATTTGATTTAATCAGGTAAACATTAGCCTATATGCAAATTTTCATCAAACTGTAAATACAGGATCAAATCTGTATCGTATGCCCTTAAGTCGTCAGTTTAGAATAAACAGTAAATATCTATAGTTCTGTGGATTTATTTGTTTTCGTAGAGACCAGTTTTTGTGGATTAAGGGGAAAATGTATTTTGACATGGATATTTGATTTCTTGCTTTTTACAAAACTTTGCATACATTCCTATACAACATTTGTAATTTGTTGTTCATGTGAATTTATGTTCACCTTGAACCAAGGAAATTCACACGAAAATTGGTATCTCAGGAATAATAATGAATTCAGTTTGTCAAATATAGAAGATAAACAGTTAGAATGGCGAAACTTTACAAATCTTAAATAAAAAAAGGAAGATGACTTGATTACGAAGCATTGAGTATAAGTTTCATAACATTTGGTTGAGGCAAACTAAGGTTAGAGAATGGAAACCAACTTTGGGAAGTAGGGACAAATGGACATGGGGAAAAACTTAATTCCCCCTCCACAACAGAAGGGCAAAATTAAAGAAATACGTTGTAGATATCTCATAACAAACCTGTGTTGTCTGACTAGAACACACTCATTGCTATCTGTAGGGTCAAGGTTAAATATATATAAATATCCATCTTGAGATGCCACTAACAACCTAGGTATCTTCTGTATCCTGTAATATAGACAAGAATTTAATCAAGTCACCAGTCACATCATCATTTTTTAAATAATATAAAATAATATCATAAACAAGAACGTATCAATAAAACACAGATTCCCCACCTGCACTATCATTTTCTATGTTCAGTAAACCATGAAATTTGGGTCAAAACTCTAATTTGGCATTAAAGTTAGAAATATCATATCATAGGGACCATGTGTACTAAGTTTCAAGTTGATTGGACTTCAACTTCTTCAAAAACTACCTTGACCTAAACTTTTACCAAAACCTTTAACCTGAAGCGGGACAGTTAGATGAACAGACGAACAGATGGAGGGAGGATAAGGACAAATGAACCAACCGAAAAACATAATATCCCTAAATGAGGCATCAAAGTTTCTGAATTTACAGTATTTATTGATATTCTGCAATACTAGCATTTCTCACAACAGGATTGGAAACAAAACGTTCATGAATCAGATATGATCTGCATTACATTTTACTGATAAGGATAATAAAAAGGATTATTTCAAATTTAAGTATACTGGGTTTTTGTAAATTTGTCATACTACATAAACAGGAAGGCATCAAGTGCAATTTGCTCAAATTCAAATATTATTTCATCAAGTAAACTGTAATGAAAATTATAAACTTTGTTATGTAATTGACCAGTGAAATTTGCTTATATATATTCTTTGAATATGTTTTAGGAATCAAGATGTATTTCTCTAGGGCAATAAGTACAATTAAATCATTTTGTTCAATAAATAATAATACTATATTAACAGAGATAGTATAAACAGTGTCGGTTAACATGTTGATTTGCAGTAAATTTTTGGTTAAGGCATATTTCAATCCAAAATATACTGTGGATTCACTTATTTTCATGAGTACCAATAATCATGGATTAAGGTACACTTAGATGTATTATCAATATTTAATTTCATGGTTTTACCAAAGTTGTTAAAGGCTCTGAACTAGCTGTCAGTTAACTGTGAGTACTCTCAGATCTGTACCTAGTGTCTTTTTGTTGTTGGGATGTACAAGTGCCCATCCACGTCCACTTGTATTTTTATCCATCTGATGAGTTAAGCCTTTTTCAACTGATTTTTATAGTCCGTTTTTATGTTGTACTGTTATACCACTGTCCCAAGTTAGGGGGAGAGTTGGGATCCTGCTAACATGTTTTACCCCGCCACATTCTGTATGTATGTGCCTGTCCCAAGTAAAGAGCCTTTGATTCAGTGGTTGTCGTTTGTTTATGTGTTACATATTTGTTTTTCGTTCATTTTTTGTACATAAATTAGACCGTTAGTTTTCTCGTTTGAATTGATTTACATTGTCATTTCGGGGCCTTTTATAGCTGACTATGAGGTATGGGCTTTGCTCCCTGTTGAAGGCCGTACAGTGACCTATGGTTGTTAATTACTGTGTCATTTTGGTCTCTTATGGAGAGTTGTCTCATTGGCAATCATACCACATCTTCTTTTTTTATATGAAAGCATATAAAAAAATGTTTTTCATTGAGAACATTGAATTTCGTGCTTCAGCTATACCCATGAAATCCACAACCACTAGGATGCAATGATTAAAATGAATCCACAGTATTTCATCTGAACACTTTAAAAGCATTCATACTCAGTGTACTAAGAGGGTTTCTGGTAAATTTCAAACATCTGAAATGGAAACATTTAGTTTTTAAAATTTACAGGTAAAACACCCTCCAACTACTGTCTTTTACTCTTGATAACTTACACAGATAAAGCACAAACATTAATTAACCCAGATGAAGGCAGTCTAGCAGTAGCAAAAGCTCTCCCTTGATGAAACAGTTCTGTGACCTGTGTTGGTAGATAATTGGCCGAAGTCTTCAGGGCTTGACCAAAGTATCCCATCCAACCTTGTGCTTCTTCTGTCTTACTGTATAGGAGAGAAATACAATGTTTGAATAGTTCAGCAATACATAATATAAACAAAAATCCAATCATAGATTTCCTAATTTGTAGAGGCTAGCTACAAGCTATATTGGATTTTAAAAACAAAGCAACTTAGAAATGCTGTTATATTACAAATATATACCATGATAACCCATTATCATAAGAAACAAGGTTACTACCAAATTATAACATGGCAATATGTCTTTTGTTGATGAGTACTATTGATAATGATGTGAGCAAAGATTTTTTTTAACTCACAATACAGATCATTTAAATGTACTGCTTTTTTAATAATGTTTTTTTCTCAATGTGAATTACCTGTAAATCTTGAGAATAGAATTTGTTTTATGCTTTTTAATGACCTTTGGTAATTACATGTCAAGACTATCACACATGTGTTCATTGTGAAATAAAGTTATGGAAATAAAATTAAGAAGGTTTATTATGTTCACTCTTACTTGTCTTTAGGGGTTTCTAATTTGAAAACATGGACCGTCTCTGTACTACTGGAAGCTGCCAAAAACATGGAATCCACACTGAAAGCTAAGGAATAAATGGTTGCACACCTGAAAATAGAACAATAAAATAAAACAAATGTGAATTGGTTTGTACATGTGTAAACATTGAGGGTTATAAAACAAATGTGAATTGGTTTTGTACATGTGCAATGATTGAGGGTTGTAGGTTAACTTTTGTAAATACCTTTGATTGTGGATTTATTTCATTGACAAATCAAGTTTTAATTGTAATGTTTTACACAGAGTGTAGAAATGTTTTGATCAGAAGGTAAAAAGAACAATTTGCACAATAACAGACAAACTCTACACTTAAAACTAATATTACAGACATCATACTCAAGTATTGATTCAACAAAATATTGTCATTGCTATAATATAATATGAACCTGATGTTCAGTGGTTTTTGTTTGTTGATGTGGTTCATAAGTGTTTCTCGTTTCAAGTTTTTTATATACAGAGTAGACTGTTTGTTTTCCCATTTGAATGATTTTACACTATACTTTTTTGGAGCCCTTTTTTACCAATGTTATTTTCAAACTACCTCTACTGGTTTTTTTTGGGGGGAATGCATAATTTTTATTTGATGTTCAGTAGTTTTTGTTTGTTGATGTGGTTCATAAGTGTTTCTCGTTTCAAGTTTTTTATATACAGAGTAGACTGTTTGTTTTCCCATTTGAATGATTTTACACTATACTTTTTTGGAGCCCTTTTTTACCAATGTTATTTTCAAACTACCTCTACTGGTTTTTTTTGGGGGGAATGCATAATTTTTATTTGATGTTCAGTAGTTTTTGTTTGTTGATGTGGTTCATAAGTGTTTCTCGTTTCAAGTTTTTTATATACAGAGTAGACTGTTTGTTTTCCCATTTGAATGATTTTACACTATACTTTTTTGGAGCCCTTTATAACCAGTGATATTTTCAAACTACCTCTACTGGTTTTTTTTGGGGGGAATGCATAATTTTTATTTGATGTTCAGTAGTTTTTGTTTGTTGATGTGGTTCATAAGTGTTTCTCGTTTCAAGTTTTTTATATACAGAGTAGACTGTTTGTTTTCCCATTTGAATGATTTTACACTATACTTTTTTGGAGCCCTTTTTTACCAATGTTATTTTCAAACTACCTCTACTGGTTTTTTTTGGGGGGAATGCATAATTTTTATTTGATGTTCAGTAGTTTTTGTTTGTTGATGTGGTTCATAAGTGTTTCTCGTTTCAAGTTTTTTATATACAGAGTAGACTGTTTGTTTTCCCATTTGAATGATTTTACACTATACTTTTTTGGAGCCCTTTTTTACCAATGTTATTTTCAAACTACCTCTACTGGTTTTTTTTGGGGGGAATGCATAATTTTTATTTGATGTTCAGTAGTTTTTGTTTGTTGATGTGGTTCATAAGTGTTTCTCGTTTCAAGTTTTTTATATACAGAGTAGACTGTTTGTTTTCCCATTTGAATGATTTTACACTATACTTTTTTGGAGCCCTTTATAACCAGTGATATTTTCAAACTACCTCTACTGTTTTTTTTTGGGGGGGAATACATAATTTTTATTGAAAATGGGAAGTTTGTTTTTTTAACACATCTCCAATTTATTACTGTCTTTTTTGCACAGTTTTTCACGTATATTTTTATTGACAGACATTTTCAAACTAAAAAGGAACTTTTGGGGAGGGGAAAGATACGGAAACAATGATGGTACTTAATACATTAAACAAGAGCATCATATTGTGACATGAAATTTGATAGATGATAATAATAATAATAAAAACAACAGCTGTTAAACTGTTTTCCTTCTGTGGTAAACAATGATCTTTAAATTGTGTATATTCTGGAAATTATAGATATGTAGAAAAATACTAGGTTTGCCTGTCAAAAAAATGTCAATTATGTAACAGTAGATTTCAAAACCATGTTTGTTATAAACACCATGATAATTCTGATCAGAAACCTGGATCTCAAAGGCGCTTTCATAATATCAAATTAATAACACGAGTACAAAATTTATATACATTATTATGCATCCATCACTGTTTGAGAAACTTACAGGGCTCACACTACTTCAGAATTATAGGGAGAAGTGACTTCTCTTTTTGAAACTGATAGGGAGAAGTGGTGAGATTTGAAAGAGAAGTGCTCTTTCGCGCGGTGCGCTACAATGGTTTGGATTAAACTATAGCATATATAGTATAAAGGGTCATATGTAAATAATGTTCATTTTATAATGTTCAATTCATATCTGAGTATACAATTAAAGCAACATTTCAAATTAAAAGTTGTTAAGTTTTACTCAGGTTCTTGTGAGAAACTACCAATTAAATATTTTGTATCTAGCACTAAAAAAAATATTTTTCTTATCTTAAAAAGGTAAAAAAAATATAATATATCAATTACAATTTAATTCAAAATTATCTTGTGTATGAAAATCGGTGTTTTTCATAAAAAAAAATAAAAGTTATTAAGCTGGGCCATAATATATTGATAATAGTATAATAGTCATGATAGTCTCAGAGTTAAACAACTTTAATCAATAGTTTGAAACAATCCATAAAAATATAGAGATTTATATACACCAATCAATTAGATGTAACCAAAAGTCTTTTAATTCGTGTGGAATACGTAATTTTCCCCTTTGGGATCAATATTCTTCTGTCAGCTGTTCCATCCGTGCGTCCGTAGTTATTATTGTAAAAGTACGGATTTTGGTCATAGCTGGTCCGGTTGAGATCCGTAGTTTAGAAATCGGTCAATGGCGGTCAATGGCGGACGAATGCAAGAAAATTTACAAAAATAAACGATGTTTGACAAGTTATTTGGAAGGGAACATTACGTTTTTAATGCAATAAATGGATTAAACACTTACTGGAGGCAACTTGTATCACGTTTAAATGAAGAAACAAACTTATTTTGCCGCCGAAATATAGGTTGATGTACGTTTTCGAGTAACAAGCACCGGAACAAGCGGAAATGCACGAAGTGATAACAAGTTGTATTTTTATCAAATAACCTGCTACAGACTTCAAAGACAATGCTTCAACCTCTTTTCTTAAGATAATGAATTTTTATGTCTAAATTTCTTTAATATCAATAAAAAATTGATGTTTCATCAACTTGGTAAAAATTGAAAATGTCCGATGACGGAAGCGACTGAAAGCGAGTATCGTCAAGAACAGGGCGACTTCTTTTCGCTTTTGGGGGTCGGGGAAAGCGAAGTGACGGTCGGGAAAGCGACTTCTTCGCCCACTTCGCCTGGTAGCGTGAGCCCTGAACTTATTGGGAGGAATTTCATGCCATTTTTTTTAGTAATTGGGAATTTTCTTTAGGGAAAAAGCCGAAGATCGGATTGTAATTTGAGGCAAACAATATCACTGATAACTTATAATAGCTGTTAGATATGAACCAAAGCTCCATGATGAAGGCCGTACTTTGACCAATATGGTTTATTTTTTTAAAATTGTGACTTGATTAGTAATCATACCACATCTTTTTGTATGTATTTTTTAAATATTTTCTTCCAGATATCATACATCTAACATTCAATCATTCAATCCTATATTACCTTTCTCTGTGTAATAAACTACTGTAGAATCATTATAATTTCATGTGTTCAAATTTTAATTTTTTTCAGGGAATAGGTGAACCATGAATTTAATTAGTGAACGAAATACAAACTTCCTACAGATATACATGCAGAATTTATAAAAACAAAAAAAATCAATTATTCAATTTTCTTGTATCCATAAAATTGGTTCCCATAAAAAATTAATAAATCAACAGTAATAAAAAAGCCAAGAGGAAAACTTAGTGCGGAATGGAAATTGCCGAGAATACAAAATGCAAATTTTATTTTTCTTAATAAAATTTCTACCTTTTTACTCCTCTTCTGAATTCAAATAACTTTTGTCCATCGGGAACTGAAAACACTCTTATTACTGTTCCCTGAAATAGCAATAAGTTTTAATAATGCATGAAATGTTTGCTAAAAAAATATACATATACCTTATCTATTTCAATATAGAGTGGGGTGCTCATTTTCGCCATATCTTTCCATGTTTTCTACAGTTTATGTTCAGGTCTATATGTTTTTAAAAGTATACAGATATTTCTATATGCAGATAACTTCAAATGCAAAATATTGTTAAGCTTAAAAATGTGTTTGTTTGAAAATAATCATCTGAAAATTTGGATTAAAGGATGTTTGAAATTGCCTGATGTTTTGTCGATGGGGGACACATATTCACCATTTTTATACATCTATTTAAACCCAAATAACTGCAGATTAAAACAATATTTTTCAAATTAATTTCATTATAGATGAATAGTTGACATTTTCAAAGGTGTACAGAACTGAAATTTAGGGCAATCAGTCAAACAATTACCAAGAAATACTTCTTTGAAATCGTGTTTTTCATTCAGGAAATTGGCCGAAAATCGTTGTCCGTTTTTCAGTCCTTTGCCGGAAGTGCTGGAATTTTGTCGTAGGTTAAAAATAATAATATTTGTTATAAAAATCTAATTTACCGGCATATTTCTTCCATTTCAGCCATCATTTGAAGTTTTACACCTAAAAATCATAAAACGGCGAAATTGTGTCCCCTGCGCCCCACTCTATATACATGTAGTATTTAATGTTGACTTTCAGCTGATCTTGATTGACCCTAATCAAAATGACTGAACATAACTGGATAAGAGCTAGACAGGACCTCAACTAGAATCTGCAAAATCTAAGTGAAACCTTTAGTCAGCATAAATTTTAGTATAATTTTTCAAGTTGATGAGATAACACCTTCATGGTCAACTTCTGTAACTTAAATTGTAGACTTGATATGGGGCAGATGAATTTACTATGGGGCATGTGCACATGAAAAATTTAATTCCCTAACCCCACAACAATAAGCAGGGCATAAACATATATTTTCATCTTATCAGGATAAACCATTTTTATATTCAGATATTCAAGATTATTTTTATGTAATGATCATTTAATTCTTAAAAGTATCTACTGATGCTTTAAATTAATTGGCCTCTTAGTATCTTATGAAAACGTCTATAAATGTGTAAAAATGGCATATCACATACAAATTTTATCAAATTTTTAAACATAGCAAATCCATACCTTTTCTGATGCAGTTGCCACTCTGTTACCTTGAGCGTTGAATGCTATTGCAGCTAAAGGATTATCATGGGCAGGTATCATTGTAACAGCTCGCTTGAAAGAAAGAAAAACAAAATAAAATGAAATGTATGGTAATTGTTGGTTGCTGTTTCTCATTTATTGTTTTGTTCATATATCACTCTGTTAGTTTTCACATTTGAATTGTTTTGCATTTGTTGTTTTGGAACCTTAATACATGTAATATGGTTTGCTATGCTGTACAGTTTTTACTCATTGTTGAAGGCCATACAGTGAACTACTGCTGCTAACCTTTCTCTAGGCTATTTGATCTCTGGTAAAGAGTTGTCTCAAAGGCAATCATACCACATTCTCTTATTTATATATTCTCAATTTTAGTAAATCCATTTATAATATTGGTAATTTAAAAGCTTTTTTTTACATTTGTCACTATTTTCATTTTTTTCTTAGATAAAAACCTTTGAAAAGGTACTTAATCTGTATTAAATGGCCCTTGACATTGTTCTCATATTTCATAAGATTTTGATAAGAAGTAGTGTATATTGCAGGAAAAAAAGGGTAAAAAAAAAACAAAGCGGAAAATTAAGAAATAATTCTTGGCAGCTCAGGGTAAAATAATCGAATATAAATGCCCAACCCATGGTAATATGAAACCAAATCTACGGAGATAGGACAAATTTAGTAATTTTGTTTACCGTGAAAGTCCTATACATACGATACTGTTTTGGCTGTTCTGTTTTCCCAATTTTGATAATATTAGTAATATTATATATTAACATGTATAATTCAATGATTATTTTTTTAAAAACATTTTTCACTTATACAGTCGACTCTCATTATCTCGAAGTCAGCCTGACCAGAGAAATATTTAGAGATACATGTAGTTCGACTCAAACGAAAACCGAAAGTTTGACAGAACAAGGGACACAACTCTTGCTTGGCTTGGTAAAACTAAAATAAATCCGTGTGAATATGGGAAGGGGATCGATATTCTGGTATCAGATCGATGTATTTGAATGTCATGGTCTTTCATTATTATAAAAACATTATTTTTTTACTTATTCAATTGTTTCAGTTACAATTGTTTCCTACGGCTTGTATCCTAGAGAGTAATTTCCAATCGATAGTTTTGTTATTCAGATTGTTTATAGTTGACAAAATTGTTTATTCTCGGATACAAAAGATTTTAGAAAATTTAGATTTCTCTTCATTTTGTTTTATCTTACTCTTTCTTTTTGAAAGAAAATACAACAAGATTAAAGACGCCGATTGAGTTGATCATCAACGGAAGTCATAATTCTTACTTTATACACACCCAAGCTCATTAGTGTAAATTACAATTAATTGTTTTGTAAACATTTAAAATACTTTTTCATGAACATTAACAATGTAGCACTAATTATTTATAAAAATTCTATAAAAGATAATCTTAGGTAAACACTCGTGGAAATAGCATGTCATATATCAATACCGTGGTATGTGACTGGAAATTTAATTACACGTGTATTGTCAGATTAACTTTTCAATCCATTTAAATGCCGGAGGTCATGTTTTGACATACAGTGTATTAGTTTGAGATAAATAATAAACTTTGAATGCTTTTGTTAACCTATTGATCGTAAATTTAGTTTGACTTAACCGAAATTTCGACTCATCCAATTTCGACTCATTAGGAGTCGAATTACATATATCTATATGGTACAAAGTTCGGGACCATGTGAAAACTTCAACTCATCCGAAATTTCAACTCAACCGAGTTGAGACAACAAGAGTTAACTGTATATTTTCTTCCAATGTAATTTTATTCCTTCTGCTGAGTATAAGAAGCTTTAAAACGCCCGGTATTTACATTTGATTTTTTGTGACGTCACCTTGTTTCATTGCCTTGCCAAGAAAATGACATCTTTTCGGGGAATGTTCGTTTTTAATATGTAATTTTACCATGAAAAATAAATTTAAATGCACTGATTTGTTTATTTTGCTGTAAAATAAAGATAAATAAGATAAATATATTGTATCTGAATCCTGGCCTACGTAAACTCAGGGTTTTGATGTCTAAAATTGAGAATATCTGGTAGTATAATTAAATTGGTCGTAAAACGGAACAGCCGTTTTTGTGTTTTACCGTGTTTGCGCTAAAGGCAGATATAATGTGATTATACTGGTTGACAATAATAGGTCATCATATTAGAATTATATTTATATCTCCCTACTCTTTAAAGGAATAGTAAGATAAAAAGAAACAGAAAACTCTGTTGAATGGCTTAATTTTTTTTTATATATATATCTGAGTATTTTTGTCCTCTCAGCATGTTGGTTTTGATGCCATATTTACTATTGTCAATAACTTATGATCAAATTTGTCTTAGGATCTTCACAATTTAGATTTTAACACATTGTAGAGTAACGTCTATAATACGGTTGATGAATTCCATCTTAATCATTTTTGTGTGGTTTATACTTGTACTGTTGGGTTGCTATTTTGCAGACATATAACAATTTTATTGACAATTTGACAATATTTATACTGTAAATTGAGAAATTTTTACATGCATGTATTATATGATTGCTAAAATACGGACAAACAAAAATATGAGATTGATTATTTGACATTTGACAATGCTACATGTACATGCATCTAAGTTTGCTATCTGGGTTTTTACTTTTTATAAACTTATCTCATCCCAACTTTCACAACAATCAAAACCTAGCAAACATTTAACCATTCCAGTATTTCACTTACTAAGTTAATAGTATCAAATATCTGTACTTCACCAATCTGGTTACTACCAGGATAGGCCAGGAAGCAGTTATCATTATTTATAGATAGTGCACACAACCCTGTTGGGTTAGGGGGTGTGTCACGTATCGTATGTAAAACTTTCATATCTCGTATATTGTGTATATATAAACTTTCTTCCAGACATACTATTAACCTCTGAAATTATAAAAAAAAAACATGTTCATACTTTATTGATCTCTTTAATTCTTTCAAATATCAATCTTAAATTCTTACAGACCTACACAATTGTTTTTCATTTCATCCAGTATAATGATTTGACTTTCATTGACAAAAAAAAGATGTACACAGCTGCAAAATTTACATCTGTGGTGCTCATTTTTGTAGTGCTGATTAAACTCAATACAGTAACAAAGCCTTACACACATTAAAGTGTTGGAAGGATTAGAATAAGATTTGTTAATCTTTGGCTTTATTGTGTTCTTGGTTGCTGTCTCATTGCCATATTCCCACGTTTTCTTTGATATATAAACATAATTATTAAATATATCTAGTTATTTTATCTACTGAATAATTTTGTCACTTCTGTAACTCCATTTATTTCCCTTACAAAGCTTTAAATGAAATGAATTATGTGCCTACATTGTTTAATGTGTAATGAAGTCCAGTATTTTTCTCATAGTGTCATTGGTTCAATTTTAAATCCCTGCTTGTCAAACAAAATTGTCAAAATAACTACATTTAATGTTGGATGTAAAATCAGTATTTGTTACATGTTTGATGTTTAACAGTTTATAAATCCTTTTTCATATTCAGGTACATGTAGTTGCAGAGTGCTAATATAAAATTCCCAACGTCTCGAGAAATCAGAATTGGTTTATGTGGATTCCAAAATATAATTTTTACCTGCTTACTAATGGTTAATTGTTTCCTACCTGTCTAATTCAACAGCTAATATAATTTGTCACTTTTTAACTTATTATAATTACCTGTCTATTTAATTTAACAGCTAATATTGAATTTGAGTAACTGTAATTGCAGATTTCTGTTCCTTTTTTGAAATGACACACTTTAAGTTTACGAGGAGATGAGATACTGACAATGGCGACTAAACTACTGGAAAATAAACGTTCCACTATACACACATCTTCACTTTCTGAAATTGTAAAAAAAAATTGAATCAGCTCTTGCTGTGATAAAGCCTTTTTGCACCAATGCACATTATCTATATCTAGGATTAAAAATCCAATACATGTTAATTATTTATGAACCATGTTTAAAGCATATTTCAAAAGTGATACTGTTACACAATCATTGTTGTAAATATAACGAAATTTGATGCAACTGTCATACAAGTGAGAGGTTTAGCACAAAAAAAACAGGTTCAATCCACCATTTTCTACATTTAAAATTGCCTGTACCAAGTTAGGCATATGACAGTTGTTGTCCATTTGTTTGTGTGTTTTATTATTTGATTTTGCCATTTGATTACGGACTTTCCATTTTGAATTTTCCTCGGAGTTGAGTATTTTTGTGATTTTACTATTTACTTGCTTTATTCTTATGTTGTCTTGTTAACCAACTTTCCCAGGCTAGAGGAGGGTTGAGCACTCACAAACATGTTTAATCCTGTTAACCAACTTTCCCAGGCTAGAGGAGGGTTCAGCACTCACAAACATGTTTAATCCTGTTAACCAACTTTCCCAGGCTAGAGGAGGGTTGAGCACTCACAAACATGTTTAATCCTGTTAACCAACTTTCCAAGGCTAGAGGAGGGTTGAGCACTCACAAACATATTTAATCCTGTTAACCAACTTTCCCAGGCTAGAGGAGGGTTGAGCACTCACAAACATGTTTAATCCTGTTAACCAACTTTCCCAGGCTAGAGGAGGGTTGAGCACTCACAAACATGTTTAATCCTGTTAACCAACTTTCCCAGGCTAGAGGAGGGTTGGGCACTCACAAACATATTTAATCCTGTTAACCAACTTTCCCAGGCTCGAGGAGGGTTGAGCACTCACAAACATGTTTAATCCTGTTAACCAACTTTCCCAGGCTCGAGGAGGGTTGAGCACTCACAAACATGTTTAATCCTGTTAACCAACTTTCCCAGGCTAGAGGAGGGTTGAGCACTCACAAACATGTTTAATCCTGTTAACCAACTTTCCCAGGCTAGAGGAGGGTTGAGCACTCACAAACATGTTTAATCCTGTTAACCAACTTTCCCAGGCTAGAGGAGGGTTGGGCACTCACAAACATATTTAATCCTGTTAACCAACTTTCCCAGGCTCGAGGAGGGTTGAGCACTCACAAACATGTTTAATCCTGTTAACCAACTTTCCCAGGCTAGAGGAGGGTTGAGCACTCACAAACATGTTTAATCCTGTTAACCAACTTTCCCAGGCTAGAGGAGGGTTGAGCACTCACAAACATGTTTAATCCTGTTAACCAACTTTCCCAGGCTAGAGGAGGGTTGAGCACTCACAAACATGTTTAATCCTGTTAACCAACTTTCCCAGGCTAGAGGAGGGTTGAGCACTCACAAACATGTTTAATCATGTTTAATCCTGTTAACCAACTTTCCCAGGCTAGAGGAGGGTTGAGCACTCACAAACATGTTTAATCCTGTTAACCAACTTTCCCAGGCTAGAGGAGGGTTGAGCACTCACAAACATATTTAATCCTGTTAACCAACTTTCCCAGGCTAGAGGAGGGTTGAGCACTCACAAACATATTTAATCCTGTTAACCAACTTTCCCAGGCTAGAGGAGGGTTGAGCTCTCACAAACATGTTTAATCCTGTTAATCAACTTTTCCAGGCTAGAGGAGGGTTGAGCACTCACAAACATGTCTAATCCTGTTAACCAACTTTCCCAGGCTAGAGGAGGGTTGAGCGCTCATAAACATGTTTAATCCTGTTAACCAACTTTCCCAGGCTACAGGAGAGTTGAGCACTCACAAACATGTTTAATTCTGTTAACCAACTTTCCCAGGCTAGAGGAGGGTTGAGCACTCACAAACATGTTTAATCCTGTTAACCAACTTTCCCAGGCAAGAGGAGGGTTGAGCACTCACAAACATGTTTAATCCTGTTAACCAACTTTCCCAGCTAGAGGAGGGTTGAGCACTCACAAGCATGTTTAATCTTGCCACATTCTTTATGTGCCTGTCTCAAGTCAGTAGCCTGTAGTTCTGTGGTTTTTATTTGTTCTTTTCTGTCAAATTTGTTTTATTGTAAATTGTTTTGGATTATGTCATTAGTTTTCTTGTTTTACTTTTTTTACAGCCAACTTTACAGTATGTTTTTTTTCATTGTTGAGGACTGTACTGTAGCCTATGATTGCTTACAGATACTTGTTTTGAAATCTGGTGGATAACTTTCTAATTGGCAATCATACCACATCTTGTTTAACTTTTCCCATAATTCAAAAGACCAAAAGTATGTAGACATTTAAATCTTAAGTTGGTAGCTCAATGCTAGGAAAAAATAAAAATGAGTTATCTTTCTTAATTTGGTTATATGCTCCTTTTTTGGAGGATTATACACAGTAAATAGAAAAGATAAATAGGATCAACAATGGTGGCCGTTTTTGTTATTTTTATATCTAAAGTAAGGGCAGACAATGGCAGACAGAGACAAATACGTCTGAATTTGCTATTTCTTTTTACAGAAACAAGTAAAACGTTGTTTTTTTAAAACAAGTTGATGATGATTTTGGACTTCCTGTCAATTACGATTTCTCCACGAAACTAAGGTATAAAACATTGATAATTGTGTTGTCGTATAAACGTTTCTTCATGCTGAATGACCCATTCTATTTGAATGAATTAATGTTGATGATAATTAATGACCCATCCGATAAATGGACTACCTGTAACAACAAATTATGACACACTGATTAGCTTGGGGTCGCAAAACAAAGTCTATCGTAATTGCAGATCATTACAAAACAAACAAAATAAAATACCATCTATCTTCAAAAGGGCACTTGGGAAAGGGTGGGCTGACCGCCCAGTGAAAACGGCATAGCTGGAACACTGATTATCATGATTATAAGAGAACATTTGAACATGATCTACTTATACAGAAATTGAATCTTAATCAGACTTAAAGAACAGATTTTATGAAATTCATCAAATAATTGTTAAACATTTGATCAGACATAAATGAAATGCTTGTTTAATAATTTACAATTTGCAGTGTTCTCCCCAGGCCCTTAAAGGACCACGGGCCCGCGATGTATAATTTTCTACCGCGGTGGTATCGTTCTTACCGCGATGTATAATTTTTCTCCGTGGTGCTAAAGTTTTTGGTAAAAAAATCGTAAATCGGTAAAGTTTGAGACGACTTGTTCAACTTTCCGTGAGGTTTAAAATTTTACATGAAAACTGACCAGTTCTAACCAGTTTAATCCAGATCTGACAGGTAGATTGTTTACACCACGTGATCGATTTACCTTTTGAGGTTAACCTTGATGATTGGATTTAATCCATGTATATGATTCTTTTGTGTTTTAATTAATTAAGAGATCATAATTTTAATTACAGACTTGTGAGGGACAAGCAGACATTTGTTAATGAACTGTATTACGCCAGTCTTGAGTCAAAATAATTTGCCTGTTGGAAATTAATTGTGGAGTTACTTCCCCTGATTTTGCTTATCACAAATAAATGCTCCTCAAATATAATTTCTCATTGAAAATAAAAATAAATTACAAATTGAATGCAAAATTATATTAGAATGTTACATTAAGGATAAAAACTTTCTTAGAACATACCAACAAAAATGTTTTGAAAATTATTTTTGAGAATCATACTTTTATTGATGCACAGACATATTATATTAATTAGTAGATTTTTCAATTTTGACATATATGACTGTGCCAGGGCTGACAAGCCTACTGCCAAAATTATAATATAATCCAAAGCTGGGCTATAGCTAAATATGAACTAGTGGATAGATATATTTATATAAGTACTCTTCATGTCTGGAACAAAGAATTAACTATAAAAATAATTTGTTGTTGTTTAAAAGAATCAGGTCTAAAACTATGGAAAATAATTTTTAATCTACTGAAGGTTCTGTATCAAAATTTAATCTTGTTCAAAGTTAATTGTTATGGTGAAATCTCACATGGGGAATGTGTAGTGTCACTACAAGTACATGTATCAGGACAAAATGGCTTGATCAAAATATAAGAAGTGACTTTAGTTTAAAGACTAATTGTGCTTTCTTTTATTTATTCTTCAAAGATATTAAAGTATACAAACTGTTTATTGATTTTCTTTTTCTACCAATAATTTTCTGACCCAAAGTCCATACAACACAGTACAACAGTTAACAAAACAAAGGCAAAAAGGTAATGACAAAAACTAACAAGAAAAAAATAAGCGACGCAACGCGACACAAAATATTGTAAAATTCATTTCGTCACGCGTTACCCTGGTGCTATCCAAAAATCCTGGGGAGAACACTGATTTGGTCAGACAAACTGCACTGATTCATCTGAATGAACATTAAATCAGTACTTAAGGAAGATCTTCCCTGAAGAAGGTTCAGAATTACACTCTACATGTGTGTACATACCACTTTCATAAATTGATTCTAATTTATCAACAGTATTTAATGAGTAAAGTCTGTACCAGGATTTACTTCCAACTGCCAAAGACCTGAAAAAACAAGGATCATCATACAATGTCTTAAAATGGCCTTTAAATCTACATACAAGTACACATACAAACCTTTACATGTCGCTTTCTGTTCTGGACATAAAGATATACATTTTTTTCTATAGAATTTCATTCTTTCCCTAAAGACTCAATACAAGTATAGTTGAATACTTACAAAAAATTTTTTTTTTAACAATTATTTGATCATCATTGATATTTTTTTGATAAATTTTGTTTACAGAGTTGGTTAATATACAATAATATACAATAGTTAAAAATAATACTGTTTTTGTAAACATGGTAAAAATAAGCATTTCCTTATTCAAAGCAAATAATCAGAAAATATGACTTGTGACGATTTGTCCAGTGACTTTTTGTCTGCGACTTTTTGTCATGTGACTTTCTGTCCTACATTCCATTGTAGGTACTCAAAGTAATTTTTCAAGGTGTAAATTAAACAATTAAAGCTATCATGACTATTGTGTTCATTGTTATGATGAACCTTACATATATCCAGCTACAATGTATGTTGATTAGTCGTTCACCTAAGGATATTTTTTTCATATATATTTCTGTAGACTAACATGTACATGTAGCTTTGATTTTTTATTATCATGTATTGTTAAGCTTCAGGTAACTCATAATTGTTTCTCAGTAACTCAATGTATGATGCTGTCCCATACTAAACCTACTGACCTTGTTCATGTTGTTTGTTTACATTCAAATTCCAATGTCGTCAAAATCATGTGATGTTAAATCGTTCTACCCAATCAAATTGCTCTATTGTCAATTAGGTGATTTTTCAGTCTACAGCAATTACATTATTCATTTTGTTATTTGTTTGTGGGATATTGCTTTAATAGTTTTCAATAATTTGGGGTTTTATTCAACAGGAAACCTCATTTTTTGCCATCCCTTAGCTTTCAACACCAATGGAATTTTGTATGAATATTTACCTACAGTCATGATGGTCAGAATATCAATCTTTTTATAATTAATCAATTTGTATTTCTATGAAAAATTAATGTAAATAGTTTTTAACTTACCTACATGTACTCTATAGCTATATTCCTGAACAAAATTATGGCATGGACATTGTTTTTTTTATTTTCCTTTCATTTTTGGATGGGCTTTTTCTCGGGAAAATCATGAAAGACATAAGGAGCTTGTCATTTTGAAATTCGTAAAAATACGACTTGCTTGACCTGTATTGCCTGCCACAATATATTAATCACCCTGAATGGAATGTACAAAGAGCAATGGAGGCCGGAAGTGGAATTTTGTGAAGTTCTAGAAGTCAGGATTGAAATGGCCATAAGAAATTGGCATGTTTAAGCAATACTTGACAATAACAATGAAAACATACCTTTAGACATGTTTTCTTATTCATGTTATTCCAAAGAGTACAAAAAATGTATTCTGCACTGATTATTTACACTGGAAGCAGCGTAGTGACGTCAATGAGTAGTGCCAGTTGGGTTAAATTCAAACACAAATACCAAATGAACTAACAAGATGACCGATTTTAGACTCGGTAGGATACAGTATTACATAACTCAAATTTCCACAGATACTGAAATAGACTTGAACATGCAATTGGTGATTAGTCTTTTAAAAAAATAATTTTGACACCTATTTCCAATTTAAAGTGACTGTAAATTATGTAATATATACTGTGACATATTGCAATAGATTTATTGACCATTTTTGCAATATTGGTCATTTTAGTAGTTTTATTGTCCAAAAACTGTTCTTTTGCAGGAAATTACTTTGTGTCTTTTCATTTTAACAATTTAAGTCATATCAGACAAGTGGTTCACTCCAGATTTAATTTTGCGCCACAAAGAGATGATCTATTTTTGACACTGGTGTCATCAGCTGACATAATTTTCAGGCTTTTGTCCTGTCATCATAGTCATACTTACGTGCAATCTTGGTTAAAGTTAACGAACAAAAGGTCAGATGGATGGTCGCCGGATCTTATTGCTAAGTTCATTATATATTTGACCAGTAATTCGAACTGGTCGCTGTGTTTTTTACCACTTTTGTTGTTTTTGTTCGCAATATTTTGATATTTATTTATTTTTGTCTGATGAATCCCAAATGTAACGACTATTTTGATTGGTTTGTGAAAAAAATGTTTTAGAATGAAAGTATATTCTGGTAACGACTATGAATATATTCCGTTTCAACGTCAGAAAGACCATACAAATCCCCCTTGATGAAAGTCATAGGGATACTTCAATACTTAATTGATACGGGGTGTCGCTGGAGTTCTGTTAGACTACCCCACTCATTTCATATAATTTAGATTTTAAAAATGTATACCTTTTCATATAATTTAGATTTTAAAAATGTATACCTTTTCATATATTTTACGGATTTTAAAAATGTTTACCTTTTCATATAATTTAGATTTTAAAAATGTATACCTTTTCATATATTGCATGCGTAGGCAAAACTGTATCCTTTTCCCATACTGTTTGGATTTCCCGTGGTGTGGTCTGTAATGCAAGAGTGGAATACCAAAGTGTTCAAAGAGAAAAATTGATTGACAAAAAAAGACGGGAACACTGAGAAAGTTGACAGACGACGAAGTTATGGGAACTTTATTGACCTAATCCATGATATATTTCTGATAGTTTTCCCCGACCTATTCACATATTTTCAAGATTGAATTAAAGGTGACCTATTCCACCGGCACGTCCTATATCAACTTGTATATATAAATAGTAAGTGACGGCCCCCCGAGATAAAGGTATTCTTGATATTGAAATATTCATAAAAAAATATTTTTTTTCAAACCAAAAATAACCATAAATAGCAAGATACGCTAACCAAACAATAGAAGAGACTATAAGGAATCGAGAAAATGATATTGATGGAATCATTTGAAAACGTAAAATCGATTTGTATCCAAATTTTGAAGAAGGTTCTTTTTTAAAAGCTTAGTTAAAAAAAAATTCAAATAGTTTTGTTATTTTACTGACAAAGCCATATTAGATCATATTAAATCTGTTGAATATGTAGTCTGCTATATAAATTCTACCAATGCCGTAGACACACCTCTTCTGAGTTTAAAAATCAAATCGAACATGCATACCAGTGACGGATCCAGGAAAGGGGGCCCTTTTTTGGACGATCAGTGCATTGGAATGGGGACATATTTTTGAGAATGGCTGGATCCGCCTCTGCCTAAATAAATACAATAAAAGTTTTAACTATTTACTGGCGTCCGAAGCTGCACAAAACACCTTATAAACATAGATTTATATCGTCTTCAAGCCATTGTTCCACTACTACACGTCACCACTATTCTACATACTAGTAGACTTGGTACAATAAAAACCCGATAATAAATTGTTCAAAAAAGACCTGTGAAAATAGTGGAATCAATTACTTTTGGAGTGTCAAAAATTCGTTGGAACTCCTTGATAAATTGCATGCGTATATTGGTGATTTTAAATCTGTTCAAAGTTTTTCTAACCTATATACCACTTTGTCTCATATTCTTATTAAGAAGAAATCCATAAAAAACTAATATAATGGGCATTTAAAAAATCAGAATGTGAATATATATATATATATAAAGGTCAGTTTTGATAACAGCCAGGGATGGGGTAATCCTAATCTGTAATCGTAATCGATTGTAATTGATTACATTTTTTCAAGTAATCGACAGTAATCTGTAATCGAAGACATTTTCGATTACATGTAATCATAATTTAATCGATTACAGCAAAAATTTGGATGTAATCATCGATTACTTTTCGATTACATTTCGATTACTTTAGTAAAATAGTTTGATGAAAAATAACCTATTTCAGAGGAAAATATGTATATTATCTCTTTGTAGTACAGATAAAATATTATGCATCAACAATACTTGAGAGTTAAGCAACTGCCTTATTCCTATCTATTGTCTCAAGCTGCATTATGAGCAACCAGATCCCCTACCTAAATTTACTTTATATCTAGCTTTTGAAATAAACGGATGTATGTGCTTGTCAATAATTCAATTTTTAATATTAAAATAAGAAAATAGATTTTAAATAATAAAATAGATCTAAAATAAGAAATGTGTCCGTCTTTCGTTAAGTTCTGTAGTACATTTTTAAAAGTAGTAAGCTTATTTGTATTAAATTTCCTGAAAACATCATTTTCAATCAGAGTTGAAATTAAAGCTTAGAATAGATAAACAGTTGATTTCTTAAATGTTATGATATACATGTATATATGTTAGCGGCAATAAGTGAAATTAGGCATTAGGCTTAAATCCTAGGCAATAAGCTAACGCCTAGGCATTAAGTTATTGCCTGAAATTTCCAGGCATTAAGCTTATTACCTGAAATTTGGTGATGATTATTCATCCTATTGCCGAACATGATTTTAGGCAATAAGTGAAATTTTAGAATTTATGTGATTTTAGTGGTTTTTTTTGGAAATAAAGTATTTTCTTAATTATATTCCTAATATTAATTTACGTTTATCTGACAAATCTTCAAATTTTAGTACTTTTCTTATTTAAAACAGAATTAACTCATACTTTTTTGTGGAAGTACAAAAGATAAAAAAGATTTAAAAAAGTGATTGTATCCCATAAAAAAGGGGAGATTCTATATAATCCGTATAATAATTATTTGAAAATAAAACTTGAGAATGGAAATGGGGAATGTGTCAAAGAGACAACAACCCGACCAAATAAAAAAACAACAGCAGAAGGTCACCAACAGGTCTTCAATGTAGCGAGAAATTCCCGCACCCGGAGGCGTCCTTCATCTGGCCCCTAAACAAATATATACTAGTTCAGTGATAATGAACGCCATACTAATTTCCAAATTGTACACAAGAAACTAAAATTAAAATAATACAAGACTAACAAAGGCCAGAGGTTCCTGACTTGGGACAGGCGCAAAAATGCGGCGGGGTTAAACATGTTTGTGAGATCTCAACCCTCCCCCTATACCTCTAACCAATGTAGAAAAGTAAACGCATAACAATACGCACATTAAAATTCAGTTCAAGAGAAGTCCGAGTCTGATGTCAGAAGATGTAACCAAAGAAAATAAACAAAATGACAATAATACATAAATAACAACAGACTACTAGCAGTTAACTGACATGCCAGCTCCAGACTTCAATTAAACTGACTGAAAGATTATGATTTCATCATATGAACATCAGGCACAATCCTTCCCGTTAGGGGTTTAGTATCATACCATCATAACATATATGAGAAGAACATAACCCGTGTCATGCCAACAACTGTTTTTAGAATAAATGTGTTTAGTTCCGACGCAAAGACCTTATCAGTGACTCAATATTAACGCCAAAATATGCAATCTTTAATGACTTGACAACAGTATCGTAATTATATCCCTTCTTAATAAGTCTATTCATAGGTTTTGTAAGTTTCTGAGGTGAATACTGACACCTTTGTGCTTTATAAAGAATATTTCCATAAAAAATTGGATGTGAAATACCTGAACGTATAAGAAGTCTGCATGTTGAGCTATATTTACGAATGATTTCTTTATACCGATGATAAAATTTAGTAAATGTTTTGACTAGTTTGTGATATCGAAAACCCTGGTGTAATAATTTTTCAGTAATACATAAATTTCTCTCGTTAAAATCTAAAACATTGTTACATACACGAGCGAATCGTACAAGTTGAGATATATAAACACCGTAAGATGGTGACAAGGGAACGTCACCATCTAAAAACGGATAATTAACGATAGGAAATGAAAAATCATCCCTTTTATCATAAATTTTAGTATTGAGCTTTCCGTTAGTGATATAGATATCAAGATCGAGGAAAGGGCAGTGGTCATTGTTAGTATTAGCTTTATTTAAAGTAAGTTCAGCAGGATAAATTTCATTAATATACATACTGAAGTCGTCATTATTGAGAGCCAAAATATCATCCAAATATCTAAAAGTATTATTAAATTTGTTTATCAGATGTTGTTTTGATGGGTCTTTGCTTATTTTTGTCATAAATTGTAACTCATAACAATACAAAAAGAGGTCCGCAATAAGTGGTGCACAGTTAGTCCCCATTGGAATTCCGATAATCTGACGATATACGGAATCCCCAAAGCGAACAAAAATGTTATCTAGTAAAAACGTTTACACTTCACTGGTCAAGCTGGTTTGAACTGGTCAAAAGTAGACAAAATTAAGATATGATTTTTTGCTCATACCATTTTATTGGATAAGTCAACTTTCTTTGTTAAAACATTTGTTAAATACCCTCAGGCCATCTTGTCTTTTTCACTTCTTTATCTGGATTATTCGCATTAAGTGACACCATGTCTATTGAGGAAAAATTTCTTGAATCTTTGAGGTCTAAATTCGAATCAGGGAAAACAAGGAGCATATGCCCTAGAGTAAAGTACCATGATCTTTTGGCAAAGATTAAACTTTTGGAATCATCAGAAAAGAAAGTGACAAAAGATTACTACAATTTAAGAAGGTATGACATTTTTAACATTGGTGGTTTTGAGAGGTTGATAACTAAAGTCAGCGAGAATGACGAGAGAAATTTTAAATTTATGTCTTCCTAGAGGAACTCTATGGTATTTTGGAAAAGGCACATTAAGAAACAGGTCATGGCGGCAGAGATCGCATGATAAAACAACTAAATAATGGATATGCTAACATTTCACGTGATAAAATTGAATTATTTCTGTCACTTTGTGAAAATTGCAATATGAAAAAAAACCATATAGGGAAAGGAGAAGTAGTGAAACCCATTTTATCTAAAGACTTTAACAGTAGAGGACAAGTTGATTTGATGGATTTTCAATCAATCCCAGATGGAAACTATAAATTTATTATGGTATTTCAAGACCACCTTACAAAATTTTGTAACATTAAAGGCCTTACTTCAAAATGTGCATCAGAGGCGGCTTTTAATCTAATTGATATTTTTACAATTTTTGGTGCGCCCAATATACTGCAAAGTGACAATGGTCGGGAATTCACAGCTTGTTCTTGTAAATCTAAATGTTTAAGTAACCGGTGCAAATGCAAAAAAACGGGAGAAAGTGCAATAGTCGGTGCCACAGTTCGACAACTTGTGATAACAAATGATTTTAACACAAATTTGTATCAAGTTTTCATGTTTTATAAGTAATATTTGATGAGTTCTAATAGTAAAACATATTTTATCTGTGATTTTATTTCCAGTAGATGACATTTTAAACTTCAGTTCTCGTAATGTTATTATGTAACAAATGTATAATTTATTTTTAATTGAATAACTGTCTTTTATTTACTCGCATTTATACTTTAGGCATTAAGCTTAATGCCTGGACACATTTTTCAGGATTTAAGCTTAAATCCTAGGATTTAAGACTAATGCCTAACATCATTTAGGCATTAGACTTAATGCCTAGGCGTTAGCTTATTGCCTAGGATTTAAGCTTAATGCCTAATTTCACTTATTGCCGCTAACATATATAAGTTAAATTAAAAAAGAACACAAAATCCTTTTAACAATGAACCAATGGCAATGCATTGCAATTCTTTTTAGAAATAGATACATGTATCCCTTTGAGGTTCATTCAACCTATGCCAACATTTTGAAATTTAGGTATAAAATTGTATGAAAATATGTTGGCATAGGTTGAAAAAAATATAATAGATTAAGTGTTAAAAAAACAAAAATTAATTAGAGGCCAATCAATTTACAACCAGTTTAAAATTGGCGTTAAGTGTACACAAGACTAGTACTTTTTTTGTTACTTGTAAAGACAACTCTATGTGTTGCTGATCTCTTTCGTATTAGAAATAATTGATGATTGACATTGCTTTACTTTCAGTGGCAACTATTGCATGCATGTTCAGGATATACCAGTATTATGTGAATATAATACTATACATGGTGAAAATAACTGATGATATTTTTCTAAAAGTAGAACCACATCAAATGCATGGAAATAATGAATATAGCACTATCTAAAAACTGCTTCAAATAGAAAAGTTTTTTTTTCACAGTTCAGTATGAAATAATTGTGTTTTGAATACATTTGTTTTACTTATTACAAAAGTGCTTTATTCTACCTTCAATGTATTTTATTGTACAAATATACATATTTCGAAAATACTAACATCAGAATGAAATAAAATTTAAATGTAGATATTTATATATCAGATTTAAGGATTTACTTAGGTGAAATTAAAAGGAAAACCAAGAATTTATAATTTTATACTTTAAATCAGAAGATCACTGGTTTAAGGACAGTCAGAATAAGCTAAAACGAAATATTGATAGGCTATGAAACTCCTTTTTTTTCTTTTTTTTTTCTAAAAGATGACAAAATACTAATTCAGACTTTCACTTTATATTTGCAGTGGTAATATTTGGGTTTCAAATCAGAAAGAAAAAAATCTAGAATCTGCTTAAATTTTAGTAAACGACCTTTCATGAGCTATTCATGAAGTCTTCACACTATAAAATTTGCACCGGGGGCAAACCCGGAGTAACTAACAGGAATTAATTACCCCAGTTCATACTTGATAAAAAAATAACCCGGTTTGGTATTTAACCTCTCAACAAAAATAAAAACGTAGGGCGCCAAAATTGTAACCCGCATCTGTATGTTCACTGTACAATTTTTTTATTCATCACAGACGCATTATTTCAAAGTCTGAAATATTTTACCCACATAGTCGCTTTTGAGGAGTTCAATCACAATCAATCGCTTTCCATTTTCCCCGTCATTCCGTCATTCCGCAACAAACCATTATACGTTTTTATTCTAAATTGGACTGATTTTTGGTATGTGAGTTAACCATGATTAGTTACAGATCAAGTTTGAGGTTCGGTCCGCTTAACTAGTTTTTATCGAAATTACAGGCTTTGGACTTTGATAATTGTTGAAAATCACAGTTATACAGACTTATTTTCAAAACGCTTTCAGATATTGGACTTGTGAGTTAACCATGATGAGTTACAGATCAAGTTTGAGTTCCGTTCCGCTTCAATATTTTTTGTCAAAATAACGGGCTTTGGACTTTTAAAAATTGTTGAAAATCTGAGTTATATGGTTTGTTTTAAGGCCTTAAGATTTTGAGCAGATTTAGTATATGTGAGACTACTATCTTGTGTGTGTCCGCATGTGTTCTTGAATTGCAGATTTTTCACTATAGATATATTTTGTATATAATTTGATTGGAGAAGTTAACAAATCTTAACAACATTCTTGCCTTTACTAATGAGATGATCAAAGTCTTCTAATCAATAACAAACATACTTTGTTTTTATTTCAATTATCTTATGTCTAATTAAGAAGGGAATTTACAATATTTAGCCCCAGGTTATAAATTGTACTCCAGTGGCAGTTTAATAATCTGTAATTAGGATGGTTATCCAAACAAAAGGTTTAAATCATGCATGTCATTATAATTTTGATAATTTTGATCTTAAAAATTAACTGATCATGAACAGATTAATTATTCTACTTTTTTTTTTTATATTTCCTTAAACATTATTATTAACTATTCATAAATATATTTTTTAAGAGTAAAAACAAAAAAGCTAACGTAAGTCAGTAAGAAAGCACAATTTTTTAAAAACAATTAGATATGAATAAGTGATTGTTGCAATGCGATGACATCTTACATTTATGTTGACAGTCAAAATTTCAAGATTTTTTAAATACAATGTACTTCTAATCTTAAGAGAATGTTAAGAGATTTGATCTAAAAAAAACCAGCTATTAACTTATAATTAAGAAACATTGCTTTAAATGATGCATTTGGTAAAGTTCTTAATTTCTACTATACAAATGTTGAGCAATATAATTGTGTTTTACTCAGGCATGTTATTTTTTAGTTGAAATGTTGAAGCATGTAATTGACAGTAATCGAAAAGTAATGTAGTTACTTTTGATAAAGTAATCGATTGTAATCGATTACATACTAAAATTTGAGTAATCGATTGAACAAAAATCCTTCATGTAATCGATTATTAATCGATTACATTTATCAGTAATCGTGCCCATCCCTGATAACAGCAAACAAAAGAACTATGTCAATTGGACCTGCTTTGATACTATATATACATAACTTCCCTTGAATTTTTACTGTTTAACATTTTTGTTCACTTTGGAGATTCCGTATATCGTCCATAAAGTCCAATGGAAACTGTGCATAACTTATTGCGGACCTGTTCCTGCATTGTTATGAATTACAATGTATGACTAAAATCAGCAAAGACTCGAATCAAACATTTGATAAAAAAAAAATATACACTCCTTTTTTTTTTTTTTGATGAAATATTAGCTCTCAATATTGTCGACTTCAGTATGTACACTAAAGAGATTTTTCCTGCTGAACTGACTTGATATAAAGCTTATACTAATATACAAATATAGCCTTTGTATGAGGTCGATACAAGGATATATTGACCTGAAAGAAGTATATTGACTGAGGACGAAGTCCGAGGTCGATATACTTCTTTTGGTCGATATATCCTGTATTGACCTCATACAAAGGCTATATTTGTTATATTATTAATTTCCGACCATATTTGTATCAAAATCGTCATTTAGGTTTGTTGGAATTTTATAGATATTACATTGTCTCCTTGACCATGTTGACAATAACAACATATTAGTTGTTATTTCATTTACTTTTTTTTTGACATCTTATGTATTTGAAGATTTTTTCGTCAAATAATCGATCACAGATATCATGTGTTTCAAAACGTTAAACAATATCCTGAAATTCATTACATGACGTCACAAAGTATATCGGTTTTTAGATATTCTAAAAATAACCGTGCGATATGCATTTTGCCGGTCAATATGCTTTTTGCTATCCGCCGTTTTCTCTCTACCTTCGAAAATATAGTTTAACATGTGACTATCCCTAAACGAATCAAATTTGTTAAAATATACGAATTAATAATATTATTTGATATCAATTTTTAAAACAGAATGATAAAGTTCTAACACTGCACATAACTGTTTTGTCAAAGTTTTTATTAAACAAGGTGGTAAATTTAGAAAATGTTAGTATTGTCGCCATGGCAGAATAAATAGTACCGTTTTCCCCGTGATGATTAATGCAGTATTATTTTTTTGCTGTGTTCCGTTGTTTTCATCTTGTATTTGCTGTCTTTACCTCGATTTAAATAGTTTATAACCTAGGTTTGTTTTCGCTTAATCAATGTATAACTATTGAACATCGGTATACTACTGTTGCCTTTAATTGGTTAGTCTTTTTTTTTATATGGTCAGTGATTAGTTCTGTTGGTGTCTGTATTGTGGTTAGTTAGGTTAAAAGAAAGGTCCTCACCGGTTGGCGAACACATAGCACTATCGTCCTTAAGTTATCCTGTCCTACATAATGTCAACAGGGATTTTAATCCAATCCCGGACGATTCGTGGCTATAAATAGGCGAGATTATTTTTAAAGCTGAAAAAATGTCCTTTATTTCTATGATTGATAGACTGATGATCTCTATCTCCTTTAATAAAAAAAACCCTAAGAAAACAAAATCAATAATTTTAGTCTAGAAAGGTTTTTTTGATCTGAGCATCTATTAAACATTTTAAATGGGAACTAGCTACGAGATATATAAAAATCTGAATTTAAGTATGATTTGTCATGAATGAAAGTGAAAGAGTGAAATAATTATTCCATTTTAGCAGCCAGTATTGTTCAATTTTGTCAAAATAAGTTCATTTGTTTTAAATAAATAAGGCCGTTAGTTTTTTACATTGTCATTTTGAGGCCTTTTATAGGTGACTATGCGTTATTAGCTTTGCTCATTGTTGAAGGCCGTATGGTAACCTATATAGTTGTTAATTTCTGTGTCATTTTGGTCTGTTGTCTCATTGGCAATCATACAGCATCTTCTTTTTTTATAAGAAACATTGATGATGAATTATTCACTTGCAAGTGGATAACTCAACCTCATTGAATCCGTATTCTTGTGAACTTCAATTTTACTCTTTAGCTAGAGATGGATAACGCATGAATTGTCCGTGTAAAGTTATTTAAAGGAAAAGATTAGATATAGGATGATGTGGTGTGAGTGTCAACATTGAAAGTGAAAAAAGAAACATAATTTGAACGACTGATTCGATCCACAAAAAATATTCTTATACAGGTAAAAATGAAGATAAATATATATTTTTATCTATGATATGAAATATAAGACTATGAAAAATGTAATTGCACGATTTGCTTAATCTATTTATATTTATATTTATGTTAATATCGCTTATATGGTCATAGGAGGTATTCGGGGGTCAACTCGATAGTTAATTAGATGTCGTCTAGACTAAAATACACGTGAAAGTAAGCTACATATTATCGAGCTCATGACCTGTAAACTGTTTATTCAATACATTCAATAGTTTGGATAATTGATTTACATTGTTATAAATCAAATATGAGAATTCGAACCAAATCGATGAACATGAATTTGACAGCTTGTGACCCTTTAAACCACTGAACAATAAATTATCAAGTCTTGTTTTTCTGTTTTCAATTCAGACCATTTATTTACAGTCGATAACATTTGTTTGTGTAATGTACAGACTGTTCAGCAGTTGTTATTTACTTGAAAGATGCATCAACATACTGAACTGTCTGAAAAGCTATTGATCAGTAACGATATGTCTTAACAGTACTATATAAATGACTTTATAAATTGTTAAATTAAAATTCATTTACTAGTGTCAGTATAAAAAAATTTCTTCTTTTTTGATATTAGTAGAATGTTGTTGCAAACATTTTGAGTCCATTCAACACAAATAAACAAAGGCATTTCTTATCAAAGAGAAGGTAACAATAACACATGGACATTCAAGGGATTTAAGTGCTATCACTGAGTCGATGCCTACTGATTGTGTACGTCTGAAATGAATCACAAACCCATTCGAAAAACTTACATTTGCCGTATGACATTTAGTTTAAATTTGAGTTGTCATTGCTGTATAGGTCTGTGTTTCATTTGTGTTTGCAATCTTATTCATCAAGCACTACTGATTAGTCTTTTATGGAGGAAATTTGAATTTGACTCTTAAATAGATAACAAAAGTCTGTTCGAAGAGAAAATGAAAACGACATTATAAGTCTTTTAGTGTTGATCACTTTCACCCACTACTTGATCGATGAAACTGTTTGTGTATGCTTCGTTCTGAAGACCATATGGAACTACTCTTGTAAGAGTATATGTATTATAAGACCAGTATTTAAATAACATTGATATTGCCATTTTCGTTAATAAGATTTTGAAATATTCGGGATTTTTTTGTTTGTTTTGAGAGCATGGTAGCAAACATATATTTTTAATTATTGTTGAAGTCCGTTAAGCGAGAAAAATACAATTTGTCTGAGATACATTATCTTCAGTTTTAATTCAGTATCACCAGTTACAATATAACCTGGAGAAACTTATGTTCAATGAAGGAGTAGTTTGCCGGTGTATTGTAAATCGATAAAAAGGGAGACAAAAGATCGAGACCAGGTGCAATGACACATTAAGCGTCACCTCTGAAGCTTGCATCAGCTGCTGTTCGAATCCCACTACGTCAGCAAATAGGCGGACATAGTAAGTATTTGACAAACAAATAGATCTAACATCAGACTTCTTTTTACAGGACTTCAAACTAGATAAATTAAACTGTTATAGAATGACTTTAATCATGAACGATCAAGCCAAAACATTTGATATCCATTAATGATGTTTATATTTGAATATTCGAGAGCAATATGACCAAACGAAACAAATATGAGAATAGGTTTCAGTGATACACATGTTCTGTGAACTATACTTATGTGGTTAATATTGATTATTTCTGGTTAACAGAGTGGAATATCTTTTTTTTTCGTAAATCCGTCGATCTTCGTTAAGACCTTCTGGAGTGTATTTCAGGCAATGATATCATGTAGACGAAACGCACGTCTCGAGCAAATACAAAATTTCAATCCTGATATCTAGGTGAGTTTATTTATATTATACATTAAAAAACTATAGTCATATGGTAAAATATCAGTTTATTTCATCTTTATTGTATATACTTATACACAATTGTATCCCTAGTTCTAAATGCTATATAGTTTTGCTTGTGCACTGTTAATCCTTCAGCAGAATACATTTGCTTTTCTGCTTCGAAAGGCAACTTTAATTAGCGTGATTCAATTTGGCTCACAGATCTTCTTACCCTCAATATACTGGTTGTATACGGTTCCAGAAACGGACTCTGGGAATGATATTCTAAGAATTTGGTAGATCTTTTATAGTTTACTTTGTTAGACTCTCGACCATTAGTATACTCCACTTTGCTCTTTATTCATATTGAAAATAAGATTATGTTATGTTTTACTGAACCACTTTCTGAAAATCGAAACTTTTTATGACTGTCGTCACATCGCTGTTGTGCTTCTATAGTGAAAATGTAGTGCTCTAGGGTTTCAGAATATTTACATTGACAATATTAATTAATTTATTACATCATAAGTTTTAAGAAAATGTCATTAAGGACATTACGTGTACTGGAAACCAACTTATTATCGGCGAGAATTCTTTTGTAAGTAAGAGTATATCCCTTTCAAGAGAACATCGAGATGCTATATTTCTTAGAATTTAGAGAATTTCTAGTTTTTAGCTCACCTGGCCCGAAGGGCCAAGTGAGCTTTTCCCATCACTTTGCGTCCGGCGTCCGTCGTCCGTCGTCGTCCTGCGTCCGTCGTCGTCCTGCGTCGTTAACTTTTACAAAAATCTTCTCCTCTGAAACTACTCGGCCAAATTAAACCAAACTTGGCCACAATCATCATTGGGGTATCTAGTTTACAAAATGTATCCGGTGACCCGGCCAACCAACCAAGATGGCCGCCACGTCTAAAAATAGAACATAGGGGTAAAATGCAGTTTTTGGCTTATAACTCAAAAACCAAAGCATTTAGAGCAAATCTGACAAAGGGTAAAATTATTTATCAGGTCAAAATCTATCTGCCCTGAAATTATCAGATGAATCGGAGAACCCGTTGTGGGGTTGCTGCCCCTGAATTGGTAATTTTAAGGAAATTTTGCTGTTTTTGGTTATTATCTTGAACATTATTATAGATAGAGATAAACTGTAAACAGCAATAATGTTCAGCAAAGTAAGATTTACAAATAAGTCAACATGACCGAAAAGGTCAGTTGACCCCTTTAGGAGTTATTGCCCTTTATCGTCAATTTTTAACCCATGTTTCGTAAATCTTAGTAATCTTTTACAAAAATCTTCTCCTCTGAAACTACTGGACCAAATTAATCCAAACTTGGCCACAATCATCTTTGGGGTATCTAGTTTAAAAATTGTGTCCGGTGACTTGGCCTTCCAACCAAGATGGCCTCCATGGCTAAAAATAGAACATAGGGGTAAAATGCAGTTTTTGGTTTATGACTCAAAAACCAAAGCATTAAGAGCAAATCTGACACAGGGTATATTTGTTTATCAGGTCAAGTTCTATCTTCCCTGAAATTTTCAGATGAATCGGACAACCGTTGTTGGGTTGTTGCCCCTAAATTGGTAATTTTAAGGAAATTTTACTGTTTTTGGTTATTATCTTGAATATTATTATAGATAGAGATAAACTGTAACCAGCAATAATGTTCAGCAAAGTAAGATTTACAAATAAGTCAAACTGATCGAAATGGTCAAATGACCCCTTTAGGAGTTATTGCCCTTTATAGTCAATGTTTAACCATTTTTCGTAAATCTTAGTAATCTTTTACAAAAATCTTCCGCTCTGAAACTACTGGGCCAAATTAATCCAAACTTGGCCACAATCATCTTTGGGGTATCTAGTTTAAAAAATGTGTCTGGTGACCCGGCCATCCAACCAAGATGGCCGCCATGGCTAAAAATAGAACATAGGGGTAAAATGCAGTTTTTGGTTTATAACTCAAAAACCAAAGCATTTAGAGCAAATCTGACACGTGTTTATTTGTTTATCAGGTCAAGGTCTATCTGCCCTGAAAGTTTCAGATGAATCGGACAACCTGTTGTTGTGTTGCTGCCCATAAATTGGTAATTTAAAGGAAATTTTACTGTTTTTTGTTATTATTATCTTTAATATTATTATAGATAGAGATAAACTGTAAACAGCAATAATGTTCAGCAAAGTAAGATTTACAAATAAGTCAAACTGACCGAAATGGTCAGTTGACCCCTTTAGGAGTTATTGCCCTTTATAGTCAATTTTTAACCATTTTTCGTAAATCTTAGTAATCTTTTAGAAAAATCTTCTCCTCTGAAACTACTGGGCCAAATTAATCCAAACTTGGCCACAATCATCTTTGGGGTATCTAGTTTAAAAAATGTGTCTGGTGACCCGGCCATCCAACCAAGATGGCCGCCATAGCTAAAAATAGAACATAGGGGTAAAATGCAGTTTTTGGTTTATAACTCAAAAACCAAAGCATTAAGAGCAAATCTGACAAAGGGTAAAATTGTTTATCAGGTCAAGATCTATCTGCCCGGAAATTTTAAGATGAATCGGACAACCCGTTGTTGGGTTGCTGCCCCTAAATTGGTAATTTTAAGGAAATTTTACTGTTTTGGGTTATAATCTTGAATATTATTATAGATAGAGATAAACTGTAAACAGCAATAATGTACAGCAAAGTAAGATTTACAAATAAGTCAACATGACTGAAATGGTCAATTGACCCCCTAAGGAGTTATTGTCCTTTATAGTCAATTTTTAACAATTTTCATAAAATTTGTAAATTTTTACTAACATTTTCCACTGAAACTACTTGGCCAAGTTCATTATAGATAGAGATAATTGTAAGCAGCAAGAATGTTCAGTAAAGTAAGATCTACAAACACATCACCATCACCAAAACACAATTTTGTCATGAATCCATCTGCTTCCTTTGTTTAATATTCACATTGACCAAGGTGAGCGACACAGGCTCTTTAGAGCCTCTAGTTTTATTGTATCTATATAACAGGAGATCCTTGTTAACATATTCGCAATTTTTTCTGGAAGAGGCAGTTACAAATATTAATTGTCTCAATTATTTTGTGTATATTATTATACTGAAACGATTACATGTGATTATATCCAAATATTTATGCATTCATGTATACAGTAAATTTAATCCACGTGTTCAAATATTTAAATATGTGAAATGTCATAATCATCGTCTGTTTTTTTGCCAGTAAAATGATCGTAATTTTCTTCTGTTTCACCATTTGTTCTTGTATGACATGAACTATCATAGACATTATCAACCGCCCGACTGTATATATTACTTTCGGATTCTTTGTGACGGTTGTCATTGGAAGAATCATACATTCCTTCAACAGAATGTGCATAGACATCATTTGATGTTTTTCTTTTCCACTCGGTTTCCTTTGGAAGATCAATGTGATGAATCTGTTGCGCAAGCTCATAAGACCCATTCATTTTGTCCGGACCTTCAGATCTGTTGAAACCTGTTTCATTTGGATCTAAAACAACATAATTGTTATCTGTGAAGTGCGAATTGGAAATTAACACCGTTTCATTTGATTGGTCAGGAATAGCAGAATTATTATGAATCTTCTGACCACTGAAATTTTTGTTCTTATTATTAAGTTTAGCGTATTTATTTGGATCTGAAATGTTTTTGTTTGAAGCATTGTTTATATCAGATATGCCTTCTTGATATTGACCGTTTCTTGTTTCCATTTCTAAGCCAGGATATGGAGGTCTGTGTTCATCTGGGATGGCTATACCTTGGGTTCCAATATAGTCATTTCTACTGCTAGCACTATTTTGCTTTTGCTTCTTTTTCTTTGGACCAATTAACCTATATAGAATTGAAAAACAGATGTTTTCAAGTTTGTCTTTGTATACTGTTCTGTGTTATGTCATATCATAGACGAAAAATGCTGTAAAGTATTGTTTTGTCTTAATATGAATGTGTTCTGTGTTTTTGTAGATGATAAAATAGACCGAAACCAGTCATTTTGTTAGAATAGCTGTAAAAATCTAGAATTATGACAGTTGTTGTTTACTCGTTTCGTATTTATAGACTCCCCGGTTTTCTACGGAATTTTTATTATATATTTTTCTTTTTCATAATTTGACTAAAGACTCAGATCTGCAAATGGAAACACATGAAAAATTGGTTGAATAAGGATCTAGTTAGCAAGCTAAAAATCCAGGATTCTCATTTTTTTTTATATAGATTAGACCGTTTGTTTTCCCGTTTGAATGGTTTTACGCTAGTCGATTTTTGGCCTTTATAACTTCCTGTTCGGTGTGAGCCAAGGCTCCGTGTTGAAGACTGTACTTTGATCTATAATAGTTTACTTTTACAAATTGTGACTAGGATGGAGGGTTGTCTCATTGGCACTCATACCACATCTTCTTATATCTAATTAATCCACCAAGTCAGGAATGTGACACTTGTTATTCATTTGTTTGATGTGTTTTAGCTTGGTATTTCCATTTGAATACGGACTATCCGTTTTGAATCTCGGAGTTTGGTATTTTTTTTTTTAGGTCAAATTGATGTTTTTCACGTCAATAATTTATGAGCGATATCTTGATTTATTTTGACTTTTATTCACTATTTATATGTCTACTTCATAAACTCATCATATATACCAGGATTAAAATTTTACACAAGACTTGCGTTGCGTCTCCAAAAGATTCATCATTGCGCTCGAATAAAAAAGTTGAGAAAGCCAAACAAAATGCGAATCTTATGTGTATTGAATGCAAAATGTATGTAAAAAAAGCTCGGATAAATTTTAAGAAAATTCGCACACAGACAGACAGACAGACAGAAGAACAGGGTCAGATAAGTATATCCCTCATTGGCAGTGGCATATGATTATAAATAAATACGATATTAAATTCTACATTAAAGACCAATATTGTCTTAAGTACTAGTATATATATAGGCAATACGGTTAGTTCAAAACATTTGCATTACAAGAGAGGCTCTTAATATGTAAATAATTGACCATTTATATATAAATAAACTTATTTACAATTTACCACATTCGTCTCAGCCGCGATTTTTGTGTTTTCTCAATGTACCTACGTAAAGTGCATGCCCTAAAGCGCAAATATGACGTGATATTACGTCTTCACATCCTTCATTACAATCTACACATTACCTACTCATAACCTAAAAAATGTGTTATACTGACTATTTCTGCAAATGAGGTTCAAAGAACATGCACTAATAAGAAGTGATTTTGCAATTAACATACGTGTATTTGCTGTGTGCGTTTTCAGAGAGGGGGGTGATGTGTTACCTTCTTAAGAATAAAACAATCAAAATCACCACACATGCAAACAGAAGGAATCCAAGAACCAGTCCGATTATTAGTCCTGAAAATGATAGAAGGATTACAACGTTATATTATGGTTTTCTTATGTTATTAAAAAAAAAATATATATTATTCTAAAAATTCAAACGGTTGAATTTGGAATGAGTCATCATAACAAGTGTTAGTGAAGTAAACTAACTCATAAATGGAATGATATTAATGGGAACAAACATTAATTGAAATAAAACTTGTGATTCATATTTATTATGATGACTTCATTTGTCAGCTAGTAGGTAAACGTATGGCCTTAAACAATGAGTAAAACATACCGCATAGTCAGATATCAAATTACCCGAAACGACTTTTATTAAACGGTTCAAACGGGGAAAACTTAGCTCTTGAGCAGTTGGGACAATAAATACATCACATTTGTTTTTCCGCAGGTCAATGAACAATTGCAACAACTCTATGAAATTCAGTAGATTGAAAAGCAAGATATCTGGCCGATAATCCAGACGGTGTTAGTTTAGTCAATCACCCTTTTTTCAGGTAATCATGTGTCTTCACCTAAGTCAATCCGTTAGGGTTTTCAATATCTAT
This sequence comes from Mytilus edulis, assembly GCA_019925275.1. Taxonomy (NCBI): domain Eukaryota; kingdom Metazoa; phylum Mollusca; class Bivalvia; order Mytilida; family Mytilidae; genus Mytilus; species Mytilus edulis. The sequence goes on along the minus strand of CM034356.1, from coordinate 6,419,762 downwards.
GTCAATATCAAACAATTTACAAAAATCGAAAATACCCGAGAAAAAATTTACTAGCTTTAACAAACAGAAGCAAAACGTATTTCTATATGTTGTTATGCAGATTTTGCAAAATGCAGTTTAAGCTTTGTAGTCGTATGTTATTGGATACATGTACATACTCAATTTTTAGGAACATGGATGCATGTATCAGTCACAGTTTAATTTTAGACGTGTAAGATAAATGATTACTGTTGACAAACAACAAACGAGAGTCGAGAGACGATAAACATTTTAAAGGGGTCGTCTCAAAAAACGTTCTGACATTTTTCTATCGTTTATATAATGTATTATGTAAAGTCAAATGAAGCATGATAAAGTAAAGATTTCATTACTTTCAGTCAAATAAATTCTACCAAACCAGCCCAAAGTTTAACACTCAGATTTATTTAACATTTAAGTCTGCGAACAGCATGTTCGACATTAACTCGTCATTAACTGTTAGTATATATCTTATCCTCTAATAGAAAAAGGTTCTCTACGAAATCATCAAGTTTAAGTCCGTGCCTTTTTTTCTGGAATCGGTTTGAATTATTGTGCGTCATTTTGATGATCTAGGAAATCGCTGCGTACAAGTCGTATGGGGATTTGGTTGTCAATCAAAACCTGTTTTGTATCGATCCGAGTTAATCCATTTTCATTTTTTTTTACATTGTGTTCTTATCTTATGTTATTACACCACTGTCTCGGTTAGGGGTGGAGTGACCCTCACACACATATTAGTATATAACCCCGCCACATTATTTATGTGACTGTCCGTATTCAGTAGCATGTAGTTCAGTGGTTGTCGTTGGTTCATGTCCGTCATATTTGTTTTTGGTATATTGTTTTGTTTAAATTAGGCTTTTTATAGTTTTCTAAATTGAATTTGTTCATGTTTTTCATGGAGGGGTCTTTTATAGACGACTTTATGGTATGTATTTTTCTTATTTTTGAAGGCCGTATGGCTGCCTATAATTGATTTCATTCCCTTTATTTGAACTTTGGTGGATAGTTGTCTTAATGGCAATCATACCTTATCTCGTTAGTTTATACTGGATGCAAATCCAATGTAGAAAAAATCTTCCACAACAACGGTACTATGCCGTCAATTGTATAGAACATATTGAATAAAGAAACATCAAAACACAAAGACAAAATCGAATATCACGAATAAAATTAAGTTCTTAGCCACAAAGTGACCAGCGATATCTGGGAAACCAGTAGCAAATGACTGATTCATAAGGAAATAAGTTCCAAAGTTTTAAAGGTTTTTGATATTGACTTAAAGTCTGATTCAGATTTTTATTAAAATAAACAAAATATGTTAGTTTATGAGTCATTTATTGTTTGTTAAGGTGGTACCTAACACTACAGGGAGATAACTCTGTAAAGTCAGCTAAACGTTTTAATTACGTTGAGTTGTAAAAGAAATATTAAGCTTCTCAATGATCAAAATTGGTGTTTGTCAAATTGCTATATAACCAGTGTAATTTTACTGACAAAACAGTTGGTTCAAATTTTTTAAAATTTTTATATTTTTGTTTATGTGTCAAAGTAAATACTTTGACAAAATTTTATGAAAATTAAACGAGCCAAATTAATTTTAGTGAAAGTGTTGGGTACCACCTTAATATATCGGTGTTTCATATTAAAAAAGATAGAAATGTAATACATGATATGTAGTTTGACTCTGCTCCCTGAACTGCAAAACATGATTGTCGAGTGAGGTAGTATTGGCGGATCCGAAGTATGAACTCCCCCATGTCTTCCGATTTTTTCTTAATTATATGAACGTGTCATGTTGTTCCGGGTGTTGGAACACCCCCTGCCTTTTTCAAAATGGCTGAATCCATGCCTGTGTAGCAATGTTATACATTGTATTGTACCGAGTAAATCAATAATTAGTTCTACTCTTTTGAGATGGTCCCTTATTTAAATGTCTTAATTGTAGACTTTCGACTCTCAATTGTCAACAATAGTCATTTATTTAACTCGTGCGTTAGTTTTTCACTATTTGTCTTTGGTTAATCGTTCTAGAATTTTTCTAAAATATTGTAAGATAGAATTCTGCGGAATTTTTAGCGACATATATAATTAGTTTTGCATAAAATCTACTCACCTGTATTCGATGTAGTAGAAGCCATCATGCTTGAAGTATCCTTTGAACATTTTGAAAGGTCACTGCCGGCTATAGAATAAATATTAGTTTCAATTAAAACGAATATTTCTTCATCTGAATAATAACAATTATTATCAATGTCAGAAGTTAATGTCATTGTTATTGTGATATTACTTTCCGAAAAAAAAAATGAACATAACGATACAAATCTGTCTTGGTTACGCACCATCCCCTTTTCTTTAAGTTATACTAAAAAAAAGAACCCTAACTTAAAAAGACAGAAAACCATACTTTTTTAAATGTATGTTAGTATATTCTGCACACAATGTATTTCATTTTTCGGCTTTCATGTTCGGGATCAAAATATTCAACGACAATCAGTTGAAAATTAAACAACAAGATAATAAATAAAAAAGTGTTAAACAAAACATTCCAGAAAAAATACAAGGTCACTTTTTCTAAAGAAATACAAGCTTAGTTTGAGCAAAACAAACCCACATTAGTAATGAAACTTCAACATTGCAAGTGTAATGCAAATAATACGTTTAGTTATGTATTGGCTACTAGGGAGCCGGGGATTTCGGAAGAAGGAGGTTAATACATTAGTGTTAAACGCATTTCCTTGAAAGCAAAGTATCAAGAAGTACCTAACACAACCCTGATAAGAAATGTTTGCTACAATGTATTTGTATATTTTTTATTTTCATTTGATTTTTGACTACATGCATACATCTTAAACAGCATTATATCTTATGTTAATAACAATACATTGAACTACATGACTGTAAATTAACTATGTGTAAACATCTGTTTTGATTGTATTGTAATTTGTATGTGAGGGCCTCAGGGAAGATCCGTTTATTGTAAATAACTGAGTTTACCCTCTTTAAATAAAAAAAATTATTATTATTATTATTATTCTTAATTTTATTCTGTATGTATGACTCGTGTTTTATCAATACTAGTATCCTTGAATAACCTTCATCGGGTACACTTAAGACCAATAGTTTAAACAGCTATAATAAATAATGTTTGAACAGAAAATGCTATTTAAATTCTAACAACTTTGTATGAAAAGATATTAAAGATAAAGGTGATTATCATTTTAACAAAAAAGATATTAAAGATAAAGGTAATTACTCATTTTAACAAAAATGTTATTAAAGATAAAGGTGATAACTCATTTAAACAAAAAACAAAAACATTCGAAACTACCAAACTCCAATGAAAGTTTAAATCGGACAGTTCCTGATCAGATCGAAAAATCAAAAGCTCACACTCACCATTCCTGTCTTGTTACAGGCATTTCGTTATGTAGAAAAAAGTAAAATCACAAAAATACTGAACTTAGAAGAAAATCAATTCGGAAAGTCTATAATAACATGGCAAAATCAAATAACAAAAACGCATCAAAAACGAATGGACAAGAACTGTCATACTGCTGGTGGACGTTTCGTCCCCGAGGGTATCACCAGCCCAGTAGTCAACACTTCGGTGTTGACATGAATATCAATAATGTGGTCATTTTTATAAATTTCCTGTTTCCCAAACTTTAAATTTTTGAAAAAACTAAGGATTTTCTTATTCCAGGCATAAATTACCTTAGCCGTATTTGGCACAACTTTTTGGAATTTTGGATCCTCAATGCTCTTCAACTTTGTACTTGTTTGGCTTTATAAATATTTTGATATGAGCGTCACTGATGAGTCTTATGTAGACGAAACACGCGTCTGGCGTACAAAATTATAATCCTGGTACCTTTGATAATTATTTACACCACTGGGTCGATGCCACTGCTGGTGGACGATTCGTCCCCGAGGGTATCACCAGCCCAGTAGTCAACACTTCGGTGTTGACATGAATATCAATAATGTGGTCATTTTTATAAATTTCCTGTTTCCCAAACTTTAAATTTTTGAAAAAACTAAGGATTTTCTTATTCCAGGCATAAATTACCTTAGCCGTATTTGGCACAACTTTTTGGAATTTTGGATCCTCAATGCTCTTCAACTTTGTACTTGTTTGGCTTTATAACTATTTTGATATGAGCGTCACTGATGAGTCTTATGTAGACGAAACGCGCGTCTGGCGTACAAAATTATAATCCTGGTACCTTTGATAATTAAATATTCCTGACTTGGTACAGGCATTTTCAAATGTAGAAAATGGTGGATTAAACCTGGTTTTATAGCGCTAACGCTCTCACTTTCACGACAGTCAAAAATGGTTGATTGAACCAGTTTTTATAGCTAGCTAAACCTTTCACTTGTTTAAAGCAATTTCAAGCTCTTAGAATGTGTTAAACGTGACAATATCCTGTGAAATGTTCTGTAATTTTATTTGAAACAAATGCACACCTTTACAACTTAGGTTTCGCTAACGATCGCATTCAATAATGCAAATACTATATAAGGACAAAGCTTTCTGACCCCAACAAAACACATGTTAAATGCATAAAATTGATTTTATTTTCATTACCTTTACAACATTTTGCAGCAGCGATTGTCGATATTTCACAACCATATCCATAAAATTGAGTGGTACATTTGGAAAGGCTTGTTTCATTCCCTGTACATTGAAATTCTATCTGAAGTGTAAAATTCATATTTTCATTTGCTTGTAACTGATAAGCAAATCCATATGAATTTTCATCTAGATAATTGCATAAAACCTTTGCATCATTCTCATCCCACTGGTTGCCACACACTGCAAAAGTTTTCTTATCTACAGGATTGTAGATAAGAACCCGACCTTGCATATCTAATTGAACTTTTGGTGGGGTTTCTGAAAGGAAAAACATAACTATATACATATCTTTGCTAAACAGAAAGAATAAACATTTTTTTCATAATTCATATTTGTTTCAATCACACATATTTCAAAATCCCTATATAATTTATTGCTTTTGGATACCATACGGCATATTTTGCTACACCGGTGTCTGAGCAAAAAGTTAACGAGTCAAGGTTATTTTCAATAACGTCTTCTAAATAAGTTCAAAGGAATATGCCATGTTCTATCGCGTTGAAACATTTTCCGTATTAACTTCACAAATGATAAAGTGTATGTCGTCGCTGGGCTTCTAAAATGTCGTATATAACTTTTTTGTAGGCGGGAGGAAATCTTTGGTATTACAAAATAGCATACAGTTAGACCAATCAAAATGTGTGAAATAAAACATATTACAAAATTGCCAATGTCAGTTGTTTGTAAAGTTTGCTTCCAAAATGTTGTATGAAAACTCGAAAATCGTTGTAGAATGGCTTTGGGAAAAATAATTGTAAATTTCTTTATTTCTGTGAAAATAATTTAAGTTCTTGGATAATCCAGAAATGTCAAAGTTTTTATTTCACTGCTATTAAAAAAATGTTGAAGTTCACATACGACATTTTTGAAGCATGCACTTTGCCAAAATTTTCAAAGCCTGTTAGTGAGATATTTTTTTCTTAAAAAATTTGTAGTTTTCAACATTTTAGTAGCCCAGCGACGATATGTTATTTACTGATGTTATTTATCATCTTAATACCGTGTTATAGTGTTCTCCTTTTGATTTGTCCTATTACCTTTATTCTTTAGTTCATTTTTTGTAATATAATTTTGGCTTGGATCTGTACTATAACATCACGCCATGTATTATTGCACTTTCGTAAACTTTGTATTGCCACTCTTCTTGCGCAACACATTTTCACATTTAAATACAACAGGTTAAATGGGTGTCGATTTCTATGTAGCAACAGTCCATGAAATAAGGAACTCCATACGGATACGATATTTCATAACTTGAAATAGCTATCATACTTTATTTGATTACGATTTCTGCATACTACGAATCTTTTGAAGCTATGATTCCTTTTTGTACTTATTAATTCATCCCTTCAAATATTTTATGGACGCTTTTACGATTTGGTTGACCGTTTGGAATAGCTGTGTCACACAGACCCTTTGTCTCGTCCGTAACGATAACCATTGGTGCGACATGCAGGGTAACTGATATAGCCCCGGTTTTTATATGGTTCGTGTTGTTCAGTCTTTTGTAATTTTAGTGATGTTTCGCTAACTGAAAATTAAGGACTATAATCATATTTAATTAAACACAATTAGTAGATTGTTGTGCCAACAAAACATCTTTTGGGAATAACCTTTCATACTAGTACTGTACAACCATTTTTAAATGAAGTCATTTTCAGTCTGTTAATAACATTTTAGAAATACAACTATTTCTAATTATTTGTAGTCAGCTTACCAATGATAACAGTCGTTCCATCAGTTAGACGAACAGATGTTTCCGGAGTCACAGTCCAGGTAAACGAGGTATTCGCATTGTTTGAAGCTAAAACGTCAAAAGAACGTATGTATTATACAAATATGACTTACTCGCGCTTGTCTAAAAAAGATACAGTAAAAATATCCATACCAAACAAAACACTTTAGGAGGCTCGAGGGAATAAAAATTTCAGAAAAAAATTAAACATTTGTTTTTCTTATCAAATTTTATTTGTAATAAAAAAGAAGATGTGGTATGATTGCCAATGAGATAATTTGCCAAAAGAGACGAAAATGACACAGACATTAACAACTATAGGTCACCGTACGGCCTTCAACAATGAGCAAAGCCCATCCCGCAATGTCAGCTATAAAGGTCCCGTTATGACAATGTAAATTAATTCAAACGAGAAAACTTACAGCCTTAATTAAATATAAAAAAGAGCGAAAAGCAAATACGTAACACATAAACAAACGACAACCACTGAATTTTAGGCTCCTGAGTTGGTACAGGAACATACATGCATAATGTGGCGGGGTTAAACATACAAGCGGGATCCCAACCCTCCCCTAACATAGGACAGTGGTATAACAGTACAACATAAGAACGAACTATAAGAATACTTTATAAATAATAAAGTATTCTTATAGTTTATTGTTACTTTATCATATGGTACAAATATCATTAAAAAAAAAACCAATTCATTTTGGTCCAAGATGAATTTTAAAATGCATATATCATTGAAAAAGCTCCAATTTATCTCCCTTTGGTGCAAAAATGCTTTTTTTGGGCATTAAAATTGAAATATATTTTTTTTAACTCATCGGTGACATATATTTTTTATTATTATTTTCAAATAAGCTGTACTTAAACTAAACTATAGTAAAATTTTAGCGATTTCAGTAATTTAATTCTTTTTTTATTTCGATATTACCTCTATTCCTCCTATTAGTTCACCAGAAAAAAAAGTACCTTTACAAAAATATATGCTTCTTTTGAAGGCAGATTGTGAGCGTAAATGAACGGTGACCCCATTTTTTTTCATTTTATTTTTCTATTAAGTATAAGATAAAGTTTTTTTTATAGAAAAATATAGCGAAATCCTATATTATTTTTTTTATTTAGACCCGCGAGCCCCCTTAAGGTTAAAAAAGATATTTCAATTTTAACGCAAACAAATGACATGTTTGTACCAAAGGGAGACAATTTGGAGCTTTTTCAATGATATACACATTTTAAAAGACATCTGGGACCAACACTAATCGATTTGTTTGGTTGACATTTGTACCCTTTCATAAAGTAACAACTACTTGTGTAATAAATAAAATTTGTAAGGAGGCTCGACGGTACAAAAATAATTTATTTTCTTCATTACAAATTTTATTTATTTTGGGGCCCTTAATAGCTTGTCGTTCGGTGTGAGTCAAGGCTCGGTGTTGAAGGCCGTACACTGACCTATAATGGTTTACTTTTATAAATTGTTATTTGGATGGAAAGTTGTCTCATTGGCACTCATACCACATCTTCCTATATCTATATACTTATACTAAATAGTTGTAAATTTAATCATTTCTGTAATTAAGTTTTTTTTTATTTCGATATAACCTTTTGATGGCTGATTTTGAGCTTAAATGAACGGTGACCCCAGTTTTTTAATTCTATTTTTCTATCAGGTATATGGTGAAGTTCATTTATGAAAAAAGAAAAATCTTATATTTAAAATAAATGCTTTTATGATCGCGAGCCCCTTAAAATTGTTTTGATAGTTTTTGAGATAAATAAATACAACATTTTATTACGCTTTTGTTTAAAATCAATTTAATGCATACAAAGAACAATAAATGTGATAGAATCTTCAATGAAAATCTCTAATATGTCAGAGCAACTATATTTGAATATTATCAGCCGATTAAAAGGTCTATCAAAGAAAAGAAAACGATACCAAAGGGACATTCAAGTTTAAAATCGAAAATGAACTGACGATGCCATGGATACAATAACATCAATCGACTGAAGACGGAAATTCATTACCCTGGGATAGGTCTGCGTTCTTCTGTTCCTCTTTAGGGGGAACATCAAAAACCTAATTTTTGACAAGAGATTCCTCTGACATGACCGATATTTCAAAATATGTTTATATAACGTTTGTTAAACCCTTAATTGCAATGATGTTTGTCCCTTTGAATCCAATTTTAAAATAATTGCGACGCATGTAAATACTTGAACATAAATTTGGGTTTATTCCCAACTTAAATAATTGGTTTCATGTCTAATCTTTCTGAGTAAAACGATGTAGCTAGACATTAAGATTTTATAAAATATTTGAGAAATTGCAAACTATCATTTTTGTTTTAAATAGATGATATAATTAAGTCTGCTCCTCATACAGAAACTGCTACCACAGAGTTATGAGGAGGAAAGGTTACAGATGACACTACGAATTTTATAGGGACACCATCACGAATTGTTTTATATTTACGATGTGTAATTGTCTAAACTGATTAACGACTTTTTTTACCACGCCTAAGATTGTGGTTTGCCATCTACGTCGTCTGGGCTGAGTACCGAATATAGAGTTTTGTCGACTGTGAAGTCATTAATATGAGACCTGTTTCGGTATATATACCTCCAACATTTATGTGCCTTTTTGTCGTCGGGATATACAAGTACCCGGCCACGTCCACTTGTATTTTTGCCCATCTGATGAGTTAAACCTTTTTCAACTGATTTTTATAGTTCGGTCTTATGTTGTACTCTTATACCACTGTCCCAGATCAGGGGCGGGTTGGGACCCCGCTAACATGTTTATCCCCGCCACATTATGTATGTATGTGCCTGTTTTAGTGGTTGTCGTTTATTTATGTGTTACATATTTGTTTTTCGTTCATATCTTATATAAATAAAGCCGTTAATTTTCTCGTTTGAATTGTTTTTCATTGTCATTTCGGGGTCTTTTATAGCTGACTATGCGGTATGGGCTTTGTTCATTGTTGAAGGCCGTACGTGACCTATAGTTGTTAATTTCTGTGTCACTTTGGTATCTTGTGGACAGTTGTCTCATTGGCAATCATACCACATCTTCTTTTTTATATTTAGAAACAGGACGAAAAGCGTGGCTTGTCTAGCTTTTCTCCTGTTTCGTAGCAAGTACAAATACATTTTATATTTTCCGACAATGTACATATATTCTGTTTATCCTGAAACGTACTTCCAACACATGAAGCTTTAGTTATTAAGATCTAAATCATGGTCTGCATTTTTTTAGAGAAATCGACACAGTGTGAACGCGGACCGCGAAGAGGGTCCAAAAATGAACTGGTACGGAAAAAGAAACATCCAAATGACCGCTCGCTCAACATGGAAGTGGGGTAACAGGAGACTTTATTTGTACAAGTTCGAATGAAGCAAACATTTATTTGTGTACCATATTTTGTACAATACAAGGCTGATTGCAGGATAAATTATATTATTTTTTTGACTGATCCGGTTCACAAAAAAAATCTTAATATATGTTCATGTAAGTAAAACTATGATATATTTATGTCAGTATCGGGTTATACTGATCATCGGTCATATCGATGGATAATTTTTAAAATGACGTATACACTAAACAACGCACCAAATGCTGATATATTCGTAACACTCAGATATGTGTCCTTCCCCCAAACGTGTCCGATCCCCCAAAACGTGTCCAAATGACGTTACTAAACTGCAAAACAAGTCTAAGTTGTAACCCGTCGTAATCTTTACGACGCCATCACGAGTTGGTTGACCGTTATGGAATAACTGTTTCACAAATGATATCAGATATGTTCCTTACGTTGTAACTACAATCCCCTTCACTTTTATGAATTTGAGCTACTGAATTAGACTATTTACCGGATTTGTTATCATATAAGCCACACGGGTGCCACATGCGGAACAGGATCTGCTTACCCTTCCGGAGCACCTGAGATCTCCACTAGTTTTTTGAGGGGTTCGTGTTGCTTCTTCTTTAGTTTTCTATGTTGTGTCATGTGAACATTGTTTGTCTTTGTGTCTTATATTCATTTTTAGCCATGGCGTTGTCAGTTTATTTTCGATTTGTGAGTTTGACTGTCCCTCTGGTGTCTTTCGTCCCTCTTTTGTAAAACAGCACCAAAACATGTCATTTGTTTAAGCGCTTAAACGTGTCCATTTTGAATAAACATCCAAACATGTCCAATCCCCCCTAATGTGTCCTTATTTTTATTTTTTACTGAAAATGTCATTCGTGTCAATATTATGAAAATACGTATGTTATTTGGTTATTTATTTTTCATGAACGTATACTCATTTTGCTATTTCATTTAAAATTAGAAAATAAGTTGAGGTCTTTTTTTCTAAACCGGCAGAATAACTGGGTAAAAGTGTTGTTGGATGTAAATGTAAGCAGCTATGCTTAGTTAAACTGTAGATATAAAATCAGATACCTCGTGTAGGGAGAATTTCCCATTCACTGTGCAATTCTAACTGAAGTCATAAAAAATCGTTTTTACTCGGTCTTGAATGTTTCAAATTAAATTCCAACTAGTGTTAATCCCGAATAACCGTAAACATTTAGGTTCAATCCCCAAATCCTGGTATGATAATAGAGCCTATCTACAGTATAAAAAAGAAGATGTGGTGTGATTGCCAATAAGACAACTCTCCACAAGACGTACACGTTTGGGGAGAATAGACACGTTTGGGGGAAGGACACGTTTTGGAGTGTAACATTTTTTATATAGCGAGACCATTTATTGTTAGTTATTAAAAATCGAATCCGATAATTAGTTTAATTAAAGGTTCATATTATTGAACATGAATTTAACAGCTTCTGTTCATTTTATATGAACTAATTATATCCATCTATGAAAAATTCCAATGAATGATTGATCTGAAATTCAACTTTGTGTGCTTTTAGTGCCAAAAACATTTTATTTGCAATGTTTTTATCATAGTTACTAATGTGCTACTGTTTTGTATTTCTGTACTTACATGTACAAGTATACTGTGCTTTAATGCGTTTGGGTATTCTACTGCAACCTTGTTTGTCAAATTCATCAGCTGATAGAGTGCAATTGTTTTTCATAGAGCATTCCGAGTTAATCAATGCATCTAACTGTCCAAGACATTCTTCGTTCTCACCATTTTGTTTACATCTTTCATTTTCATTGGTGACTGATTTTACTTTTATTTCTGTGTTCATTGGGCAATTCATGTGAAGATCAGCATACTCACAAAAAATAGCATTCCCTTTGCATAAATATAAATTATATATTAAAACACAATTTACAAACTGTTTAAAATTTGATTCATAAAACTCCACGATAACGACTAATTCTATTTGAATATTGATATGTCTGTTATTCCTGTCTGTGTACAACCAAAAAGGAGTTTACTTTTTGTGTCCTTTACCGCCTAAAGGAGATTTTCATAATGTGTTAACAAAATCCGCATCTGTTTATCTTTTGAAATAAACAAAATAGGTGTCAGATAAAATTGAGAATGGAAATGGGGAATGTGCCAAAGAGACAACAACCCGACTATAGAGTAGACAACAACAGAAGGTCACCAACAGGTCTTCAATGCAACGAGAAATTATCGCACCCGGAGACGTCCTTCAGCTGGCCCCTAAACAAAATATACTGGTTCAGTGATAATGAACTCCAAATTGTACACAAGAAAGTAAAAGTTAAAATAATACAAGACTAACAAAGACCAGAGGCTCCTGACTTGGGACAGGCGCAAAAATGCGGCGGGGTTAAACATGTTTGTGAGATCTCAACCCTCCCCCTATACCTCTAGCCAATGCAGAAAAGTAAAAGCATAACAATACGCACATTAAAATTCAGTTCAAAAGAAGTCCGAGTCTGATGTCAGAAGATGTAACCAAAGAAAATAAACAAAATGACAATAATACATAAATAACATCAGACTACTAGCAGTTAACTGACATGCCAGCTCCGGACCTCAATTAAACTGATTGAAAAATTATGTCTTCATAATATAATTATCAGGCACAATCCTCCCTGTGAGGGGTTTAGTATCATACCATCATAACATATATTAGAAGAACATAACCCGTGTCATGCCAACAACTGGTTTATTAATAATAGATGTGTTTAGTTCCGATGCAAAGACCCTATAAGTGAATCAATATTAACGCCTAAATATGCAATCTTTCATGACCTGACAACAGTATCGTAACTATATCCCTTCTTAATAAGTCTATTTAGAGGTTTTGTTAGCTTTTGAGGTAAATACTGACATTTTTGTGCTTTATAAAGAATATTTCCATAAAATATTGGATGTGAAATACCTGAACGCATAAGAAGTCTGCATGTTAGCTATATTTACAAATGATGTCCTTAAACCGATGATAAAATTTAGTAAATGTTTTGGCTAGTTTGTGATATCGAAAACCCTGGTGTAATAATTTTTCACTAATACATAAATTTCTCTCGTTAAACTCTAAAACACTGTTACATACACAAATCGTACAAGTTGAGATATATAAACACGGTAAGATGGTGACAAGGGAACGTCACCATCTAAAAATGGATAATTAACGATAGGAAATGAGAAATCATCTCTTTTATCATAAATTTTAGTATTAAGCTTTCCGTGAATGATATATATATCAAGATCGAGGAAAGGGCAGTGGTCATTGTTAGTATTAGCTTTATTTAAAGTCAGTTCAACAAGATAAATTTCTTTAGTATACATACTGAAGTCGTCATTATTGAGAGCTAAAATATCATCCAAAAATCTAAAAGTATTATTAAATTTGTGTATCAGATGTTGTTTCGATGGGTCTACCCCTTTTGTCTCTAAAAGAAGCACATGAAGGTATACTTTTTATTTCATTTAAAATTGCTGAGGGGAAAATTAGCTTGTATGGTTTTCGTATAATTTTCATAATGGGATAGAAACTGGATCGTATGCCCTTATTCAGTCTTTTGTTTGGCCTATGATGTTGTTGCAAGTGATCTGATGAGTTAAGTTGTGTACAATCTGGTACAAAACGCTGGCTGTTGCAAAACAGTGAATTTCTTTAAGATAATGCATATACAATGGCTTTTGTAAGTCTTGTATGATTTTTAATTTTAGTTTCTTGTGTATAATTCGGAGTTTAGTATGACGTCCATTATTACTGTACTAGTATACATATTTTTTAAGGGACCAGCTGAAGGACGCCTACGGGTGCAAGAATTTCTTGCTACATTGAAGACCAATTGGTGGCCTTCAGCTGTTGTCTCTCTATGGTCGGGTTGTTGTCGCTTTGACACATTCCCAATTTCTTTTTTCAATTTGATGCATGTTTTCATATTACATCTAAAGTGTGTTAATTCTTCATTTATAGCAATTGTGATAATTGTTTAAAATACATAAATGTTTATTATCACAGCATCAATACCATTCTATTTATAAAGTATGCTAGATATCAACAAATTAAAGTTGATGTGGAATATACATATATAATAAACCGTGGAAATTAAAATTACACACGGTTTTACTCACGATTCTCTTGTGCAGTTAACATTTTGCTTCCAATGGAAAGTAGAAGAAACATGGAGGTGCTTCCAAATGCATTCATCTTGGTTATTTTTCTTATCTGCTTACATAACCTAAATAAAAGCTTTTATACACTTTATTTAAAAATGGATACCATTGTTTTATCCTTAATGATTTCGTGAATCGTTATACGATGGCGTAATAAATCTTAAAAAACAAAACAACTGACATGGGAGTATTTGTATATATAATTGAAATATTAACATATCTTAGTTAACAACGGTTTTTCTCGGAGTTTCTGTTCATTTTTTTTTATTTACTGTGTAATGTTTTGATATAATTGTTGTTTGTCATTCTTCATTTCTCATGGTGGTATCTGTTGACACATACCATTAATAATTTGGGTCTATTAGGGCTACTTCCAGTTGAACTAAGTTTATGGTCTCGATTTTTGAACGAATGCAATTCTGTAACCGTGCAAAGATTGAAAAATGGACATTTTTAGAAGATTTGTTAACGAATAAAGTTCAATAACCCTGCAATGTCATATTATAAACTTTATCTATACTACTAAAGGAAGAGACCGGGTTCATTGAGCGGGCAACTCCTCTGAAACCATAAAAAGTCGGAAATATTTGTTATATGAAGTACACATGTAGTGTTTGGTACTTCCTAATTTTTTCTTTTTTCACCAACCAGTGTCACTTAAAAAAGAATTATTTGATGACAGCGGCTACATAAACCGTATTTTTTACAAAATCTTTTAATTTTACTTTACACATATTTATCATTTTTCGTTTCAATTGGCACCAGCCGCGAATTTATTAACAACATTATATCAAATACTACTCACTGGCAGATTTATTGGGCGCATAGAGCGTACGACAAAAAAAATAGGTTTTTGCCCAATGAATAATATTTGTCTCGCTCCACTCGACGCTTTACGTTCTCTTTTTTGCAATTACGCTCTCTGTTTCCAAATTACTGAATCCGCTCCTGCTAATATATAATATAATGCTAATGATTAAAACTTTAAAATCTTCTGTCTGATTTATGAATTCGAACAGCGGTATACTACTGTTGCCTTTATGTAGACTAGTGCATTAAATTCGATACAGAAATTGAATTTGCGCTGTTTGTTTTTATCTCCTCGAACTTGTAAAAACGACTAAATAAAAAAAGGATACAGAAAAGATTACCCTAAAATTTTCTTAAAAATTTAAATGAATCGTAGACACAATACTTAAAAAAATCCCATCAATTCGAGGAGTTGAGAAAAGTAGGTGGCTTCATATATTATAGGGCACCAAAACCATATAGTTGTTTTTAGAAAATATATTAACCTTCTAACTATTATCCAAACCTAACCCTTAAACTTGTCAAACTCCGAACACCTTATACTAGAAATCATTACAAACTCCAACGTAATCTAAGGCTAAACTGTACCTTATTCCGAAATCCCTATAATATGAAGATCAGAAGGATGCGTCAAAAAGAATAATGCCGTCAAGATAAGAAGTGTAAAATTATTAATATGTTTTCAGGATATATTTTTGATTGATAGAAATACCCCAAAAACCCAATATTAATACGTCTTACACATCTAGATAAGAGTTAAATGGAGACCAAACCGTCTCTTTTATCTATCTTCCCTAGCGACTCCGGTGAAGCAAATTTGTTTATGTCCAACCTTTTAGGTGGAATATCTGTTTTTATCGTCGCAGAATAAATATTTCTGTTACATATGTCACTAGAAGTTTAGACTTTTCAACCACATCGCTATTAGTGCGGTGACTGAAGGCAGATTTTTTGGAATTTAATCTCCCCACCGAACACACACCTACATAATATATCATTGGAAAGAAGAAATCGTGTACTATAATAATATGCCTGTCGTCAGCACTTGATGTGGTCACATTTTTTAAAAATTGAGGTCAAAGGTCACATGTAAAAATCTGTGAAAGTTTGGGAGGGTTTCAATTTTGACATTTTTTTCTATTTCTAAACTCTACCTATATATAAATGATACTGTTTTGGCTTTAGTAATGTTTGTTTTTATACATAAACCTTAATCATTGAGATTTTTTTTATCAAAAAAATCCTAAAACGACGTTTTATAAACAAAACTTCAAAAATCAAGTTTTCAACCTATAAAATGTTTAAAGCACCTTAACCTTATGAAAAATATCAATTTCAGGTAAAAATCAAGTGTCATGCAGGACAATACTTTAAAATTATTTTTTAAACTATCATAGTGGGTGTGTCATCAAACCAAAGCCATAGAACACTACAGTCAAATATGACCTCAAATTGAATTTGCGGATACTTCAGTTTTTTTTATAGACTACTCGTTGCTTTTGGGGTTTTTTTCACAATTATTACTGCTACCATAGTATTATCTTTTGTTGTGTATTTAACTCTGGTTAATATCTATTACATTATAGGTTTTGTAACTATATCCCCCCTTTTATCCCTTGCAACGTACCCCAAACTTCAAAAGTATTCCATATAAAAAAAAAAGAAGATGTGATATGATTGCAAATGAGACAACTCTCCAAATGAGACCAAATGAGACATAAAACAATTAAAGGTCCCGTACGGGCTTCAACAATGAGTAAAATTCATACTGCATATAACACTACACTAATTAGTTTTATTAAATATTATATGCTTAAAATATTATGAGATAATTTTTATTACTACTATGAAGAGGAAACTAAAGTTTGAGTCTGAATTTGCAATTAAAATTACCTCAATTTCGAATAGTCTAAACTTCGCAAATTTATAGATTAGAAGAAAATAAAATATTGAATGGAATATTTTGACATATAAAAATAGCTTCAGGAAAAACTATTTCAATTAAATGTAAGCAAACATACACATTTTTCATTTTAAAAAAGGGGGGTTGAAACTCTCCAATATACTACCAGTCATTAAAACGACTTTTTAGAAAAAAGTGACCGTACGAAATTCTGACGACAGGGCAAAAACTAAAAAAGACATATTTGTCTTTAAGTTAAGATAATTTTTAGCCGTGTGTTATTTGGGGAGATTAAACTCGCGATCTAGACGACTTTTTACACTTCTGTCACCACACTATATTGTGCTTGTTGGTCGCAGAAAGGGAGAACTTAAATACATAAATGCCGTCATTCATGAAAAGACTGAAAAGGATATTGCCTGGCTACGAAATATGAATTTTGCTCAGGGTTTACACGGGGAATGAGTTAGGACTACTTATCCACATTTTTGTCAACTTCAAATGGTCAAAATGACACTTTATTTCATAATCCGTAGTTATACAGATTTACTGTATTATGTACATAGCTTAGATGTAAGATACTCTTTATTTATTGACGAAATTCTTTCGTTACAGTTTATCATGATATCCCATGTTAGTCATATGCATTGTAAACCATCACATGTGAGATAACATTTTATGTGTCCAAAGATAACAAAATAGTTTTTAGATAGATAATTACAGGGAAGATTTCATTCTAGGAAGTTTTATGATATTTTTATGTTTAAATGAATTAACAACCTGCTTGTAACATGATGCTTCTGTGTATACGTGATTATTTACAAGCTGCTGCCTACTACTGCCATGTCTGGTATCGTTTCTTGTGATATGGTATGATTGCAAAAAAAAAAACAGCTATCCGCAAGAGACCAAATTACGTAGAAAGTTAGCAACTATGGGTAACTGTAAATTATTTTTTTTTTTTGTTTTTTTTTTTTTTTATCTTAGACTATACTACTAATATGATTTTTGTTTTATGTTAAGTTTCTTATATCTAATTTTCTGTGGTTCTCAACTTTGAAAATAAATAGTTTGCTGATTCTTTCGTTATCTGTACAGAAGATGATAAAATGTTAATGTTGTGATTATTGTGATAGTTGTTTTAATGTTGTGAAAAAAAAACCCAAATTACAATTTGTCAACCATTATAAACTTTAAATGCTTTTCATAGGAACACGGATGTATATACCTATAAAAGAATGAACGTATATCATTGCTTAACTTATTTTAACTTATTTATGTTTGTAATATAATTCTATTAATACTATCACTAACAAACTTACGATGTTCCTGTCTATATAGGTTATTTTGTAATGTTCATATAGGTGAATTAAAAAAGCGGACATGAATGCATTTTCCTCGAATGTTTTCCAGTATCTGTTTCAATGCAGATCAAGTTATACGATGATGACTGATGTACCTATATTTTGACTATTTTATTTATTGTGTCTGTTTAGTTTACGCATCAATGTAAATATAACGGAATTTGACGAGACTGTAATCACAGTGAGAGGGTTAGCGCTATAAAACCAGGTTTAATCCACCGTTTTCTACATTTGAAAATGCCTGTACCAAGTCAGGAATATGACAGTTCTTGTCCATTCTTTTTTGATGCGTTTTGTTATTTGATTTTGCCATGTGATTATGGACTTTCCGAATTCAGTATTTTTGTGATCTTACTTTTTTCCTTCACATGTATACTTCCTCTATTACAAGCTTATATCAGAAGTTAACACACCTTACGGTAATGGTTTAAATTTACAATCGTAGGTCAAGAGGTATCAAAATACATATTTTGTAATGTTCATATAGGTGAATTAAAAAGCGGACATGAATGCATTTTCCTCGAATGTTTTCCAGTATCTGTTTCAATGCACATCAAGTTACTGTGAATACGGAAACAAGTATAGCATGATCACATGACAAGTTCCCTTCAGTTAACCGCCTAAAATCTGTTCACTGTATAAGTTTATGTAAAAATTAATCATTATGATTATCTGAAATAATTCAAACGATGTAAATTGTATTAAATACGGGTTAAAATGGGTCTTCAGAATAAATATAATCTTAAAAATAAAAGTATGTTGAGACAAGTATCCACTAAATACCAAAAATGACGAAAAGGTTAACAACTATTGAACAACACACAGGTTACACACCTATATCGCATAGAAATTAAAGTCTCCGACGAAAAATTTATAACAGTTAAAACGGGAAAAAAAAGGGACGAAAGATACCAAAGGGACAGTCAAACTCATAAATCTAAAACAAAATGACAACGCCATGGCTAAAAATAAAAAAGACAAACAAACAACAGCACACATGACACAACATAAAAAACTAAAGAATAAACAACACGAAACCCACGAAAACCTGATTAATGTAAAACAATAAACGAAAAACAAATGTGATATACAACAGCAAGTTAAAACTACCGAATTACAGGCTCATGACTTGGGATATGCTCAAACAGACATGGCGGGGTTAAATTAAACATGTTTGATGGAATTCAAAGCACAACACATTATCTTGTACAATACCATAATAAAGGTGTCGGGAGAATGTAGGACCGTGGATGCTCATAGCTGTATAGCTATAATATAATTATGTAATATTTTAAATCATTGAAAACAAAATCATTTTTTTTTGTAGTTTTTGTACTGGAAATAAAGTCATTTAAGAAGATGTAAGTCTCTTGTGGAGAGTTGTCACATTGGCAATCATACCACATCTTCTTTTTTATAATAACAGTTAATGGATAACTTTGAATAAATGTTAATCTTAAGAAACGTTGAGTTTACACAAAATGTACCTCCATTTACAAGCTCGATTAACATCATCACTGTAAGATGATGAGGTGATGAGGTGATATTTGGTTTGTAATAAGTTTTCTACAGCCAAACAGAATTTTTGAATTTTGTAAACATTTTAAAGTAATTTGTGGTAGCAACATCCTTGATTCAATAATTTACCAGGATAAATGATGTTCTCTAAAATCTTAATTATAACACAAAGACACGGACATAGAAAGAGAATTGAGGTATATATATATATTTACAGATCTAACATTGTTGGGTTGATGTTTAGACGAGTTGTATATACATTATGTACACAGCCATGTATCACCATCATTGATGGCGATCCGATGGATACATCTGTTGTAGGGTTGTCACTGACTCAGACGTACTTATGTATATATATATATATATATAAAACGTCTGAATAGTAGTCAACGATTTTCCCCACGAGGGCGCTGGATCGTTACGAGTAACGATACATGTACACAATAAATAAATTATATAAACGCCTAAAAAAGTGTACACAACAACTCCAAATACAAAAAAGGTAACTATAAATGTAATTATTTATAAATATTTCGGATAACAGATATCCTTCATCGGTATATATGATTGTGATGTTGAATGAATCAATTATCAGTCTACTTAGATTAAGCTGTTACAATCTTGAAATTTATACAATAAAAAAGTCAAACCGAACATCAGGTAAGACGCTTGCACAATTCTAAAAATTTGTTAAACACCACATAGGTTATATGACTAATTACACCAGAGAGTTCAAATATATGCTTTAAAGAAAAATAATAATGTGCGATATGAACTAGCACAATTCTAAAGCTTTTACGGTGTCGACAATTATGATGTTACAAGAAAGATTGCGACAATAAGAATTCCAAATAAACAGCACTGAACGGTCTAAATTTGTAAATATTTCAGATTTGACAACGGTAGTGTAGTTACATTAGAGACTGCGATGTCAAATTCACATATGAAATCTCTGACTCTAAGATCACATTTCTTGACACTACAACGCAATTGAGGGATGGAAACATATTTACAGACCTGTATTGCAAACCCACAGACAAACATCAATATCTATCTCCTTTGAGTTGTCATCCTAAACACTGCACCAAGAGTATTCCCTACAGCCAGGCCATACGAATAAAAAGGATTTGCTCCACCAACGATATTGCAAAAAAACGTTTACAAGAACTTCGCGGTCACCTTAAACATCGGGGCTACAAAAGAAAAGACATTGATAGAGGTTTTTCTCGTGCTAACAACATCAGCCGAGATGAGCTTTTACAATATAAAGACAAAAAGGTCAACAAGAGGGTGCCTTTTGTGTTGACTTACCATCCAAAATTTGACAACTTATCTCACCTAATCCGCGAAAATTGGAAAGAGATAGAAAAAAATCCTAAACTATCCAAGATCTTTCCCGAGCCACCTGTACTGGCTTTCCGTAGGCCCAAAAGCCTTAAAGACTTGCTGGTGAGAGCTGACTTATCCTCTCAAGTAGGCTCTTCATCTGGGGGCTCTTGCAAGGGTTGCGGAAATAAACGATGTCTGACTTGCAAACAAATACTGGATACCCAGACTTTTAACAGTCACTCCACTGGTACAGAATACACCATATTTTGCAATGTTAATTGCAAGACTTCAAATGTTGTGTATCTCTTACAGTGTAAATGTGGTAAACAGTATGTTGGCGAGTCAGAACAGCCGTTTCACAAACGAATGAACGGCCATCGTAGTGACTACCAATGCAAGCCAGACCTCCCTCTCAGTCGACATTTGAGATCCCCTGGCCACACTAAGGCAGATCTCAATCGACTGACCATTAAAATCATTGACCACAATTCTGCTTGGTCTAAGGAGGATAGACTCGCTCGGGAAAGGTTTTGGATAAGGAAATTAACAACTTTGGCACCAAATGGGATAAATGAAAAGATGTAGTTCGACAACATGCAGTGCTTCACATCTGGGTTATATTACTTATTATTACAGTCTCTGTTTCTATTTCTTTATCTTACTCATCTCTAAAATAAATCTGTTGAATATATAATTTAAATTGCTTAATTTTTTGAGGGATGTAAAAGTACCAAGCCACGTTCAACTAGTTTACTTTAGTCAAAATTTATTATTATATTTTAACGGCCGTTTGTTTTAAACATCGCAGTCTCTAATGTAACTACACTACCGTTGTCAAATCTGAAATATTTACAAATTTAGACCGTTCAGTGCTGTTTATTTGGAATTCTTATTGTCGCAATCTTTCTTGTAACATCATAATTGTCGACACCGTAAAAGCTTTAGAATTGTGCTAGTTCATATCGCACATTATTATTTTTCTTTAAAGCATATATTTGAACTCTCTGATGTAATTAGTCATATAACCTATGTGGTGTTTAACAAATTTTTAGAATTGTGCAAGCGTCTTACCTGATGTTCGGTTTGACTTTTTTATTGTATAAATTTCAAGATTGTAACAGCTTAATCTAAGTAGACTGATAATTGATTCATTCAACATCACAATCATATATACCGATGAAGGATATCTGTTATCCGAAATATTTATAAATAATTACATTTATAGTTACCTTTTTTGTATTTGGAGTTGTTGTGTACACTTTTTTAGGCGTTTATATATATATAATATATATATATACACCGTAATATGGAGCTAGATGAATATTAACGTCCACAAAAAGAAAAATCAATAATAGGGAAGGGGAAAAATCGTTCTTTTTGTCGTAAATTTTTGTATAAATTTTCATTTTACTGAATTTATCACTTAAATTGATTAAGACGGATCTTCAATAAATTTTGCCATTGCGTTATTCATGAAAATGCAGGAACAAGTCTGAAATTAAAGGAACGCAATTGGTGCCAATAGTAATACCTAGATTACAACTTCGATAAACTATACAGTCGAAATTAAACGAACATAGATGTTTTCAAGGATATAATTTAATGCGTTAAACACCTCTTAGCACTTCCAGTAAGTGTATCTATCATTTGTTACTTTTCATTACAGAAGAAGGCTTTATATGAGTTGCGGCAAATAAATTTCCAATGATTTTTTTCAAACCACTAGTTAATTAAATAGAAAAAACTTTTTTCTATAACATTAAATTGAAGTATATTGTATGGAGTCGAAAATTCAGAACTGTCAATCAAATTAAACTGAATTTGAAAAGCACGTTAGTTTTCTAAATCACTCCAAAAAAGTTTCACTTTCAAGTGATAATCAATTTCCTAATTTCCATATGCTTCATTAAAAATTTTTAGCGACTTTTTAATATTTTAACGATTTTTAACTTGGAAATGGAACTATCTAAATCTGAGTTTCTATTTGTAAGCTTGGTGTCAAGTCATTTTGGAAGAGTCTTGTCCATTTTTTTCGATGATTTGTTTATTCTTTTAAGTAAGTGGTATTTATAAGTCATACGGATATATAATATGTTAATGCATTTTTTACGTTTATTTAATGATTATTGATGTGAGAAGACTCTATTAAACCAAGGATGCTGTTTGATGGTTCCAAAAAATTATGAGAAGTGAAGTATTATAGTTGAGCCATAATTTACCTTTGGTCGGGTCATATGGGACAGAACAATTATACCTTAACGAAGCTGAAACAGTACGCTGTTTGGCATGGAATGTCTACCGATTCAAAGATATATATAAAATCATGTGGATTTATACAAAAACATACGAAAAATAAATCCCGAACTTTAAATAAAAAAATACAATTTACTTATATACCTATATGGAGTTATTTTCTTTCAGAACGACAGGTCATTCTTTTTCAGAATCAACCCGGACGATACCATGTTTCAATGATATATGCTCCAAGGCATAAAATAATGACCTGTGTGAGGTCATTATTTTCCTTGATAAACATGCAATCTATGATTTACTTCAAAACTTTATTCGTCTAATAGTTTTTTGTTGCCGATTTGGAAATTTATTTTTTAAAGTTCAATCGATGAAAGGTGTAAAAGAAACCGTCATTGTAGTCCCGTATTTTAATTTTAGAAACAAATAACGTGAAGTTTTGTTAATTTATCGCTACAATAAAAAAACATTATCATATATTTCAGATGAATTTTAATGTAGACTTTCATAAAATAAATCCAGATTTAACATATTCGTGTGTAAGATTTTGAAAATCTTATTGAGTCAAACTGAAAAGATTGACTGATTTTTGGTTGCTTGCTTAACGTCCAGTGGCAAATATTTCATGCATGTTCAGAACGATACACACTGAATAGGAAATCATACTGTGACCTACATGTATTTATATTCGTCTTCGTGTCAGTTCTTAACTTTTTAAAATTTACGTATACCTTTTACTCTATCAAATGATCAACTAATAAGATAATCTTATATTCTACTGAATAACATTAACGTAACTCACGAAAGGGTCAGGTGCGGAGGGTATATAATTATATCCAGATTATCTTTTAATAAAATGTATTGCTATTCAAAAGACAATCTCATTCGATTCAAATAAAATTGTTAAAAAAAATAACCACTTTTCCGCGATAGAAATAAAATAAAAAATAGAAAAAAACCATACCCCTCCCCGTTTTCCATAAGCTACATTTGTTTGTGGTACAATAAATTACTTACAATTACAATGTGTCTTGTATTTGTCATACACCGTTATCGGATGGTAAAAATACATTTGTGTCTTACTTCATGCAGTTACAGTAATATTTTTATTGTGTATGGATAATAATTTTTAAAAGGTTTATATCTAAATTATTTAGTGAGTTTTATTTCACATTCTAAATGAGCCGCAGGGCGTATTTAAAACCTGAACGCATTAGAAAGGAATATCCCACTTTAGTGTTGTCGGTAAAATAGGATACTAAATTTTACAAAACTTTATAAAATTAATATTTTTTGACGATATATAAGTCAGATAATGCATATTTTAAGGTTTTTCTTGTCGTAGAACACACCCCTCGGTGTGTTCTTCGACAAGAAAAACCTTAAAATATGCATTATCTATAACGTAATATAGATACAAGCGAGTCAAAATTGTCACCAGCAATGAGGACGACTATACTTAATGACGAAACAAAACGTGCCAACAGTAGGTCAGAGTCCTTTCATAGCCATAACAATGAACAGTTGTATTCAAGTCATCCATTCATCTATATACTTTCGTTGAGATTATACGGCAAGCTCAGGTGATTACTTCCGATTTAGCCCTTGTAAAAAGCATTTACAAAAGAAAATTCAGTTAACCCAAATTAAAATCTGAAATTTCAAACTGCAGAAAGTACTAGCCAAGGTCGGATCTATAGATGATTCCCGTACATATATTATCTGTGTGTATACTGCTTTTTTGTTCACGACCTTATACTTTGAATGTTTGAATGTAAGGCTTGTTATATTCAAATTTCTTTAAATGTAGGCACGACGGGTGCCACATTTGGAACAGAGTCTGATTACCCTTCCAGTGCACCTGATATAACCCCCTGTTTTTTGGTGGGGTTCGTTCTGTTTAGTCTTTAGTTTTCTATGTTGTTTCTTGTGTGCTGTTATTTGTATGTTTGTCTTTTTCCTTTTTTTAAGCCATGCTGTTGTCAGTTAGTTTTTGATCGATGAGTTTGAATGTCCATCTTATATCCTTCGCTCCTCTTCCGTGATAGAGACATAGAAATACCACATTCCATGTTCGTCAGCGTAAATATTACTTTCGTTAACATTTTAGATTAAGTCTCTGAGAGGTGCATGCTTCTTGAAGACATCTATCAGTATATATTGTCAAACCCTCATGAAATGTATCTAATTTGGACTAAAGCTTTTTCGTGATCAAAAGACTGAATGTGGTATACATGGTATAAAATTTGTTCAATATTTTCCGTATTTTTCTAATACTTTTTATTCGAATTTAATATTAATATTTAGATACATTCTATAAAGGTTATGGTTTTTAGACATCAATAGCTTTTTCAAGTCTTTAACAAAAAATGTGAAACTTGAACGAACACTAGTCATAATTAAGGGCTAACTTTGAGGGGACATTTGAGACATAACACGTGAAACAGTCATCAGCAAATGTAGGCGCGACACAGGGTTCTAAATTATTTTTTTACTTCGACGTCCCCCTTTTCTTTTCGAAATATCCACAAAATCCTGAATCACTTACAAAAGATTCTAAATTTGATGGCAGCGGTTACATAACTATTATTTTAAAAATCATTTAATTTTACTTTCATATATTTATTAATTTTCGTTTCAACGGGCACCTGCTATACAAATATTATATGAATCATTATATCAAACAAATAATAGTCAGTCGCAGATTTAAGGGACATTTAGGGCGTACGCCAAATAAAAAACCTCGTCATCAGTGACCAAATTACGTAGAATGTTAGCAATTATGGGTTACCGTATATGTGTATTTGTTTTGTCTTGGACTATTATAGTGGACTATTATACTATAATAGTCTCGGGTTTTATGTTTAGTTTCTTATATTTAATTTTCTGTGGTTCTCACCTTAGAAAATAAATAGTTTGCTGATTCTTTCGTTATCTGTACTGTAAATGTTGTGAATGTTGTGAAAAAACTCCAATATTACAATTTGTCAACCATTATAAACTTCAAACGAGTTTTATAGGAACATGTATCACTATAAAATAATGAAGTTTATCAATATTGAAATTATACACTTAGATAGTTTAAATTATACTCGTTGTTTCGAATATTCTACTAATACTATTATTATCAAACTTACGGTATCTCTTTCTATTTATGTTTTATCGAGGTACTGACAACTAAAAGTAACATACAGGAATTTCAGTTGTCCGAGATTTTTTCCTTTACATTTATACTCTCTCTATAACATGCTAATATCAGACGTTAACAAAAATCTTAACAATAAGGGTTAAAATGTAGAAGGTATACTCACAGGTCACCAATCAATGAACACAGGTATCAAAATACATATTTTGTTATGTTACATAGGTAGATTTAAAAAAAAAACACCTGACAAGTATAAAGTAACCTACGCATTTTTTGTTTCAATTCAGATCATTTTCGTATTCAGGCGTCTAAGCAATTTCACTTCATAAATCTATGTAAACATTAATAATCATAATAATTGTTCTCCACAGTGTAGATACTATTCTGTACGCTATCCGGAAGTCGCGATTTTCGAAGCGATGATTTCCACCTGGCTAACAGAACGGTTTTGCCTACGGTGACTTTTCTCGTCATTTGTTTACTCCTATATCTATAAAGTGCTTTGAACATCTTCAATGTATGTATAGCATCATAAATATGAGTTACTGTAACAAAAACATGCATTAGAATATAAAATATACGTGTGCATCACACCAACTTGATAGAAAAAAGTGAAATCGATGGACAATTTTGCTCTCGTAGTACAAAAGAAATAATTTTTATTGCAAATATTTGCATCAGTTTACAGTTAGATATATACTGTTTCAATATTCTTTTCGTTTTTAAGTATAATATTCGTATTTCCCATAAAAAATATGTTTTCCTTGAGGATCCCAAAATAAATTACTGTACGATCAGTCTAGAACTGACTGTATTCTAGAAGCGATTTAAGATTTTTTGACTGTATGACCAGTCGTGATTTTGAAGGAAAAAAAACAACGGCAATTTGAAGATATATACGTGTCTATGTGATATTATGAACTGTCCAGGGAACTATAACGTGAAATTTCTTTCATCAGACAAAACAAATATATTTCTGATGATTTTTATCATATCTTATATAAAGAAACCCCCAAAAAAGATTTTTACTAAGATTCGAAATAGACGGTGCACAATACAGAGTCATTATCATTTATGATAAGGAATCCAAGAAAGATTAATTAATAGTTATATCAGTGACGGATCCAAAAAAGGGAATCCGGTGGTTTGAAACCCTTCTTTGTAACTATCAATGCGTTTCTATAAGAACATATATTTGGAATCCACTTTTCTCCTGGATTGGACCCCTCTCCATTTAAAATGGCTGGAACCCTGAGAAGATACGCTTATAAAACCGACGAAAGATGTTGTACCAGTCCAACGGACGAACTGAAAGACATACTTCATTATCACTATAAACCCCCGCTTTACAAAGTGATGTACAATTGAGTGTCAAAGAGACAGCTCTTTTAATTTAGTTTCTTGTTTAATTTGGAAATTAGTAAGGCGTGCATTATCACTGAAGTAGTATATATTTGTTTAGGGGCCAGCTGAAGGACGCCTCCGGGTGCGGGAATTTCTCGCAACATTGAAGACCTGTTGGTGACCTTCTGCTGTTGTTTTTTTCTATGGTCGGGTTGTTGTCTCTTTGACACATTCCCCATTTCCATTCTCAATTTTAGCTCTACATTCAAAGCAAAGTAAAGGAACTGTATTCAATTTCAGGCTACAGTACGGCCCCGAATGTGTGTAAATACATGCATTTTTATATAACAATTAAATCTGTGTGTTTGTACAATTAAATTTTAAGTATTACGAACTTATATAAACTACAAACCTTCCTCTTATTTTAGCAACATTTAAACATCCTTATACTTAATGTAGTGAGTCGAGTACACCCTATCAAGCTAAAACATGTTTCATAAGATTTATTGAAATATATTTGTGTTATTTATAAAAATGCCACCTTATAATGTATCGTTTATAACTTAGAAATCACCACTAGAATACAGTGAAATAAAGACTGATCGTACAGTTTCAAAATATACAAGCGAGACTGATCGTACAGTGAGAAATTCAAACAAGTGTAATTTTCTTATTTCTGGCTTTAAAGATCTGGTTGAAACTTTTACCACCACTTGAAATATACTTCATTTAGTTAATTGAGTCTAGTTTTTACGTTAATTTGTACACTAAAAGGGCAAAAAGATTGTTTTTATGTTCACCGACTGATTTTCCTTAGTGATGCACTTGAAAATCTCTTGATTAAGGCAAAGATACGAATAATGAATGTGCTGAATTAAATTCTAAACCATTTGAGAATAAAGATGTCAGCTGAATTAATCATTAAGCAATGTACAGATGAACAACTTACTGTTTAATTCAGTATATCTTTCAAATTCAAAATGTGATCCAAAAAGTTCTCGCTTCGAAAATCGCGACTTCCGGATAGCGTACATAATAGTATCTACACTGTGTACTCTATATGCAATAATCCAAGCGATTCGAGATGTATTAAACAAAGGGTCACATGATAACCGGTCTAAACAAAAACATATAAAACTGATGAATGGCAAACATAACGACTTGAAACTCAAACATAGTAGAGAATGATAAATATAGATATAGTTCATAAATGTACAAATAATGACAATTATTTAAGTTTTCGGCACGATTTTGATTGTAAAATAGTATGAGGTCAATGAAGAAGAAAAAACATTGACAAACAAGTAAAAGAAATCCAATATGACATGCACAGTATTAATTATACAGAAAGTAGGCCTCAAAATGTTATCGGAAAATGTCATTGTTTGCTAAGATAAAAGAAATACTGAAAATTTGCAACATGTTTTTTTTATTGCAGTACAAATCAAAATAGTCATCAGTCAAATCGAAGATATGTTTATATTATGAAATGTTCAATAAATCATGAAAACAGAAAGTGACGAAAGAAAACTGTTGCCATATTTTGGATGATCAGCTTCTGTCGGAACGCATTCCATTTGCAGTCTGCTGTACCGCATTGCACACGGCTATGTTTGGACTCGTTTTGTCTAGTCGGATTACAATCGTGCCTATGTTGTGACAGATTCCGCTGTATCGGATCAAAATCCTAACAATGTTCTGTGTGTTCTGGACGGTGTCCTGTGGAACGGGAATGATCTGGAGAAATTTTTCATTGCTGTTTTTCTGCTGATTGAGTCCAGATCTTGTCGATTGCGAACCGTTTTTGCCGAACCCGTTCCGAAACAGTCCCGTTATTAATACGAAATTCGTCAATGATACCTAAGTCAGAGTCCTGACAATTACAGAATACAATACGACAGAGACCAGACAAAGCCGTTTGCAATGCGATAGAGCTGACCGTGATAGGATTACGTTCCGACAGTACCTGATCAAACCCGAGTATGCCGACAGTTTTCGAACGGATAACTTCCGTCAGCGTCGGTTCACTGTCTGGTGACTGTCTGATCTCTGTCGGATTACCTTCGGTAGAATCGGGACGTAGTGGTTACAGACTCGGTCGAATTTTACGAGGCGAAATATACAACTTGGATTAGAAGCGGATTGAGAACGGGATTATCGGGATAAATTTGCTTGGAAACGGTTGAATATCGACGCTTCCTGAACAATATCTGATTGTTGTCGTGATTAAATTATTTGTTTTACAAATTTTGATTAAAGTTTGAATTTCCATTCACGGATTCACAGGATCTTGATCAGACTTTTGACAAATTTTAATCGGGAATGGTCCTGTCAAGGATGGCAGTAAAAGTCGTGAATGTGTGACTCCAGCTTTACGGGACGCATCTTAAAGTCGGGGTGCATGGCCGACCTCTCCGGATCATTTCCGATCCGTAGTAATCTGTTAGGAACATATACGACTTCTTTAAGACAATGTTAGGTCATTCCAGATCAATGTAAATAGTAATCCGACTTTTTAGCTTTTATCGGCTTAGTGTTGTCTGAAATCAAACGGGAGCCATAGCCGTCAATATGTGAACGCTTTATTAAACATACTTATTAAGAATGGATATATTTACGATACTGTTGTAAGGTCATTAAAGATGGCATATTTTGACTTGAATATTGATTCATTTATAGGGTCTTTTCATGGCAAATTACACATTTATTAAAAGATCAGTTGTTGGCATGATACACGTTATTTTCTTCTCATTTATTTTATGATGGTATGATACTAAACCATAACAGGAATGATTGTTCTTGATACGCATATGATGAAGACACACTCTTTCAATCAGTTTTATTGAGGTCTTGAGCTGACATGTCAGTAACTGCTAGTAGTCCTTTGTTAATGTTTGTTTCATTGTCATTTTGTTTAATTTCTATTGTTATCTATTCTGACATCAGACTCGGACTTCTTTAAAACTTAGCTTTACTGTGGGTATTGCTGTGTGTTTTTTTTTTTTTTTACATTGGCTAGGGGTATTAGGAAGGGGTGGTGAGATCTAAAAAACATGTTTAACCCTGCCGCATTTTTGCGTCTGTCCCAAGTCAGGAGCCTCTCTCCTTCGTTAGTCTTGTGTAATTTTTAATTTTCGTTTCTTTTATATCTTTCTGAGTTTAGTATGACGTCAACTATAACTCACTGAACTAGGACATATTTTAGTTTAGGGGTCATCTGAAGCACGCCTCCTGATGCACGATTTTCTCGCTGCATTGAAGATCCATTGGTGGCCTTCGGCTGTTTTCTGCCCTTTTGGTCGGGCTGTTGTCTCTTTGACACATACCCCATTTCCATTCTTAATTTTATTCAAGAAACTAAATACGCATAAGGATGTTGGCTACTCTGTTTCAAAATAACAAGCTTTTGAAAGGACTGTTATAAATTGATAGTATATAACTAAAAGAACTAAACAAGAAGGATTTATTTGGTTTTACATGCACACTTATAAAAATTGCGTTTTTTATCCAACGCAATCATAAATTTGAACGTTGTTTTCAAATTAGACTTGTTTATATTTTTTCGTTGGGCTTGTATTATATTTTCCCTCCGGTTTATATGATCCATTTATTCTATCTCGACCCTTTAAAATTCAAGAGTCTATCCTAAATTGAAGTAAACTCTATGGCCTTCCCATACCGTTTTAGTCCCTGAAATCACTGAAGAGAGATTAATTGTCGAAATCCGGATATGGTGTACTAATTTTTGCACCTCATGTTTGTGGTTTAGTATCTTTGCCGAAAGTATTTTTTTCTGTTAGTATACAATTAATATTAAGATCTATATTGTTACGTCTTGTGATCAATTATTTGGCAATGGCAGTCAGCAGAGTTTAAGAACATATGTTGTTCAACCTGCTATTCAAATGCATTTAGTTAAAATACATTTTTTCACTCTTTTGATCTTTGGGACAATGTTGTTTGTGCTATATTTAGACCCCTCTACAATGAAATTTGTTTTACATGCACACGTATAAAAATTGCGGTTTTTATCCAACGCAATCATAGGTTTGAACGTTGTTTTCAATTTAGACTAGTTAATATTTATTATGAATATATTGTATATAATTCGTCTAAATATCAGCCCAAAACCTGCGGAAACATTTTTTTTTACTACTAGACTCTACTGTAATAAAGCTTTCGGTGGCCAGGTGTTAATCGTTTCATATTCAATCTATCGTCGTAACACAGTTCATAATATATAAGGCATGAAGATGGAATTTTGACATGCCTTATAAGGCATATAGATGGAATTTTTGACAAGCCCCCAAGGGTGACTGGGGAATAGAAATATGGTCACTTGGTCTTCTACCGACCGGCAGTAAAACGCTTGCCGAAGTTTGGCTGTGCGGGATGTATCAAGTTCGCAGTCACGTCCGGTCAGATTGAAGACGTTAAATCCGATGCCTCGTGTAAAGAGAGTGCCACACTCTTTGCACGTTAAGAACCCTTGCAACAACTCTTTGAGGGGTCCGTAGGTGACCTGTTGCAAGGCAAAATTTCTGTCCCTATCCAATATACCCTCATTTTCCAGTGGCAGTCCAAATTTCCCCAACAATCATCCCAGATGGCCTCTATTGTGACAAGACCTACCTATTGTATTTATTGTGAACTTGTTCTCGTCCTGAATATGCATGAAATATTTGCCACTGGACGTTAAGCAACCAAAAATCAATCAATCAATCATGGAATTTTGACAGATCAGCTGAATTATCTTTCGAAGAGGTTTCTTACAAATTAATGTAGGATGCAGTCACAGAAATAATAATATTATAAGTAAAAGTATATATATATTATATAGTTCTTCCCGACAGAAATCCTCATGAAAAAATGAATAACTTTTAGTTTTTTTTAAAGATCATGAATACACGTGACTGCGGTATATTTGTATTGTAAAAGTTAAGAAGATTCGATTTCTTGTGTGTCAATCCACGAACACTTGTTATGTCGTAAATTTGAATTGATTTTTTTACACAATGGTGTACAAAAGGCCTATCTTTGTTGTCGGAATAATTTGCAGCAGGCCTCGGGAAGTATGTCAGCCGTGTTTATTACGTCTACCAGCATACGATACGACTAGCAGTAACTTATTAATTATATAAAAACTATATATTCCAAAAAACATGTTATTTTTTGCCTGAATAGAATTTATTATCCAGAAAGACAATTTGTAAAAGATACCGTAAAAAACCACTAACAACTGTTATTTGAGGTATGTCTAAAGAGTGACGAGTTTCTATTTTCAGACTCAAATTTTCTCTTTTCATAAATGCCCTATTCCATCAATGTTTGAGATGCAGAAAGTGCATGACCCATTCTGCATTACATATTGCGTTGGCATCTTAAGTGTATAAAATGTTGAGTGTATTATATCAAAACAAACCCCATAAATATATTATAAAGTTTTATTATATCAAATAATGTGTTATCAACTAGGAACAATATACATAATTATAACGAATAATACATACATATAAAAGATATATATTTCTTTTGCAGTTGTTCAATGATTTCTTAAAAGTATTTGAGATGCAGAAAGTACATTTACAATTCTGCATTACATATTCAATAATAAATGGTTTTGATACATACACATTTCTCCAAGTTTTCATGTGCAAATAAGTTTGAACAAAAAAGTATTGAAAAAAATTGAGACTCTTTCTATGTCATTAGCTATATGTATAACTTTTGAATACAACCAATTGCCAATGATCTTACAGCACATCAGTAGTTTCAAGGAAGCGTGAATATATTTAGTGTGTAGATTAACAGGTGCGTAAAACTCAGTTATAAAATAGAATACTACAATAACATGACATATACAAAAAAAAGAAGATGTGGTATGCTTGCCAAGGAGATTACTCTCCTAAAGAGACCAAATGACACTGAAATTAACAATACCAAATTATTGTATGGCCATCAACAATCAACTTAACCCATATCGCGTAGTCAGCTAAAACACTGAATGTTTCATTAGAATTAGCAATTTTAGATTTTCTGATCACATTTGAAAGGCACTTCCATATCATAGTTTATTTCTCAAATCAATATATACATTACATAAAAAAATTGTTGATTTGTTTAGTAGTTTTAAATGCTATATATATTTTGCTTTTTTTTTTAATGTTATTTGATCATAAAAAGATCATATATACACCAAATTATACCAGTGATCCTATTAAGACTATAAAGGTACAAAAGTAAAGCTTTTTATATTAAATCAAAATATATAAAAATACACAATGTCATATGTTGTTTTAAAATAAAACCCTTTATTATTAAAACTTTAAAGCATGATACATTTTCTACATCTGCAAAATATTCAATAAAATCATAGGTAACTTGCGTACTAAAATAAATCTGAAACTGATTTTGAAAAGATTGTTGTAAGTGTGAATTGAAAACTATCCTTTCTCAATGTAAATATTCATTCGTATACATATATAATTATATTGTTCAGTAGAATTGTATCTAGAAAATTAAAAAAGATCCATTTCTTCTCATTATCAGAATGATATCTGCCTGTTTGTATCGAACAACACTATCAGAATTGTCGGCAAATAAAAGCAGATTTTTTTTATTATACTATATGTATGCGTCAAGATATTATTTTTTTTTAATGTACAGAACAAAATAAAAAATCATGGCAATAATATGACAAACCCTTCTGAATTATTTAAAAAAAAATTCTTGAATATAAAAGTAAAAAAAACCCAACATAATATCACTAAACTATCGCCTGTCTTAAATACTATTCATCTACACAGTGGATTCTAACCAGACTTTACTTTGGAATCAACTGTCTTTGGTCGTGTTTGATCACATTAGATAATTCCTCTACAATAGAAGAATCCGTTGCTTTGAAGACGTATCTTCGTTGACCCACATAAAGATGAATGCAGTATTTACCTGAAAGAAAAAAAGAAAATATATTATCTTGTACAAATGTAGCTTATCAAATTTCATCATGTTCATATTGTGCTATTCAATGCTGCAATCTAGGGATCCTAGGTATCTAAAACACTTATTGCCTCAGGAATGGAAAACAGTTGAATATGGTTAATACCGTCATAATCTGATCATCAGTGAAGATTGGATGAAAAACGTTCCAAAATCTCTTGCATTGTTGTGTTTGAATTGAATTTACAAGAAGATCGTTATATAAGTTATGAAAATGACAGGCATTCCGAATAAGGCTTGGTGTTCTATAAAACCCTGATTGACATTCTACTTTACTTGCAATGTGTCTGTACTAAATCACATGTGGTCGAGCAAAACGGTAATATACGTTTGTTTTGAAATTCATTTTTGTCGGTTAGAAATGTATTTCCATATTCCTGTAATCTGCTAATATTGAAAGTATATAATATTGACTAAAGATGATAAACTTTATACCTCCTTTTATGTTGGTTATTTCAACATTATTGTTAACAAAAGAATCTGCCTTTGTCAATCACTCCATTACAAAAGATCTTACAGTAGCCAGATTTACGTTCTGTCTGATCTTCCTATGGCCTACAGACCAGTGATAAAAATAGAAGAACTTTAAAGAATTTGATATCAAAGCATGGACCCATGATTTGCATTTCAATCGGATTGTTAATTTTCGAGTTCTTTTTTAATCTTTTTTTTTAGAATATCATTCAGTCGGTTTTGGTACGCAAGTCATAGCTGTTCTCTCTCATATTTTAACTGTTCAGAATTGACAAAAAACATAAGACAGTTCAAATCGCGAGAAATAGTTAAGTGTTGTTTATTCTTTAGTTTTCTTGTGTGTCATGTGTACTATTGTTTGTCTGTTTGTCTTTTTCATTTCTTAGCCATGGCGTTGTCAGTTTAATTTTCGATTGATGAGTTTGACTGTCCCTCTGGTATCTTTCGTCCCTCTTTTAAGAAGTTTGATGTTATACATATATTTAAAAACATTTAAAATTTACCGTTTAATGTTGTTATTTCCACTTTTTTCACATCTCTAACTTTCAGTGACTTCGATAGCTTGTTTTTGTTATCACCCCAATACATTATCTTTCCGTGGTCAGTTTCCTGTAAGACAACGACAACTGTGTGATCCCACCCTCTTCTTGTTTGTTTTAAAAAGGTTCCTGAAAATAGTTAAGCTTATATAAGGACAAAAATTAAGATTTTACTTCAATGTTAATGATTTATATTTTTGAAAAACAACACTTAGCACTGATGAATATTTGAGTTTCTTCACCATTATCAACAAATACTTTACGACTTTACGAGATATGGTATGTTTGCCAATAATACAACTCTTCACACAAAAGACCAAATGACACAGAAATTAACAACTATTATAGGTGCCCGTACGGCCTTCAACAATGATCAAAGCCCATACCGCATAGTTTACATCTTCGTACTTTTTGGTATCTGATTGCTATAACTGTTTCATTTGTCAATGAAACCATGCCACATTTTCTGGTTTTTATATTAGAACCAGTGTGTTGATTTTACGGTTAAGTATGGAATATTTATAAAATTATAATGTAAAAGAAGTATACCTGAAAATGTACGTTTCCTAGAGAATCTTCCATCATTCAATTTAATCGCACTTTCGTCATATCTTTTAGTTTTGATTTGTTGTATTGGTTCTTTACCGTTGACCTGGGATGTCGTAGATTGCCTAATTAACGAATCAATTAGCGTACTTGGACACGTTGTCACAGTTTGTAGCCACTGGATAAGGATATTGAGAATATGTCTTGCATGTGAATTTTCTACCGCTAGTGTACTGTGTGCTAATTCAATTTCAAGATGGTTGCTATCCATATCATTCCAAACGTATAACGTGGTTTCGTTGTAATAGGCACCTGCGCTTATACGCTTGATTTTCACTTCATTCATGTTCTCGTCATCTTGAAAACCCCTCATACCTCGTACGTTTGTCATTACCAGTTGGTGCCGCATAACATCTGCAGGAGCTAAATTTTTAAGTAACTTCATGATGGTGTCATATGGAAGCAAACTGCTCTCAATAGCTCCTAAAATCGACATTTTATTGCTTTTCAAGAAA
This sequence comes from Mytilus edulis, assembly GCA_019925275.1. NCBI lineage: Eukaryota > Metazoa > Mollusca > Bivalvia > Mytilida > Mytilidae > Mytilus > Mytilus edulis. The sequence goes on along the minus strand of CM034356.1, from coordinate 6,383,059 downwards.
GAAATAAAAGTTTTATCTCTGTCAATTTTGGCATACAGAGGAACTGGATTTGTGAATCTGCAAATTGCTTCTTGTAGCTCTGGAAAGTGAACTCTCATATCAACCGTTGCAAACAGAGTAATTAAATCTGTTTGAAGTTCACGAGAAAGCAGTAACTGATACAAACTGGTAATTATGTCAAACAGTTTGACATTTTCTTTATTCATCAGATCGGCAACAGCTGTAACGATTTCTTTTTTGACGGTCATTTTTGTAAAATTGTAATGACGAGGATTTAATTCTTGTATGTGAAGTTGTTTCAATGACATATGATGTAAAATTCTGGGTGTCTGTTTTTCCCAAAATTTCGTAAGTTTCAGTTTTTGTGATTTCAATTTTCTGTCATAATGAATAGCAATATCCAGTTCATTCTTGGCGCCTTTTGGACTTCTGGATTTTTCAAAACCAGACAGGTCATTGACGACAATCAAAATTGATGTAAAATCCAAAAGCAGCTGGCTAAAGACGATTCGAACAAAGCATCTTTTTTCATCTTTGGCAAACATCACTCTCATTGGAAAGTCTTTTGATGGATTAAAAAGATATTGGGTAATGTCAGGAGGAAGTTTACCGTCATGCTCCAATTCATGAATTGGTACCACTCTGAAATCCATAAAAGCGTCCTCTGGTTTCACAATATGTTTAACGATGCCAAATCGAGCGTTTTGATCCGGAAGTAACAAAGTCCGCAACGTTACATGTCGTTCATGTACCTGGTGTAAAACATTTTTCCACATATCTATATCTGCAAGACGGGTAGGAACTTTTAAATCTGCAAAACATATTAAAGATGGATCATCGGATTGAAAAGGTACGAATCATAATATTTCTTCTCCATTGGTGTCATTGATTTTGAGATGGATTGTTCGAGTGTATCTTCTAATGGTGTACCTTTTGTCGCCTCTTTGATATTATTATGCAAAATTTCAATTATATGTTCAAAAGATGTTTCATCTGAACCTAGCGTTACTATTGGAATTCTGACCCCTGTAATGTCATGAATTTTATTAATGAAAGTCATTGACTGCATGGAATCGATGCCCAACTCGCTTATTAACGTCTCTTTTCTCATCATTGAAGCATCAAGAGCAAGTGCATCACTGGCTATTCTGAGTACGATGTTTGTTATTTTTGGTATGCGTTCAATAACTGGAGATTGCAAGACATCGAGCAATTCGTCATTTGATGAAGCAGAATCAATACTTTCATTGGGAGCATTGTCAAGCATGTTCAACTTTTGAAATCTTAGCCTCACGAGATCACTTTTCATTGAAGTTAAAGCCTTCCAAATCAGAGACCAGTCAAATAATCCATACATTACTTGAATTGAGTTACAATGAAGATTTTTTCTCAAACAAGTAAATATATCAGAAACAGAGAGAGGAAAAAACCCTTGGTCCTTTAAAATCTGTTCAGTACTAGTGTTGTTTATCAACATTCCAACTTCAAGTGGACCCCAATTTATACTCTGTCCACATAGCCCATTCAGTTGTCGAAAGTGTGAAAGGCAATCCATAAAAGCATTAGCTGCTCCATAATTGCTTTGTCCAATATTGCCCATAACCGATGTCATAGAGGAATGCATGACAAAATAATCAAGAGGGTATTCTCTAGATACCAAATGAAGATTCCACGTTCCAAGTATCTTTGGTTTTAGAACGTCATGCAATTGTCTTTCATTCATTCGAAAGCTAAGCGTATCTCTTAATATACCTGCTCCCTGGAAAATTCCTTTTATTTTAAAATTCGTTGTTTCTGAAATTTCCTGAAACACTCTACGCAGGTCATCCAGCATTGTAATATCAGTAGATAACGCCCGGATCCGACATTGAGTACGCCTGCTAACTTTGTCGACTTCATTTTGAAGACCAACGTCTATTTTTCGACGTGACAAACTGACGACCTCACCAGCACCACTAGAAGCTATAAAGTTTACTATTTCCCAACCTAACCCAGTTAATCCACCAACAACGACATAGCAACAGTCTTTTCTAAATAACATATCTGGAGGTGTTTTGACAAAATTGTATCTGCTTAAATTTTCAAAAGCCATTGAAAATGTTTGGCACGGAATGTGTAACACAGATGTTGTTTCTTCAGTTATGTTGCTGATATGTTTCAGGTATCTATTCAAAAATTTGAATACGTATGGGCTGATTCGAGTGATATATTCTGCTGACAAAATATCATCTATATGTACCAGTTTTACACTGATATTATTCATTTCAAGGACCATTCGGACCTCATGACTTAAAAACTGAGACAAGGCAATTACGGCATTAGTTGAACCATTTTCTATCAAATCCTGTACTTCTTTCAGCTTTATCTGTTTCAGTGGTATTATGGTGGCTGACGTTGTGGTAGAATCCAGATATGACGAGATATAGACGCGGCAATTCTTTGTTTTTGTCAGGGCACATTTTAGAATTTGACAAGCCATTGCATTTTCTTCATCGGTAATGATTTGTACGGACTGCTCTTTTTCAACCACGTGTGATAATGCATGCAATAAAACAGTTATCAACACAACTCCGGGTTTATATCCTTGAAGGCTTTCTAAAGGATAAACACAAGACGATGGAACAACAACTGTAGTCTTGACTGCCATAGGGTAACACACTACAACTTTTCCCCTTGTCTGACTTTCAGTCATACATCCAAAACTGTGTTGTATGTTTGCTGTTGCTTCCATTGTCAAAAGGTTAAATCCAGATTCGTTATTTTCTTGTTGTGGGAAAAGGGTTGTTCGGCTTTCAGGTAAAGTTATCGGATATAATTCCTTGTTGTGCATGCATGCTTCAGTCAGTACTAATGCTACTTTGTTTTTAGGAACTTCTTTAATTGGCTCTTGAAGAAAAAAAACTTTTTGCGATGAATCGTTTTGTCTTTCAGTTTTTAATTCAATTTGACAGAAATCATCTATAGTTCCTTGTCGGTACTTTGGAAGTTGCTGATCAAATGCTACCTGATAAAGATAATTTGTAAAGACTTTACCGTCATCATATAATAGTTCGCCGTATTTGTTGGTACTTTTGTCATCTAAAATTTGAACAATGAAGTCTGTGGCTACATTTACAGAAGGGTGACAATCAATCAATCGAATATCGAGTGATTCGTGCTCTCGCAAAATGGATCTGACTTGACCCCATAATTCTGCTCCCAACAGATTGATTCTTTGGCATGCTACTTTACTGTGGACCTGTGTATTTTCTGTAATAATGGTGACAGAAACGTCTTTCTTTGTGTCTTTGATACTCTGTAGAATAGCAAGCATTGAGATACATGAAGAGTTTACAATATCTAAAATATTGTTTCCTGAGAGAGACTCAGTTATCTGAAAACCTGGAATATAGCATATTTTTGATATGTCAGGATGATTTTGTAATACAGTACTGATCATTTTCTTCTTTGAGAAAAGTGTTGAAGGAATGTCAAGCAATACTTTCTCAATGTCTTGTAGAGATTCAGACATATTGGCTAATATATTTTGGTCAAAAGAACACATTAATATGGTCTTTCTATCCTTTTCACGAATGCTGCCTTTTTCTTTTGCTGTTATTTCTACTTTTTCCCAAGTTAAGGTATATTCCAATGAGGGGTCTGGCGCTGAATCATCAACAAATCGTACCCTGAAATTCCTTATTTCAGCTATTATGTCACTATTAGTCGTAAGCAAAATCAAATTGTAGTGGATTTCAGTACTTGACTTGTGTATCATTTCTGTATAACCGATCATTTTTCTTTGCATTCCTCGTCTCAAACTGAGAAAGCCAATCCCCGCCGGTAAAACAACTCTGTCCTCCATATCATCTGTCTGCAAAATGCCCAAAGTTTGAAACAAAGCATCAAGTATGGATGGGTGAAAGTTTGTTCTTTTTATGTCCTTCCAAATCAAATCTGACACGTTTATATCAACTAGACTTTGCGTTGAGTTATTGTAGGAATCTCCAAGAATTTGAAGTCCTTCACCGTATGCAAACCCTAGTTTGTTAAGTGTTTTGTATACGTCCTCTGATTTCTGAAACTTGTCACAATCTTGCCGAATATGTTGCAGATCTATCCTTTCTATATTTGTGTCATTATTCAATACATGACAACGAAAATTAGATATAACTTCTTTGCCTTTTTTCAGAATTCCAGACGGTGAACCTGGTTCTGAGGTAAATACTGTAACATCAGTGCTGTATGTTTTCCCCATAGTCAGGACAATAGGTCGAACAAATTCTACTGCAACTGCAATATCTTGTACTCTTTCTCCGTACATATGTGGGCAACCTCTAGAGCAACTTCTACATAAAATGCTCCCGGCACAACGATCGACTTTGACACACAATGTTCGAAAACAAATGGTGTGTTTTTCTCACTAATTGTCACCCGAAACGTTGCTGTTGAATCTGGCGTCCTTTCCACAAACAAATGACTTCCCAAATTTTTTTCTAAGCCCTGTCTCCTTAAAAGCGTTGTATCTGATTGAAAAAGGCATTTTTGAGCTGGATTAAAATAATATTTAGGTAAATCGCAGAGTTTACCGTCTTCTTTGGATACAGTATTCCAGTTTAAATTGAGTCCACTTTCAAAACATTTACAGATAGAATCCGAAAGTGTATTTTCCTCACTCTTTTCTTTCATTGATGGAAGGCTAATTGCTTCTTCTTCTGTATACGAATCTTTAAGATGGGTACGTAATACAGGTTTTGGTCCTATTTCAAGGAAAATATTGAAAGTTTTTTTGCTACCTGCACACGTAACTGCTTGCTTAAACAGAACTGGTTTGGCTACGTTTTTGTTCCAGTAGATAGGATCAAGTATGCAGTCATCTTTTACTTCTGTGCCACTGACTGTGGAGATAAATGGTAGAGATGGACTTTTACTATTTAAATTTCCTAATGCCTGTTGTAGGTCATTGCCAGCTTGTTCTGTGTGGTGACTGTGATACGCACATTGGACGTCCAAATCTTTCTCAAAAAAGGTTTCTCTATGTTCAGATGGAAGTCCATTTCTAATTGTAGCCTTTACGGCACCAATAACGTCAGAATCGCAGGACACCGTGCAAGACGTTGAACTATTATAAACAGCAATACAAGCTTTTCCTTGGAATTGACTACACACTGATTCAATGTAGTCTACTTGACAGTTTCCAATCACAAACATCTTTCCTCCAGTAATATTTGCTAATATATGAGATCGATGATAAATAATTTCAACTGCTTGTTCTAGAGTTAAACTACCTACAGCATATGCAGCAGCAACCTCGCCAACTGATTGACCAATTACTGCATCTACCTTTAATCCGAAATGCCTCCACAGGGTCCATAAAGCTACTTGACATGTGAATATGGAAATATGAGCGACCATTGGACTTGAGATATCTTTGGAAGAAATCAAAATATCATAAATCGACCATTCTAACCACTTGCTGAGAATGCTGTCAATTTTTCGTATAACATCTTGTACAACTGAATTGGCCGTCATTAACTGTTTGCACAAACCCCTCCAAGTAGTTCCAACGCCACAGAATACTGCAATTACCTTTGGAGGAGTTAAATTCGCCTTAATGATTTGTTCGGGCGATTTCTCCCTATTCCTAATTTTTACTTTTAGGTCGTTAATGTTCTCAGCATAAAATGCTACTCGGTAATTGAAGTGATCTCTGCGACAAAGGGATGTATATGATATATCTTTTAGAGAAGGACTTATGTCATTCAATTGGTCAACAAAATGTTGGATGGCTGAATTTGTTCCTGCATGATCTGAACCCGATAGAAAAATCAGATATGGTTGATTTGCCCTTCTTTCCTCGATGATTGTGTCTTCTTTTCCTACATATTCTTTTATTATTACATGAGAGTTTGTTCCACCAAATCCGAAACTATTTGCACATGCCAATCGCGCATCTAGGTTTCCACTCTTCCATGGAATTGTTTGAGTTGGTACAATGAATTGGTATTTTTTTAAATCTATCATTTTGTTTGACTTTTTAAAGTGGAGAGAAGGAACGATTGTCTGATGTTTCATCATCAGTAAAACTTTAATTAGTCCCGCGGCACCGGCTGCAGATTCTAAATGACCGATATTGGTTTTGACTGATGCAATGTAAACTTGCTGTTGATTGTTGTGGCCAAAAAAGTTTCCTAGCGTATTTGCTTCTATTGGATCACCAACAGGTGTCCCTGTCCCTGAAAAGATATATTGTGAAATAGTTATTTGAAAGCAAAATAATTTGTTACCACAAATATAAAAAGTGTCTTATACTTAAATAGAAATAATAATCATGTCACTTACTTAAAAAAAAAAATCTGTATTTTTTAAAAAATATGTCAAAGTTTTTTTGCCATTCTTTTAATGCATAAATTTAAGAATACCATGTGCCTCAATCACTTGTACATCTTGTGGATTGACATTGTGATTAGAATACACTCTTCGCAGAAGACTTTCTTGTTGGCTACTAGATGGAGCTGTAATTGGACTAGCTGTACTTCCATCTTGGTTACAGTCAGTTGCTATTGTTGCCCATATTTTATTTGAATCCCTTTTAGCCTGAAAAATATTTATAAATTTGAATTAGGAATTAGAAGAAGGAGTATCACTCATATGTTCACTGTTGATATAAATTAGTTAATATTACTATAATAGCAATTTAATATATTTTACATTTTTTTTCGTTTATTGTTTTGTGATTATTCAGGTCGTTAGTTATCTTGTAAAAATTGTTTTTGCAATTGTCATTTCAGGTTTTTTTTAAAACTTGCTATGTTGTATTGGTTTTACTCAATATCGATATAGTTACCAAAGGTACCAGGATTAAAATTTAGTACGCCAGAAGCGCGTTATCGTCTACATAAGACTCATCAGTGACGCGCATATCAAAATATTTATTAAGTCAAACAAGTAAAAAGTTGAAGAGCATTTAGGATCCAAAATTGCAAAAAGTCGAAAGCCGTACATATACTTATAAGTGCTCACTTCGCCATTTGATCCCTGGTAAAAAGTTAGCTCATTGGCAATTAAACTACATTTACTTATTTTCATATTATATTTTATATATTTCAAAGTTTGGTAGAAATGCATTAATATATTTATTTGGTTACCCAGTTGAAAATGTTTACAAATAGACTACTTTTGCGAGATTGAAGAGTATTGAGCAATTGTTCTCTATCATGTCTCTATTTGTTCTGGAAGCGTTCTTGGCACAATATCAAGTTACATTTCTTCATCAAATATGCTATAGTTAATCGTTTCGTTTGAGATTTATAAATGAGGCATTAACTGTTAATGCATGCCCACACACTTTCAATTTCATTTATAGAATTCAAAAACAAATATGAATTACAAAAGTAAGACTGGAAACCATAAACAATGTATCGCATATTTCGAGATCGGGAACCGTCTAATTAACCATCGACATGACTTGCGATTAGCATGTTCACCCGGTATAAACATAATAAATAGAAAAATAATTTTAATAGCACGTGCATGATTGTATTGATTGTTCCATTTTTTAATTTTATATACAATATAAAAAAACAACAACAAAAACGAAACAAAAAAAATGCATATACTAGTAATCGTTTAGGAATAATTATTTTTACTTGTCACCACAGTCAGTCAAATCCTTTTCATTGGCAGATTATGCCCACATTTCCGTCGACATCATTATTGACCAATGTCAGCAATTTAACTCTCTGCAGTATGGGGGTGTCAAAATGATTTTGTCTACTGTTTACAATTTTCATGGAAGATGAATCAAACATATACGTTCACATTACAACATTTGTGCTAGATACATACCCGTGAACTTCAATCAATTTCAAGACTTATAGCACAACCAGCACGTGGCAAGTGTTTATTTTTTTTTTTTACATTTACAGTACATCATTAAAGGCCATTTTTGACTTGATGCTACCAGTTAAAACTACCTACGACCACTAGAAATCATTACCTCGTGGATTCCAAATTATAACTAGATCCGCCTAGGGTGGAAAGGAGGGGACTTTATTGTAAACTTTGGCTAGAGGAGATGATTTAACGCCCACTAGAGTGTCTGTAAGTCAATATAACACACTTTGATCTAGATAATATGTATTAGTCTGTTGGCAAAAAAGTATGATTGATCAAATTTGATATAGGAAAATAGTTAAAACCTGTTTTTTTCAACTACTATATATAGTATATTACGTGTATTTGATTGACAACAAGCGATTGATTCTGACTCAAATAAACGATTTGAGTCATCATATTTAAATAAGATTGTGATTTAATTAAACTCCATTTCAAAATTGTGTTTGGAAAGAAGCCTCTGCACCTTACAAGTTAAAGTTAAAAAATCATGCAAGTTTTGGATTGCGAAAACAGATCTGATGTGAAAGCTTACATCTGCTAATCTTTTCAGTATAACAATTCCACATCCCTCTCCTCTTGCATATCCATCTGCGTTTTCAGAAAAAGCTTGACATTGTCCTGTTGGTGAAATCATCCGTGCTCGACTTAGAGCAACAAATAGATCAGGAGACAGTATGCTACTAACTCCACCGCATATTGCTATGGGACAACGACCTGGAAAATAAATAGCTATAAATAGTTTCAATGTGTGATTGACTATAAATATAAAGTATAATAAACATAATCCTGGGTGAATAAGATTTACTTAATGCTCCTTTGAGATACATTCATATATTCATTATATACGACAATTTTTAATGAAACTATGCGCTCCTCTTGCTTTTGGGTAAACTCATAGTAGACATGCAAAAGCTAGAAAAATTGAATTGTTGTCTTCTAGTTATTGTTTCTGCAAATTTTATTTTCAACAAATGCATAATTAATTTACATATATGACATAGATGCAATATCATAATTGAAATAGCATAACTGAAAACGAAAAGCTAAATCAATATACGGTAAAGAAGGGTGTGTCCGCATTCTTAAGACTTCTTGCTACGCTTGAGCTAACACATACAACATATAATCGGGTAATATATTGTGAACAAATTCGTGACATACTTTAGATTTTTTGTTATATATGTCCCAAATTAGAAAGACAACAATTCAATTTTTCTAGCTTTTGCATGTCTACTATGAGTTTACCCAAAAGCAAGAGGAGCGCATAGTTTCATTAAAAATTGTCGTATATAATGAATATATGAATGTATCTCAAAGGAGCATTAAGTAAATCTTATTCACCCAGGATTTGGTTTATTATACTTTATATTTATAGACAATTTTTAAAATTTCCGGTGATTTTGCACGGATGCCTTTTCTAAATAGTTTATAGTGAATAAAAGAAAGATTTTACATCATCAAATACTGTTCACTTTAAACCAAACAGACTGCTAATGATGCGGAACAAAACTGATTCATAGTTTGATAATATTTATCATAAATTAAAACAATTTTAGCAAGTGATCTCCGAGCTCTTTTTCAAAACATCAGTTTTGACAAAATTAGTAACATTTAAAATATTTCTTTTAAATCAACAAGCAACAACCAGAAGTATTGAATGTTTTAATAACTCTGTAGACCATGAAAAGCTAAAATACAAAACAGGATATAATCACTTTTGAACACTCTCTCCTTTGTATCAAAGAATTTTAAGTGAACCCTCTTCATGCATTTTTTACATATAGCCCATTGCATGAAATAAACCTTTAGATTTAAGCTGAACCCATTAGGCTGGATTTTTAAATGTTACTAATTTTGTCAAAACTGATGTTTTGAAAAAGAGCTCGGAGATCACTTGCTAAAATTGTTTTAATTTATGATAAATATTATCAAACTATGAATCAGTTTTGTTCCGCATCATTGGCAGTCTGTTTGGTTTAAAGTGAACAGTATTTGATGATGTAAAATCTTTCTTTTATTCACTATAAACTATTTAGAAAAGGCATCCGTGCAAAATCACCGGAAATTTTAAAAATTGTCTATAAATATAAAGTATAATAAACCAAATCCTGGGTGAATAAAATTTACTTAATGCTCCTTTGAGATACATTCATATATTCATTATATACGACAATTTTTAATGAAACTATGCGCTCCTCTTGCTTTTGGGTAAACTCATAGTAGACATGCAAAAGCTAGAAAAATTGAATTGTTGTCTTCTAGTTATTGTTTCTGCAAATTTTATTTTCAACAAATGCATAATTAATTTACATATATGACATAGATGCAATATCATAATTGAAATAGCATAACTGAAAACGAAAAGCTAAATCAATATACGGTAAAGAAGGGTGTGTCCGCATTCTTAAGACTTCTTGCTACGCTTGAGCTAACACATACAACATATAATCGGGTAATATATTGTGAACAAATTCGTGACATACTTTAGATTTTTTGTTATATATGTCCCAAATTAGAAAGACAACAATTCAATTTTTTCAATTGTTTCAGCTCCAAAAGGAGGAAAAAATGGTTGATCTTTTTTTCTAATTGGGATTAAGCTTTTTGGCGTCTTCTACTTTGCTTACTTTATTGTAAAAACAATTCTCTAATTGATCTTATATGTTTCCTTTCCTTTTATGTTCGTATGATTGAAAAGGCTGCTGCAGTGTGTATAGAATAGACTGGTCCGGATTTCTATTCGAAGTACTTCAGGGTTGAATTTGAATATTCGAGTTTTCCTGAAGCCAGACATGATATTTGATACTGTAATTGACATTTTGTGTGTAGTATTTATAAAAGAAGGCAGTTTCCCAGAGGTTACAACTGAGTTTCAATTTTCATGCATAATGTTTATGGATCTCAGAGCTGAGACTCTTTTTGAACGGACTGAATACAAAGACATCTCAGGGTTGCAACAAATGACAGCAATGGAATGGAAGAAAAAAACAGGTGCACATCTGATTTTCTTATCGTTTCAAATAAATCCATATTGATGTGAGTTACATGTCCATCCTACAACAGGATCAGAGGACGGTTAGTTACATAAACAAGAAAACGAGATGCTTGAACAAATCTACGAACATTTCTGTTTTCACCCACCCATTAGGAGGTGTGTTGAACTTAGATCTGGAGATTCCATGACTTACTAGTTCTTGGGTAAATTGTGGTCCTTTTGATATAAACACGGTGGTATTGTTTCGCCTAATTTAAGGCACTAACTGCAACCATCAAAGTTGTTTAGAAGAATTCATTGATGTTACAGAAATTTTATAGCAGCCTCGACGAAATTACACTTTAGGGGGCGAATGTACCAGAGAAATACCAGTTGTACCTAATTTGAGCTGGTTTATTGAAGAAGTTATAATGATTAAGAATGTTTTCAAGTTCCTCATGATATTTGGTGACTTTTTCAGGTCGGTCATCATTCTTACTTTTTCAATTCGCTTTGGTTTGACTATTTCAAACTGTTGATTTCTTTATAGGAATCCATAAAACAAGTGTTTTGTAGGTTGAATATTTTAATCCTTTGCTTGGAACATATTTGAAGCAATTGCCACAATTTGCCAGAATGTATATCCGTATTCTTGTTTAGTCATTGATATACAATGTACTGCAAGTTCAGCTTCTGCTGCATGAGTAATTTAGTAGGACCACTCATTCTAAGATCTGCAACTCCTCATGGGTCACTTAGCCCTCAACGTAGATCTTTCAGGAACATGATGGCTTCGGGATTCCCCGCTTATTATAAGCCGCTTTCAATATTTCCCAAGAATACCCACCGCCCCTCCCCCACTCCAACCTGAATATCATATGTTATAAATTCATTTTACATAAACGTCTAATTTTTGTTTTTATTTCAGATACATGTATTCTACATAAAAAAAATATTCATTATTTCCATGTATCTAATAGGATAAAAAAATTTACATCAATAATCGATTAGATGCTATATAAAATAAAATCATTCCTTTAGTCATTACTTTTGAAAATATGACAGCCAATCAAAAATCAGTAGGATGTGTATTCTAATTATTATGTCACTCGAATAAATCAGCGCCCTCTATCCACTACCTTTCTCGAGGATGGATTGATCGTAGTGATCGTAATATAACGCCTGGATTATTATTATCAAATGCAGGTAACATGGCGTTACTAATCTGATTGTATCTTGAAATAATAATGAATGAGTCTCTCATAGTGCTAAGAATGGATTGATGAGGGTATAGATCTGGAATTATTATATAGTTCATTGTCTACAGGTTAGTGTTTGTTTTGTTCTGTTGTTTACTTTCTTGTTTTTCAAATTATGTAGGTCATAAACGAAAGGAATTTCTACACACGAAAGGAGCTTCTACAGTTTGTTGACTTTGCAATGTGCATAATTTTGAATTATATATTACAAGTTTAATCATTGTTACATTTTTTATACTCTGAACGACTAAAATAAGAACACGTCAAATTTTATGTATATTATATAGTGGATACGACGGTTTGTGCTATATTACAGCCGGGCGGACACAGGGGATTTAACTGTACTTTGTATTAACACTAGAATTACTGTCTTTCACAAGATGTTTAACACTATTAGTTCCCAAAGATTTTAACATTAGTAAAACAACTTGGTTATTTTCTATCCCTTTTTTGATATATCCAATATCTAGAATTGTTTTCATTTTTTAATCATTTAAATCTTGTGTGCAAATTTCTGTAAGAATCGGGAAACAATCAAAAGTGAAATGATGTGCTACAAAATATCAGACTATGATATGGAACAACCTATCTGTGAAAATTTTTAACAAAATAAGATATGCACAAAGAACCATACTCGATTACAAAACAAAAACATGCCATGCATTGAAATGATTTTTTTTTAATGATATTTCAGCATTTTTTTAATAAACACAAAATTAAACTATAAAACAGTTTGATTTGAGACGATAACATTAGTACTCGGTCGATACACACGATGAGATTTGCATTATTATACTTGAATTATAATACCAAATCTTACCGTGTGTACAAGTATAATACAATGCATTACACGATTTTAAGAATCTTATCGGCTTGTATTCAGGATAGATAATTGTTACATTCCCCGAACTTCATAGTTTTAACTAATACTAAAATTCTGTACCACCCCTTCATTCACTTTGGTTTTTTTTTTCAGAATTCAAAATTCGCCGCAACCATTCCCAAGTTATGTCTTTACGAGATGAAACATAGAGATCATATCTTGGAACCAGTCCGTAAACAAAACCAAATATCTATGAATATTATGTATCTCCCCAAAAGTGGCGTTGTTTGTGATACAGCTGTATTTACAAAGTGCAAACAATAGGCACGTAACACCACTACTAACTGTGTATCAAAATAAGTCCCACCTACTAAACCCAGTGTCTACGCGATTGCTTCTGACATATCATATTTCTAGATATGTATAGGCGGTAAGATATTATGTCATGACTAGTTGGAATACGTTAACCGAATAGGAAACGTTAAGAAAATCCATAGATTTGCTTATTTTCTTTGCTCATACGGACACATAGGATTCGCCATGAACTTATGAAGTCTGTTCCTTTACGTAATATAAAAAATACACTATACGCATTTGAGTTGAGCTATCTTAACATACTAGTATCTTATCATATGGATTTATGAGTTGAACAGCGGTTTACTACTGTTGCCTTTATTTAAGGTATTATAGTAAGTAGAGGTAAAAACACAAAATTCGAACAGAAAAAACAGAAAATAAATAAATGGAATTATACATTTAACTTGATTTTACTATGAGGACTTTTTTTTATTATACTTTGATGATTTTTAAGAGTCCATTAAATAATTCAGTTTCCCTCTTTTGTTAGATTTTGGCTTCCCGCAGTGAGCAACTCGAAATAAGTTATACTTATAATGAATACCAAAAAAAACCGGAGTTGTTATATTTTATTGTCTTGATAGACAGTCGATTCTTTCAACACACATGTCTGATTATAATCGATTACTAGCGATCAACTCGGTCAATGTATATGTCGTGTACAAGTTGCGATTTTGTACAGGTTATAACATGTACAAAAATTTTGTACATGTTATAACTTGTATAATGCAAAAATACAACTTATAACATGTACAAAAGTACCTCGTACATGTTATAACCTGTACAAAATATTGCTTAAAAATGGTTTTAACTTGTACAAAATCGAAAAATAAGGATATGTTTCTATTATCGCAACAGATGTTATTGACCTCAATAATATTTTCATAACGTTTTTATTATTCCTTCTTGTTAGTGTGTTTTGTCATTTTTTGATACAGTTAATGTCCAGGGGTCGGTATTACGAAGCATTCCTAAGACTTGTCATAAGACATATCTTAGGACATGTCTTATGATCCTCTTATGACTATCTATGGACATATCTTTATTTGATGAATTATAATTGTGAGTGTCCACTTTGAGGGCAATAGTAAAATACTTTCATTCTAGTTGACACTAAAAGACATAAGAGGTTAGCCAGGACAGATAAAATTGGGAATGGAAATGGGGTATGTGTCTAAAAGACAACAACCAGCCCATGGAGCAGACGACATCCAAAGGACACAAATACATGCTTTCAAAGTAGAGGATATATATTTAAAACATCAAAATGACATTCGCCTCATGCAATGATCTTATAGTTTATATAAAAAAAAATAATTATAAATTTACATAGGTCATGCTGAAGGCCAAACAAGTTGAAGAGTAGATCCAAAGATATTGATAATAAAGCGTGGTCCAATGAAAACTATTTCAGCTCTCTCTTGCTTTTACAGAGTAAGCATAGAAGACATTGTTTTAGCCTTTGCATGCTATAAAACGAGAGGAGGGAGTATTACCCAAAATTTTTAGTCATCGTTCTTAAAATTTTTGGAAGAATTTAGTTATTAGTATCTAATGTAATTGTCATTGAGGAAATGCAAGCTTTTAGTAAATAGTGTCATACCTATTTAAGCCATGATGGACTACATAAAACATACAATTACTAGATGAAAACACATTTTGCCAACATAAGTCATGAAACATATATCTCTGAAACTTTGTTATCATTGTCCTCTACAGAAAAAGACACGTTCTGGCCTATTTATTGTTGTTCTTTATGCATTGGTGAATTTAAATGTATACTTTACTTCATTAAGATTTATCTTAAATTTTGTACAAGTTAAAACCATTTTTAAGCAATATTTTGTACAGGTTATAACATTTATGAGGTACTTTTGTACATGTTATAACTTGTATTTTTGCATTATACAAGTTATAACTAGTACAATATTTTTGTACATGTGATAACCTGTTCAAAATCGCAACTTGTACACGACATATATAATTCATAAATACATATACAAGGTCAACTTTTAAACAGTTTTCACTACAAAAGTCTAAGAGTCTGAAAAGACCAATTTTTGTCTTAATTTGCATGAATTTTTGCTCGACATTCTCCAAAAGTATGAACTGTGTCCTAATTTTTCTTGACAAATTCTCATTTAAATTGAATTTGTATGAATTGTACTTGACAAATTCTCGACACTTTGAGTATGGTCTTAACATTTTTCGACAAATTCTTGACATTTGAAATTACTTGATATATTCTCAGCATTCTTATTTTTTCTCAGTATGACATATTCGGAACATTTTGAATTGCGTCTTAAATTTACTTGACAATTCTGAGTTTTACCAATCATGACCAATATACATGATATAACTTTATCTTTATTCTAAATGTGGGTTTTTAAATAATTACAAAGAATGATTCTTAAATCTTATGAATAATTGCTAAATGATTAAAACCAATCATACTGTAGAAACATTTCATTCTACATTCATAATATTATTCAATGTTAATAGGTAAATAATTATTGTAATTAAATGTGTTGTTTTTATAAATAGCAAAGTATTATGGTATTCTTCCAAGGATTTATATAGTCTTATTATACAAATCATTGATTTAACAGAAGAAAATGTATGTAATGTCATCTGTTGGAATATATATTAATTATTACACGTGGACAGGATGTTCCCCATACAATTAAGTTATTCCACAACCCAGGGTACATTCATCTGTCATATGGAAAATTACTGCTTTACCTGTAATCAGTCGTGCAACTCATCAGTTGACTGACTAAACCACTACAATTTAAAAAGTTTGTTAATAGATGAAAGTGAAAATCATCATTTTAAATTTTTTTAAAATGAGTTAAAATGGATTTTCTTCATCAAAATTATGAAGTGAATTATTTTAACTTAAAAACAATTTGAATAATTTCCCAAAGATTAAAAGAAAATTATAATCTACTCCGGGAATAATAGAAAACTGTATTTAAAAAGGGTCCCATTAATGATTTCTATAGAAATCATTGGTCTTATGAAATGGATCTCAAAAAGACATGCAAAACATAGATCTAAACATTTTTTTCTTGTTCTATGATTTCTTGACGAAAAAAATCAGGAGAGAATTATCACAAATATTTAGTTTTGATAAAAATTATGAAATTCAACACTCATTTTTGAATAAAAAATGTTTTTGATTGTTCTAAAAAAATTAATAAAATTTTGAATCATGATGGGAACAAATTCTTTGAACAAAACAAAAGCCCTACTTCCTTTTTAAGCCACACACCCACACAAGATGAATTATGGGCTCCAAAAGAGACACATTGTCACATTTTGAAACTTCCTCAAGTCACCCATTTTAGTAAAGCAAATTTGACTGGCAATTTTTGAACGGCAAAATTCCAAATGCTGTTTGTCCGTAATAAATCAAAATTAAACTACATTGGGGGTCATTTGGGGTATTCCCACATAGGTGAACCAAAAGGGTATCTAACTGTACAAAATTAACCATTTACTCTTCAAAGTTTAGTTTAGCGAAAATAAAAAGGAGTATATAACAGCAATAGAAAGTCATAAACAGTGCAGAATGTGTCTGTACATATTTCTGGCGAAATTTATACTGTTGAGATAGTGTTAAGACATCTTTAAGACTGTCAAGAATGTGTCGAGATATACTCAATATGCTTTAAAACTGTCAAGAATGTGTCAAGAGATATTCTGACATTATTTAGAATATATATCGAGAATATGTCAAGATTGATCGAGACCAATTTAAGACAGTCAAGAATTAGTCGAGACTAATCCAGACTCGGCTGTTGTCTGCTCTATAGTCGGGTTGTTGTCGCTTTGACACATTCCCCATTTCCATTCTCAATCTTATCTTATCAGATGATACAGGAAGTTTCGAGAAATTTTCAGATAATGTTCATACTGTAAAGACACTTATCAAGAACATCAAGATGACAAATTCATACTATGTTAAGAATTTTAAAAAATTATTCAGACAAATAAAGAATGTCGAATAAAAATTCATGCAAATTCAGAAAAAAATTGGTCTTTTCAGACTTTTTGCCTTTTGCAGTGTTTGTTTGATTTATATATTCAGAAATTTTACAAAATATTTGCCTATTGTCCTTATCAGACTTTAAATTGTTCCCACATAATATAAATCTAAGGTTAATACAAGAGACTGTTATTGATATAAAAATATATAGATGGTCACTTAAAACACTGCTCTGAAGTCTGAGTCTGAGTCTTGCAAAACTTATTTGTTCTTTTCTTCAGCCTAGTAGAAAATATAAAGACCTTCTGCTGTTGTGTTTTTTTCTATGGTCGGGTTGTTGTCTCTTTGGCACATTCCCCATTTCCATTTTCAATTTTATTTATCGATGTTATGAAAGAGATATGTCTGTAACCCAGATTTTGATTGATTTTAACGAATGTCGTCTATATTATTACTCAAAAGGTTTATACTGGCTGGAAGAAATTATTTTTTTCTGGTAATAACTTGTTCTTCAAAATATAATTTGTAATCTTGAAGATCCCCTAGTCATATAGCCATGTAGATCTAGCCTCTTTTACAGAATGATGTTCAGGAAACAACAGTGACATTTTAACAACTTATGTTTATTACGCCGAAACTGGAGAGTTCACCAACCTATTTCATCGTACAACAACTGACTCGACGTTAAGTTTGTACCACCTGAAACGATTCTTGCAGCTTCTATTTGCAAGTATTTTAAAGATGTTTTTGAATAATCATGGATACTATCCCAAACAATATCACTATATTCAAAGACTGGGCGTTAACAAGATGAATGAATAGTTTCTTTCTTTTTTTTTTAAACTTCAGCTTTCGGTATAAGGCTAATCGGGGAATGGCCATATCAATAATAAGTTTTACATGTTTATTTCAGCTTCCGTCTTCATTTATGATAACTCATGAATGTTAGTGCGAATCGACATGTTTAAGATATTATTATTCATATAAACATATAAACTGGTGGCCATGGGGATGAAGTTTATGGTGCTCTTTGAGTTATTTAATTAGCAGAGATGGGTCTGATTACTTTCAATGTAATTGATTAAATTACAATTACTTTGTCATCTAAACGATTACATTTACATCGTTTCTGAAAGTATATGATTAAATTAATGATTACATTCGCAAAGTAATCATGATTAAATCTGATTACAATGAATTAAAAAAAACCATTTTAAATGATGTAAATGAAGAAAGTTTGATATAACAATAGCATTTTTGAGAAAGGATTTATTTGATATGGAATAACTTCAAACGTCGTCTATTTAATAAACCACAAAATTCACAACATATTTACATGAACACCGGTCACTGGTTATGACCCATTATACTTTATCATCATTAATTTCTTAATTATTTTGACTTCAATTGAATAAAAGGTTAATAAGAGTTTGGTGTTTGTCTTTTGACCTTTTCCAGACTTTATATGTATTGCAAGGTGCAGTTTCTGGAAGTTAAAACATTGATGAAATAAATTACAAATTAAAAACTATGCAAAATTTAATAGAATTGTTTGTTAACAAAATATGAGTATTAACAATCATTGCATTTTACATGTCCAGTCCAACAATTTACAAAAAATTGTTTAATTTGAACAACATATTTGCCCAACTTTTAATTTACTTTGTGCTAATTAGATAAATTTCTCATGTCTGATTAATCTTTAATCATTTATTTTGTCCTACAACTATACTCAATTGGTAAATGCAATAAAATCAAACATTAATTGGAACCCTAGCTTTGAATTTAAAGTCGACAAAAATCACAATATTAACAAAATATCTTATTTAATTATAATTCATGGGTTAAAGAAAATATACACTGGAGCAAGGAACCAATTAAAAATCTAGGTGTTTACTTTGGATTAAATAAAAGTGAATGTGACAAATTAAATATTGAAAAAACAATAAAACAGTCAAACAAATTAATACTTGATTGGGAAAAAAGAAATTTAACAATGATAGGTCGAATAACAGTTGTTAAGTCGCTTATTTTACCTAATCTTACTTTTTTAGCTTCGGTTGTTTCAATACCCCAAATGTACATAAAAGATTTTAAAAAACTCATATACAATTTTATATGGAATAATAAACAAGAAAAAGTAAAACGTTCAACACTTACCAAAGATTACACAAATGGAGGTCTAAAAATGACAGACATTGATTACGTTTTGAATGCATTACAAATTTCATGGGTTAAACGATTAACCGCAAAAGAATTTGCTAATTGGAAAGTCATTCCAACATATTATTTAAAAAAATTTGGTAAAAACAACCTTACATTTCATATGATGCCTGACAACATAAAATCATTACCTAATTTAAGTAATATACTACCCTCATTTTACTTGAACATGTTAAAGAGCTGGTACGAAGCAAATAATACACTAACAAGTAATACACCTATCATAAATCTTAGAAATATTAGGCAGCAAATGTTGTGGGGTAATAAAAACATAAAATTTAAAGGAAAATGTTTAGTTTACCTAAATTGGATAAAAGATGGTATTATTTTTATTAACGATATAATTGATCAAAAAGGTCACATATCACAAAAAGTTATATTGGAGAAACTAACCTCAAAAACTAATTGGATCTCCGAACTTTTAAAATTGAAAAATTGTATTCCAAAAAAATGGGTTAGTACATTAAAATCTGACAAATCTTTGAAAACTTCTATAAAAACAAAATTAAACTTGTCCTTGACTGTTAACAAAAAATCAGAATTAATTGAAAATATGTCATCCAAAGATATATATAACCATTTAAATAACAAAAATGATGAGAGACCACTAGTATTTTCCAAATGGAAAAACATCTTCAATCTAAAATCAATCACTCCAATAAATAATGTGCTACAATTTACTTTTACCTATTTAATAAATAACAAATATAAAATGTTAAGATGGAAATTACTCCATTACATCCTCCCATGTAAACAATTATTACTACAATGGCACATACAAGAAACAAGTGTGACTTGTGTAACTTGACAGAAGATTACGAACACTTTTTTCTCAAATGTCAATTCTTTCATGAATTTTGGAAGAAAATATATGTACTTGTAAGCAAAATCAAAATTGGGTCACATATTTTTAATTTTAAAACTTTAGTACTGGGCTATAAAATACATGATACTATGTATAATGATATAAATCTCTTCCTAACTGTCTTAATATATTCAGTTCATAAAAGTACTCATATATCAAATTATAAACAAAAAGGCATAGACGCTTATGCAGTTTTTAGAAATGAATTTTTAAACACATACGAAATTAACAAATATATTAATGCTAAAAACAGCAAATTTTTAAATGATGTAAAAAGATACATATGATCATGAATAGCTAGATATAATATATTTTCATGTATAAAATTTGTGTAGCAAAAGTTGACAATATATCTGAACACGTGGTAATAAACCAAAAACAGCATGCTTCGTGAAAATGTACAGAATTTTGTCTCAAAACGCATTTATTACACACTTTATCACTTAATCAAATGAATTTCCATTTACAATGTCGAAACTTACCACATATAATTTTTAACTTAAGTTTAAGTTGTTCGTGAGTATCAATAAAACGTATAAATTAATCCGCACAATTGATCAACCAGCTCCAATGGTTTTCATCAATAAGGTTAAAGGTCAATGATCATAAAGTTTTAATCTTTTGAAACAAAACCGGACAAAACTGTACACTTTCCGTAATCATGAAACAATATAGTTCGTAAAATGTTTGTAATAACCATGAACTGTAAAACTAACAAACTATCTATAAATATGAATTCACTGCATAAATTCCCTGGTTATCCAGTGACTAATTCACAGGGATACTCGGCCAACTGCTGTAGGTCGAGTAATTTGTAACAACAGCAAAGAAAAGTGCAATAAAGTTATTATTTTATAAAAAAAAAAAAAAAAGAAAAGTATTACTTGAATATATCAGTTATTATCAAATATATATGTTCATCTTTAAATTGTGAATACATGTACAATATCTTTTACTAAGGCTAATATTGACTTTTCAATACAATAAGAGTTTATCTTTTACTGAAGTATACAAATCAATTAACATGCTCAAAGTAAACAATTATTTCAACATGTAAAATGAATGTCTATTAAATATGAATAACTAAAAGGTTCATTTATTGATCATAAACACAGTTTAAGATTATTTTCATTGTTATCAGAATGTAATCAAAACGTAATCAGAATTACAGGGTATCTTGAAAAGTAATTGATTGAATTAAATAACATGTTATCAGATTTTTGGCTTATTAATGATTACAATGATTAATTGAAAAATTGTAATCAATTACAGCTGATTAATGATTACAATAACAATTACCCCAAGTTTGTTAGTTAGTAGTTTGTAACTTATTTTAGTGTTTTAATGGCAATCAAAGAAAAATTGAAATGCATCCTCTCGAGCAGTACCAATTTCATTTAGACGTTGTATTGTATTTGATTTGGATTGGTCGTTATTTAGAAATGATGCTGAACAGCAACTGCCATGTTGAAGTTGCATTTTATCTTCGCGGACAAAACATCACATGCCAAAGTACAGTCTTTGGACAGTGTCTCAAAGGTACGGATAAGTCATATAGTCAGTCACCAATAGCTCCAATTATGATCGTTGAAGTGAAGCGTGGGATACATTGACATGATATTGATTTTATTCTCATAATATGAAAAAGGGAAATGTATATGATTGCTTATAAGACAGTTATCCACCAAAGAGCAAGTCACGTAGGTGTAAGCAAGTAATTGTATTTAACAATGAGGATAACCAATATAGTATAGTTGGCTATAAAGGCCCCGAAATGAGTTTATAGAATACCATTCAATTGAGAAGACAAGCTAACGACCTAATTAATAACAAAACAATTTACCCACAACAACAATGGCAGAAAGCAACCAACGACAACCACTGAACTACATGCTCCAAAATTGAGACATGCTCTTAAAGAATGGGACTGGTAAGACATTTTCAATGAGCCCCCTTATCATAACACTGTTTTTATACATACCAGTTTTAAGGCTTTGAATGGCAACGTCAACTGCTACTAAGGCAGATGAACATGCAGTGTCAACTGCCATTGATGGCCCAAGTAGATTGTAAACATAGGAGACTCGTGCAGCTAGGATACTGGATGATGATCCGGTTAAGGTGTAATTATTAATAGCTTCTAGATCATCAGTGCATGATTCTTTATAATCACTGTTCATAAATCCTAAAAAGACCAGAAATTTATAAATAAAATTTCAGTCACTTAAAAGCAAATACTAGTAAATAAGTTTTCTTTGTGTTGTATCAGATGCCTCGTGTAAAGAGAGAGCCTCGCCCTTCGCACGTTAAGAACCCTTGCAACAACTCTTTGAGGGGTCCGTAAGTGGCCTGTTGCAAGGCAAAATGTCTGTCCCTATCCAATATACCCTCATTTCCAGAGGCAGTCCAAATTTCCCCGACCATCATCCTGGATGGCTTCTATTACAAGACCTTCCTATTTTTATTACTGTTAACTTTTTTTCGTCTTGAACATGCATGAAATATTTGCCACTGGATGTTGAGTAGCCAACAATCGATCAATCTTTGTGTTGCATTATTATAGGTTTTTTTAATAAAAAAATAATTTAAAAAAGTGCCATTTAATTACGTATGTATTTTCATACATTCCCTTTCAGTCTCAAAGTTCAACTTTTCATATTGAAATAACCTGTTACAAGGTAATTGACAATCAAGCATCTTTTCTCATGTAATCAAAAACGTAAACACCTATCTAACTATATATAAGGATTTTATTCAGATTTGACGTTTGTCAAAAGTAATTACTCGAGACTAAACAATTGTCCAAAACTCATAAATATAAATGAGTAGCACACTATCATATTTAACATATCTGGTAAGTGATATCGTATTCATGTATTCATTGGAAGTATCAATATTTAAAACTTTAACATAAAATCAATTGGTCCTCTGTTTGATAATTACCAACTGATTCGACCAATTAATCCCCTAAATTTCTATCTCATTGATTAATTAAAGCTGACTTCACAATAGTTTTTAGATAATTAGATTAAAAATCATCGTTCTCCATTGAGTACCATTTAATCACTAGAATAATAAGGGGGAACAATTATTTTTGAAGTACTCATCTGGTGCAGAATAATTGATAGCATTTATGTTATTGGAAATTATTACAGAAGGCTTCAGGAGCTGGTTGAACCAAAAGGGTTGACGCAGCAGCAACAGAGAACCGTCGGTGTCAAAATTCCAATCAATGATTTGATTTAATTTTATTTGAGAGTAGATGCCACATAAGAGGGATTCTATATATTTTTTTTAATATTCTTTATAAGTGAACCAGGGATGTCTATTTAGAAAAAAATAGTTTTTTCCAATGTCTTTCTGCAAAATAGAAAAATAAGATTCTTTAATTACTATTTTTGCGACCAAATTCATATCGCTTGCAAATTTATTATGATCTTGTAAAAGGTATTCTAGGTAGAATATACACAAAATGAACGTCAACTGTAAACATTGTTCACATTATAAAAATGTTAATTTCAGAACTATTCACAAATGACAATTTAAAGATTACTATTTTCCTATCAGGCCAAACATACTGTTTCACCAAAGTAAAGAAATATGTTTCTTCTTTTATATAGATTAGACCGTTGGTTTTCCTGTTTGAATCGTTTTACACTAGTCATTTTGGTGCCCCGTATAGCTTGCTGTTCGGTTTGATCCAATGCTCTGTGTTGAAGGTTGTACTTTGACCAATACTTGTTATACATTGTAACATGGATGGACAGTTTTCTCCCTGACACTCATACCATCTTTTCTTATTGATAGTATATACCTATGTAAACTCCAGTATTTGATCCATTTACCATATTCCTTGTGATTCCACCGTCCTCTAATGCCATATGTACACATTCCAGCACATACCGTTGCTGGGGGTCCATTCTCTCAGCTTCGGTGTCACTAATTGAAAACAGTTTGTTGTCAAAAGCTTTATGGCTGAAAAAAAAAAATCTTTTTAAGCTCGACTTAACCACACTTAAAAAAGTTCATACTTATTTGATAAAGATTGGTGCTCAGTGCTCTATAACTCTGTACTTGTTTTTGCTTTCGAACTTTTTTCATCTGAGCGTCAGTGGTAAGTATTGTGTGGTAGAAACGCACGTCTTTCGTATTAAATTTTAAACCTGGTACCTTTTGTTAGCTATTATTCGTGTGTTTCTCTGTCCTAAATGTTCTCCCATTCTCTTCGATATTTCCTCCCTGAAACACCTATTTCACCAAAATGTGGTTATTGTACTTGTCTTACCACCTACCATCCAACATAAACAAAAATAAAACACAGTATAAAACGCATTTAAGATTCTTTAATGTTGATAATAACAACAAAAATAGAAATTATGGCAACCTCAAAAATGATAAGAATGTCAAAACATGTTTGTTACTACATACAGTATCAGAAGATTACTTACTGGGGTTATTTGATCATTATCTTAACAAGTATAACATATCTTGCTTATTGCTATTATCGATAAACAAACACTGTAAACAGTAAGACTGATCAGCAATACATGACCTAAAATGTTAATGCATGAATGATTGAGAACATTAAGTGACTTCCATAGACAGGATAGAGCTATTGCCTTTAAATGACGAAATTGACCAGTTATAAAAACGTGACTCTTGTACACAATAATAGAAAATGTGAACAGTAAAACGATTCAACAGGGCTAAAAATACAAAAAGTGCCCATGTAACTTTACTATTTATTGGTTGTTACTCCCTTGAGTTACTTTATATATTCATAGTTTGTGATTTGTTTTAATCATACTTAGAAAAAAAATAATTTAACAATTTAAATATCGAACATATTAAAACCTATTTTTTAAGAAACTGGAACGATTTTGTGCATTATTGATGTCTTTCTGTTTCTTTCTTTGAAGTGTACATTTTTTGCTCGTTTGTTATGTAGTGGATTTTTTTTTATCAGTTAACGTGTTATGGGTACCATTTTTTGTAATCAACTCATCCTAGAGGTCTCCATCCAGATCCATGCATCTACATGGAAAGATATAACATATGTTGTAATTGTGTACCTGCAAGTATGGAATTGTTTGAAAATTTGTTTTCAATTTTTCCAAAATTTGAAACATTTTCCAGCATAATTTGCAAAAGAGTATAAATTTTATTTATAAATTCCACCTACTATGAAAATCCCTATTTGTTGAACTTAAAATTATATACCTGGAATGGTTTGCGAAAACAATGCTAAATATGCCTAAAGATTAAAAAGGTGCTCTGCACTTTATCCAAGATTGTTTTGTATGAAATAATAAATATAGAAGAGAAAATTATAGAAATGAAAAGAAAAGACAAAATAAAGTGATACAATGTAGGTGTCCTGCTAACTATAAACCCAATAATTCTATTCAGTTAGAAAAAATAATGTTGTAACATGCCTGTACTCTTGTTGAAAAGGTATACACTGTCTTACGAAGAGCATGTATGTCAGGAAATTTGGGCTTACTTTTTAAGAAATCCGGCTCTGTTTACATATGTTTTGCCAACACTGTCTGGATCACTGCTGTAAAAGGCATCCAAATTCCATCTGTCGGGTGGTATTTCTTTGACGTGGTTCTCTCCATTCTTCAAAACTTCCCAAAACTCTTTTGTATTGTCTGCTCCTGGAAACTTTCCTCCTATTCCAACAACTGCTATTGCATCATCATCATCCATTTAGATCTAACAATCAAATAAAAAAAACATAACAGTATTTAAGTCCCATGTTTGTCGTTCAACGTCCAAGAAAATCAATGTTTCAACAGCATTGGCTGCTAACTGACATTCTATAAGCCTATACAGGCATTATACCACACCATAGTTAACTTTAAAGAAGCTACGTGATCCGTATTCTCAGCACGTTTAAAGGAAATTGTTATTTGATAAAAATTAAGAAAATTATATCATAAAAAAAGACAATTAAGACTGTTCGATGTATAAGAGTTGATACAGTTAAATATATATGCAACTTTCTTCAGGAACGCTTATTTAGAAAGTAATGAAATCCGATCTGTCAAAATATACACTGTTATTTACAGAGTAGCCAATACTGTCTCATGTCATTATTGTTTCATATGATTCGAGACAAAAATGTGTGGGCAAAACAAACAGTCATAATAAGCAAACTTGTCAATAATAAGGGTATAGCAGTCAACATTGTGTTATGATCTTAATCACTATTTTTTAGTTTTAGTGCTTAGTTCTCTACACGTATGAGTTGACATCCACACAAAGAAGACGCATATTATAGAAATCACATTTATTCGGATAACAAATCGTTATAAAGGAATTGATGGCGCTTCATTAACCTGTAGTTGCATACACCCTTGTCCTTAAGTCTTTGGTGACAATCATACCACATCTCCTTACTTTTTATATTAAGAATTTCTCGTTGTATTGAAGACCTGTCGGTGATCTTCTGCTGTTGTTTGTTCTATGGTCGGGTTGTTGTCTCTTTGACACATTCCCCATTTCCATTCTCAATTTTAATTATGCAATTTTTTAAAGTTGATGAATTTACAGCAAAAAATGATGTTTTTTTTCTACATTCATGTACATATGATAAATTTTAGTTATTTCTAAACAAAAAATTTCGTAAATTTATAGGATACTTATATGAAACAGAAATGATAAATAATTTAACAAAAAACAGCTTGTGTTTATCCTTTAAAACAAAAAAAGTAATGCATTCCTGTCGGAAGGAAAAATACGTCCACAAATCCGACTTTTGAGCAAATATCTGAAAATTTCGACCTTATTTTACACAAAAAGTAGCACATGAAGGTATATTTTTTTTATTACACACTTGATATAAGCAGGTAACAAATAGCAATATTCGCAAATTTTTATCAAAATTTCCATTATGGGATTAAAACTGTATCGCATGCTCTTAAGTTGGTATGGGAGTCTAAATTAAATGGATAGAATTGTTTATACTTTGCCGAAACGTAGTATATATTGATACGTGTTAAAAAATATAATGAAAATGATAGGTCACCGTGCATTTTCTTAAGCTACAGGTTGTGACAAAATGACATATTTTGTATGGATAATACCGGAAAAAAACCATTATTATGTGATTAGAAGCTAAAATGATAGAATTGTAAAATAGATTACGAAAAGATAGCTTTTAGAAAATGCTCTGAGAATATCAAAACAAAAGATAGAGTCACCGTAACTTTTTTCGGGTCAAAATACAAAATAGGAAAATTCCATGTAGATTCCTTCAGAAAATGCACTGTTTCAGAGTTACCTCCTCTTAAAATACCAATCTAAAAACATTACAAAACAACTAAAATTAATCTGAACTTGTAAAATATGTATGTTTATAAGATATAACTTGACTGAAAAACTGGACCTTAAGTTCTCTGATTTTTACAATCCAAGATGGCGTAAGACACTCATACCACAATAATATTGTTACATTTTTTTATTTTACAATTATCATATATTAATTTGATTAATTATATAATTATGTCGTTAATCCTCGACAGTGACTTATCACCAAATATGTAGTTACTACTAATAACACGATGGAGACCAAATGTGGAGCAGATTCAAACTACGCTTCGAAGTTTTGATACTTTACAGATGTTTTGATAAGTTGATTGAATGTTGTTTGCTTTACACCCAGGGGCATATAACTCATATATATTCTATTAATAATTTAAGAAGTATAACAAATGATTGGACAAGGACGAATGACGGATAATTTATACTTGATCATTAAAATGCTGATATAATGGAAAGTGCATATATTTCGCCTTGCAATGGACCAACAGCGTACCCCTAAAATAGTTGCAGAGATCACGAATCTTTCCGGATCACTGAATGAAGCAATTGTGCCATGGCTGTACATGCTTAAAATAGATATTTCACTTGGCTAAACGGACGATCTTTGTAGAGTGAGTCCTTCCTCAACAAACAGAAACTGAAACAACACACCATCCTCCCTAAACACCTTTTTGTTTCGGTTCTCAAAGAGTTTTATATTGGACCCTTGTATCTTGCAAACGTTTAAGTATCACTAGATTTTGAAGTAAATTTTGTTTTTTCTTTTACTGTGAATTGACTGTCAATGTTGCTCTCAATCTATTGCAATTTATTCTAAATTCTATATTCTAAATTCTGACCAAACTCCAATTCATTTTATAAAAACTAAACGGTTCAAATGGTCAGAAATTTTAACAAATTATATAAAACCAGTCAAGTGGTGAAAGTGCAAGGTGATTAATTAAAGCATACTTACATTCCTATAAGACTTCAATTCCACTTCAATGTTATTATGATACATTAGTCTTAACAATTCAATACTAATTTTATTGTAATTGGCATGCCAAAGGTGATAGGTAGTAATTTTGAATTGCTACAAAGAAAAGTCCAAATGAAGCTTTCATACAATTTTTCTTTCGAAAAGTCAGACATCAATTGAATTCAAACATGTTATATTTAGTAAAATATATGTGAAATTACAATATGTTGTTAATAGTTTCCATAAGTTAAGTTTAGGATTGTAAGTGTGCTTTATTTTATCACCTTGCACTTTCACGATTGGACTGTGGTTTTCTACGGCAGCTTGTTCAAATTTCTGATCAGTTAAATAGTTTGGTTTTATTAAACAAATTTCAATTTGGTCAGAATTTTGAATAAATTGCAATAGGTTGAGAGCAACATTAACAGTCAAGTCACAGTAACATCTGCAGAAAAAAAAACATATGAACAAGTACAAACCTCAGTGGTCAATTATTTACAGATTACAATTTAAACCAATTTATTTGGATACAAGTTTTAAGTTGCTTCAATTTATTCTTGTAAAACTGACCTTGGTTTCCTGCTTAGTTCTATCATCTATACCTTAAAAAGAGTGTCCTCTTTTTATATATTCTGGAAAGGGGGTATTTTTATTAACATAATACAACTATTTCACAACGAACCAATGAAATAAATAGATCAACAAATAAACTGAAAGGCAACCGTCTGATATTTAACGGACTAATCAAACTTCAGATTTAAAAAAAAAATACCTAGAAAAAAGTCAGAAGGCATGAACACACCTCGTGAGGTACAATAAGGAAGTACTTTTTGTACGGGTCTATTCTTGTTCTGTGAAGTGCCAAAAAGATATTGAAATATGGGAGTCGTAAAGAGTATTTTTGAAACATATTCCAAAAGTTTCTAATTGCTGTACTTTATGTTGAAACTGTGTTAAGCAAAATTAAAAAAAAAAAAAAAAAAAAAATGTGTTCCTATAATTTTCGTTACATTTATACATGTTATATATTTCCTTCCGAAGACTTAATTGGTTACGTATATATTAAAATATTAATTAGAACATGTCAAAAGTTTGTGTCTCTTATCCTCTTGCTGCTATTCAAACTATTAAGCTGTATTTTAACTGAAGTTTGATAGACTTTTATATATGAAGTTGACTTATAATATTTTAATCAGCATCAGATGATTGTACCTGATAAAAAAGGCCATATTATAAAATAAAAAAATATGAAAAAAATTCCCACAAATATATGACTGCTTTTAAGAACTACTATGTTGCGGTTCATGCCATCCTTTAAACTTTGTTTATCTGAATTAGGCATTTACTTTATGCTTTTATACAAGTACCACAAAACATAAACATGTGTACACGTATTAAGACTTTTCAAATTTATATGGTCATTTAAAATCATTGAAATTGAGACCAGCTACTGCCTACTCTACCATACCATAGCAGGTCCGATGTCTTCAAATGAAAATGAAATAGTTTTTTTTTATAATTATATAATGGCAAAAATCTTAACATTACTTTTGACAAAAAAAAACCAATTACAAAGTGTTGAGGCCTGTCAAAATATTGTCTCGCATATGGAGAGGACTACGCTTTCTTCAATATAAGAAATAGGTGCAATAACTTTCTAATGGGTCAATATGTGACCTGCTGCTAGATAGAATTTCTATCCAAAGTTTAACATATTCTTTTTTTCAGTGAGAGTCCAAATTTCCCGCACTTTATCCTGGGCTATTAGCCTTGAAAAGCATACCCGTTGTCTCGTTTTAAATAGGTATGACATATTTGCAACTGAAAGAACTAATTATTCAGTTTATGGAAAAATATCGTTCTTAGTAAATAAAGCATTTAGAATGAAGAGTTATTTCCTGTAAACATATGAATTATTTATAGAATGTCGGTCGCTAAATTTATTCAAGGTCGTCTTATTTATTTTTTGTACTATACATTTAGTGCACCGAGGTAACTTCCTTGTCACTAATGT
Organism: Mytilus edulis; assembly: GCA_019925275.1. NCBI lineage: Eukaryota > Metazoa > Mollusca > Bivalvia > Mytilida > Mytilidae > Mytilus > Mytilus edulis. The sequence continues at coordinate 6,352,388 of CM034356.1, read as the reverse complement.
AACTCGGGTACGTTTGTAACAGATCTCTCTACTAATTCATTGTATTATTTTATTACATAACGTTTTCTGGAAACTGCATTAAAAATTTAAATACCCAGTCTGTCTATTTACGCAGCAAATTAATCGTTATATGCTATTTAAAGAACTATAAATGTACAACGCATATAGAATACAGTTCTAGAAAGAAAACAAATCGATAGCATATTCATTTCGAACTAATAGGACAATCTGAAAGGTAAGGCAATATTAATCAGAGAAAATAACTTCAAAATGAGTTTAAAAAAAAACAAAACTTTTTGGTAAGAACAATTTTGTTTTAAATAATTATATATATGAAAATATACTTTTCCAGGCATCCCGATTAGGTTTGTCTTCTGCACTTATTTAAACGAGGAGCTGAACTTTCTTTTAAGATTGTTTACCATTGATTGCATTTCTTATTATCTTGTTTTTTTCTAAACAATATTATTTTGGTTTAAACTGTAGGCTTATTGGATCTTATTTGCAACATATTAAATGATTTCAGTTGAAATGATTAATCTTGGAAAGTTTCCAAGGAAAGACATCTCTTTCAAACTTTTACGGACGCCATCTCGTGTTGATTCACCGCTATGGTATATCTGTGTCACAGATGACCATGAATATTACATTTTGTCTTTATCACAACCGTGTCCTCTTTTCCTCGATTGTGTCATCACGGAATGAGACTTATCATCGAGTTTGTTCTTGCTCTAGCAACACGTGTGAAGCAGCAACTGATCCCCATTCTTGAGATCACACTAGGTTTCAAGTGGGGTTTGTGTTGCTCATTTTCTGGTTGTTTAAAAAGTGTCTCATTGATTTGATCGTCTCTTCGACATGTTTGACCATGGTGTTACAATATTAACACCGGGTTATTCCTTTTCACATAATTATTTGAAAACCAAATGAGTTCCAACTAATGGAACTAATTTCCCAATCCTATTTATAAGGTCTATATCTTCTCCAAACAATGTCAATCATCTTCTAAAAATCGTTATTGAACAGTATTATTCTTTTTATTCAATTCATAGTAAGAATCCACTTTGACATGATGCCACGTTTCCTCTATTTAATGGACTTTTAGAAACAACTTTATCTCACGTTTTTTTTTCATGAGAGGTTTAATTGAGGTCTGGAGCTGAAATGTCAGTAACTGCTACATTGTAGTAGTCCTTTGTTAATTAATGTATCATTGGCATTTTGTTTCGTTTCTTTTAATACAAAATATGCAATAAATTTTGTTTTTGTTGAATAAGAATGCCTAAATTTCTTTATTTTAATGAAAATTACTGACTGCTATTAGAGTTTTTTACTTTTTATAGTATAATATTGTTTTTTCTATTTATTTAAAGATTTAAAAGAATATAAGTAAAATATACTAAAATTGTGTTCGCATTGTTTAAAATTATTATTTTTTTCTTCTTTTGGTAAAAAAGAAATGCAATGTTTTGTAACTAATTCTTTCAAAGGCCTCAAGATAAGATCTTTTTATGAGAATTTTAATAATATGAGGAAAAAATACTTAAGAGCCAATCTGCCAGAAAACCATGCAAAACCGTCCGAATGTCACTTTTGCCAACTGAGTTGATATTTGGCACATTATAACCACACAAATCTTTTTTGAAAAATATTGAACCGATCTTGAGTTTTTTTAGTGCGCCATCTTTTAACAGATGAAATTGGTCGAACTCAGCAAAAATAAGCCTTTTTGCCATATGCATATATTGCTGGTTTAAATATAACAAATATGGCAACATTAATATTTTTTTGATAGTTGTTCCTCTTAATACATCACTATAAGTGTAAGAATGCATAGAAATAACAATGCTGTCTATAAAGTGTATGTATAATCTAACTGTTTCAATATGTCTTATTAAGCTACATGTTCAAAATGTCTGGTTTTGGTCATCCTTCAGAGCCAAAATACTCCGAGACCCGTTTATTATTGTAAAACAACATATCTACTTGCAAAGTATAACTATATATACCCAATCAAAAAAAATCAAGCTCGGCAAATAATGTTGGTGTCTGGTATATGCCACAACAAAATGGGGTAACCTGCATATTCAAATTTTCGCAATTTTGTCGTCTAATTTGTAACTACTGACATACAGTTAGGATCTGGACTTATAAATAAGTATAACAACAAATGGAAAAGAATAATTCATATTTCATTTAATACATTAAGAAAATAATCATACATAAATACAAATTTTTGATTATCAATCTATCGGCTCCCAGGAGCCGAAATAGCTCGTATTGTCAAACTGTGCACCTAAAAACGAAAAAAACCCACATATTTCAAAAGCAATAAATTTAAAATTTAGAATAAGTTCAGACTGTAAAAAAAAGTTTCTTCTGACCACTTTTGCAATTTATTCTTATAATATATTGATATAGCTGTTGGATAATAGCAGAAAACTGTGAAAATTATAAATTTACACATTTCAGGGAAAATAGCTAATAGATGTTATTTTTCAGAAAATGTTTGGGTATGTATATCTTGTCATGTTGATAGTTTTTATCAATAAATACAATTATGAAACTGCTATTTGTTTTGGGAGGATTAAATACGTAGTTTCTGTTACAATTGCCCTACCGTTGTCAAATTTGAAATACTATACCAACTTGGATCGGTTAGGGCATTTTTGTTTTCTTTGGGGGGGGGGGGGGGGGGGGGACTGCTATCCACGCAGTTGTTGAAACATCTTAAATGTCATCATCTTTGGAATTTGAGAGTCGTGCCAGTTCACATCGCAAATAACTATTTTTATTTTGGCATATCTTTCACGACGGGTGACACATGTGGAGCAGGATCTGCTTACTCTTCCAGAGCAACTGAGATCACCCCTAGCTTTTGGTGGGGTTCGTGTTGCTTATTCTTTAGTTGTCTATATTGTGTCATGTCTACTATTGTTTGTTTGTCTGTCTGTCTTTTTCATTTTTAGCCATGGTGTTGTCAGTTTGTTTTCGATGTATAAGTTTGATTGTCCCTTTGGTATCTTTTGTCCCTCTTTTGCAGTCTTTGCGCCGTGTTTGGAAATTTTCAAATTGTACCAGCGTCTCTGATGTTCCCTTGAAGTGTTTTTATTTGTATAAATTTCAATTGTGATAGTCTGATAATTAGAATAGATTGACATGATTCATTTTACATCGTGGTATTACTGAAGAAGGATATCTGTTATCCGAAATATCTAACATTCATTTGTTAATTTTATTGTTATTTTATGGTGATGTTATACCCTTTTTGAATTGTTATATATTATATTTTGTAGTGTACTGTATCATAATTGAATGATCCATCGCCCTGTAAGATTAATCGTTGACTATTTATTCAGTCATACAATAAAATTGAGAATGGAAATGGGGAATGTGTCAAAGAGACAACAATCCGACCATAGAGAAGACAACAGCAGAAGGTCACCAAAAGATCTTAAATGCAGCCAGAAATTCCCGCACCCGGAGGCGTCCTTCAGCTGGCATCCTAAACAAATATATATACTAGTTAAGTGATAATGAACGCCATATTAAAATCCAACGGATATATATGATAATATACATACATATAAGATCCAAGAGTCTTTGCCGCAAGTTTATTATTTTATGTTTTTAGTATTAAGATCCGTTTTGTTACATCTTAAGATCAATTTGTTTGGCAATCGCCAATGGTAGTAAGCAGAGTTTAAGAACATCAGTTGTTCGACCGGTTAGTCAAATGCGTTTTGTTAAAATATATTTTTTCACTTTTTTGGTCTTTTGGAAAATGTTGTTTTTGATGTATGAAGACCCTTCTAAAAGAAAATTTGTTTTTCATGCACACGTATAAAATTGCGGTTTTTATCCAACGCAATCATAGGTTTGAACGAAGTTTTCAATTTAGACTTATTTATATATATATCTTTGCCGCAAGTTTATAGTTTTCTGTTAAGTATTAAATTAATATTAAGATCCATTTTGTTACATCTTGTGTTCAATTTATTTGGCAATCGCCAATGGCAGTCAGCAGTTGAGAACATTAGCTGTTCGACCTGTTAGTCAAATGCGTTTTGTTGAAATAATTTTTTTCACTTTTTGGGTCTTTCAAAAAATGTTGTTTGTGCTGTATTTAGACCCTTCTACAACGAAATTTGTTATACATGCACACGTATAAAAATTACGGTGTTTATCCAACGCAATCATAGGTTTGAACGTAGTTTTCAATTTAGACTTGTTTATATGTATATTGAATAGTTTTAAATTTTTTTATACATATATACACTTCTTAAGTGATGGAATTTTTTGTTATGACCCTTTGAGCCTAGTATGCTAACCAAGCAAAATTTGCCAGGCTCCTATATCTATGTTGCTGCAATGTGGTCAATACAAACATGAAAATCATATAAAAAAATCAGGCTGCAAGTTTTCATATTTTTTCATTTTCTAATTTTGGGGCCTTTTTTTAGTGACAATCTTTGAAATTGTGGCCATCTTTATATCTGTTTTCTGTGTCAAAGTACAGCTAAATATCAACATTCTTTAAAATCAAACTCAACATTATTGAAAACTGTACCCTTTGCTGTTGCCATCTGTATAAAAAAGTCAATGTTTTGTTGTCTGTCAAAAGTGCTAAATTAGAATTCCAAAATGTCAATTTTCATATAAGGCCATCTTGAAAATGTTTTTAATTTTGGAAGAAAAAACAACCTTACTTTGCTTAGCAAGTCAAACTACCACAACTATCCCTAATTAACAATATTCATTGAATTAACCCGTGTTGAAATTTTTGGCATCATTGGTGGCCATCGTGGTGGCCATCTTAGTGGTCATCCACATATTGTGCTTATCTTTTCATTAAAGTTTCATTTAAAAAGATAACAACAGTTTTTCTTAGAAAAGGGCAAATTTTGAGGAAGATGAAGAAAAATGCAAGTTTGGACAGAATATTCAAGCTATCAAAGCTCTTAAATATTTGATAAAGAATAGGTTTTTAACACAGAATAAATATGGTATAAAGATAAAGTGTAATAGATTCAGCATATATTAGCACCCTAAGATCAATTTAGATTTTGAATTTAGTTTAATTTTGGACCCTTTGGACCTCAATGTAAACCAATTTCATAACAGGGCCTAAAAACTAAATAAAGGTTAGATTCAGACTGAATCAGCATCTATAAAATTATTGTTGAAATCAAACACAGTTAAAATATGGACCCCATTTGAACCAACTTAAAACTGAGACCAAAATCATAAATCTAAGTACATATTTATATTCAGGATATTTGGTTATTTCTTTATATCAAAGAACCCTAATTCATTGTAATAAGAGTTCAATTTTTGTTAAAATTAAATCAAGTTAAAATTTGGACCCTTTGGACCTTGAAAGTGTACAAATGTGAAAAACGGACCAAAATGAAAAATCTTAATATTAAACATTTGCATTTTGTATATCAAAACAACCTCAAGAATTCAAATTGTGTAAAAAATAAAAAAATAAATTGGACCATTTTAAAGTCAATGAGAACAAATTCAAAATTGGGTCCAATTGCAACATCTTGAATTTAAATACATTTTTAGATTTAACATATTAAAGAACCCAACTAATGTTTTTATTTTATTTCGAATTGTGTTTAGAATTAAATTAAAATCAAAATCAAAATGTGTCAATTTGGGACTAATATCACCATTCTTCCAAAGCATAAGTTAACATATAATAGTCATTTGCCAAGCTTAATATTTTGTTTTGATGTAAAACATACCCTATAGTTAAAACCGATATAAGTTGCAAACATATCCGGAATGGGGTCTTGCAAGATAGAAGCGAATGAAAACCACGTAAATTTATATTTGAAAAAAACACAACTTTGTGTCCGTGCTCCTGGCAGTGTGCCAAATAGTTTAAATTTTCGTTTGTGTTGATCATAACATAGTAAAATGGATGGATTTCAGCTGACATTGCTCTTAAAACTCAACTACCCCATTTAAAATGCGTCTGGGTCATTCTTAAAAGGCAGAACAAAAGTTGGATTTTTCCTTGGTTTTATTATGAATTTACAGAATTATCCAAATGAGGCTGTTACTAAAAATAGATACGATTTTGGGAAAAATAAAGTGGTCAAATTCTTTTATTTTATATCATGGATTAAGATGATGTATAAAAATTTGTGAAGATGTGATTGTCGATTTGGACGATTTTCTGAATATTGCATGGTCTTCTTACGGATAAGCTCTTAAAGTATTGTTTGTGTTCAATATTAAGGACATATCTACTTTTATGTTGTAAGAAATTATTAATCGCCCATTCGATTTCAGTACTTTTTGTACATCAGGATTGGTTTTATTTTAAAAATTATGTTTAATTTCTGGGAACAATTATAAATTGTGGTTCGCGTTACCTTAAAATGCAAATATTTGTTTTCTTTAATATCAGAAATATGCAACGTCAATTGCAATCAGTCATTATAAATGCCTTTTGATAAGAAAATTGGTATGAAGTGTGAACAGTGTAAAGATAAATATGCATAAACACTAGTTTTTGTTAAATAGGAATTTATTTCATTTTCATGTCACTTTGACTGCCATTGTGTTTATGTTTTGGTTTTTTTCTTTCTATTTTTGAATTTAAATTGGGGTTCTTTTCTGCCTTTTCACAAAATTAAATGAATACTAAGTATTTTGCATTGTTTAAACATTAAAATATTTATTCTTTTTATACATGTAAAAAATCAAGCAATGTTATTTGTAATAAGTTATTTTGAAACCCGCACGATATGTTTATTTCTAATAAGAAGTTTAGGGTTATAACTACAAAACTTAAAATATTGACAATAAAACACCGAAATTCGCAATAAATTATGATTTCATTTCATCTTCTCGAGCATTTTAGGAAAATAAAAAAATAACAATCGCATTCACTCGATCTTCGGGTTTAAAAAAGATAACCTAATAAGAACGAAAATCAACCTTCTTTAATAATAATATTTAAATTTAATTTTATCTGCATATTTCCCTTCTTTTCAAATTCTTAAAACTTGTTGAATAATTATTAAAAGATATCTTGCGGCTTTGTATTTGAACGTTTTGTATTTTCCATGGTGCCATTTTAATCAAATCAAACGAAGCTAAGCTTCCGTTATTTGTATTAGCTCATGATGTGACATTGTAGAGTTCAATCAGTCAGAAAGGTCGATCGGTCCAATTCGTCCTATCCTTCCGATCAGTCAAATATTGTACTATAAGTCTGACAGATCGTTGATGTAAGTTTGACGAGAACTTGACTGATCGGTGACTGATCGGTGACCGCTGATTGATCGCTATAGTAACTCCTAAGGTTGCAAGTACTTTACCTATTCTGACATCGGACTCGGACTTCTTTTGAACTGAATTCACTGTGCGTATTGTTGTGTGTTTTTTTTCTACATTTGTCTGAGGTATAGGGAGAGATCTAAACAAGACACGTTTAACAACGCCGCATGTTTGCGCCTGTCCCAAATCAGGAGCCTCTGGCTTTTTTTTAGTCTCGTATGATTTTTAATTTTAGTTTCTTGTGTATATTTTTTGTATGACGTCCATTATCATTGAACTATAATACATTTTTGTGTAGGGGACAGCTAAAGAACGCCTCCGTTTGGTCGGGTTGTTGTTGTCTCTTTGACACATTCCCCATTTCCATTCTCAATTTTATTCAGTTATTTTATACAGGTTGGTAAGGAAAACAGACGTCACAATTGAAATCGCATACAAGTAATATAAAAGGAAACCTATGTGTCAACATAAACAACATTTCAAACGTCTTATGAATTTAAATATCCGTTTGTTATCTTTCGCTTTTTTTAAAAATAATTTTCAGGTCTGTCAGTGAGTGTATATTGTTTTCTTTACTCAGTTCTCAGTTGTACTGTATATGCCATTTATTTTAATTTTTTTGACCATTTTTTTTCTGTTTGATGATTCTTTGAATTCTAATTTTAGCCAAACGGGAATGCAAGATATCACTTGCTTTCCTTTGTTTGGTTTGAGACTGTAGGAGAGTATATCCATTAATGTGTGTGATTTTACTTAATTATATTTTAATCGATTTTGATTATATTTTACAATCTTTTTCATAGAATCATGGTATGTTTAAAATGCTACAGCAAAGTCGAAAAATTTATCGGCACCAAGTTTGAGACATATGCTGGATTTGTATGCAAACGGCCATGGTATTTTATAGTCGTTCCACTTGTTATAGATGCCTTGCTAGGTATAGGATTCATAAATCTACAAAGTGAGACTAATTCTGAGCGCCTTTTTACCCCACGAAATAGTCAGGCATCTAAGGACAGGACAACGTTACAAACAATCTTTGATTATTCTTCTAGCAAAAATTTCAATTCTCTGAGCAAACTTGATGCTGAAGCGTATGGAGATATTATTTTTGAAGCAAAACAAGGCAACAACATTTTAGCCGAACAGTACATAACCGAAATAACATCAATAGTTGATAGTATAACATCTATGACATTTTCCGACACTTCCGGATCAATGTCGAACTTTTCTAACATTTGCGCTGTTAGCAACAATGAATGCGTTATAGACGGACATATTATCTTCAGTGGTTCGTTTAAGTCTAGCCTGCAAACCAATAGTATTCTGTATCCAGGAACTGGTGCTACATCCTTACAAGGAATTTTCGGTAACATCGTCGTCTCTGGTGGAATACTCACACACGCATCGTATATAAAATTAAGGTTCCAACTTAAGCATGAATCGGAAGATGCCACGAAATGGTTTGAAGCATTTATAAACAAACTTCAAACTTTATCAGGAAATATAACTAATATATTTTATGCACATTCTAACTCATTAGATGAAGAACTGAATGCAAATATTGGTGGAGACATTATATTTTTTTCCTTAACCTTTACCCTGATGATAATTTATGCGACATCAGCCACTACAAATAACAGGTGTGTCTCTGACAGACAGAACTTAGCCAAAGCAGGAGTTCTAGGCGCTGCTTTGGCTATCCTTGGATCTTTTGGAATTGTTGCCGGATGTGGACTTGAATTTGTGAGCATAGTTGCTACTATGCCATTTTTGATCATAGGTAATTGCAAGTTATTATATATATATATATATATATATATATGTTGTGTACAAGATGTAAGTTTGTGTGCTTGCCTAATCGTGTTGTGTATAGTGGTTCGTAAATTACTGATAACTTGTACAAAAAATCTTTTGTTTGTACAGCATCACAACTTGTACACAACATATATATAATTTAATATTCACCAGTTACGTTCAACTATTTAACCTTAGTCAAAATCTATTAATTATATTTTTTAAACTGCTTTTTATTTGGGATGTTTAGATACGCAGCCTCTGTTGTAATTACTTTACCGTTGTCAAATTTGAGATCGGTCACACTTGTTTATAGTTCTTCATCTTTTATATAAGCTTTGGATTTCAAATATTTTGGCCACGAGCATCACTGAAGAGACATGTACAAATGTATTGTCGAAATGCGCATTTGGTGCAGGAAAATTGGTACCGTTAATGTTATTGTAGGGAATGTCTATTTCACGCAATCGTTATTGTAACATCGTAACTGTCGTCACCTTTAAAATTTTAGAATCGTGCCAGTTCATATCGCAAATTACTATTTTTATTTGAAGCATATATTTGCAGTCTCTGTTGTAGATAGCAACACAATCTATGGCATGTTTACAGTTTTCAGAATTGTACAAGGGTCTAAACTGTAATGTTCGGTTTTAACTGTTTTATTGTATGAATTAAATTTCAAGATTGTGATAGTTTAATCAAAGTAGATTGATATGATTCATTTTTCATCATAATCATTCTGATGAAGGATATCTGTTATCAGAAATATTTATAAATAATTACATTTATAGTTTCCTTTTTTTTTTGTTATTTGTGTTGTTTTGTATACTTTTTAGGCATTTATATATATATATATAATGTCTAAAAATAGCAACTATCAACATTCAATTTATTAAGGCGTGGATCAATTTGTGAAAATAAACTAGTTACTGAATTAAAATTATATAAATGTCTAAGAATTTAACTTAAAAATACGCTAATTAATACATTAAATGATTTTTTAGATTTTAAATAGATATACGCAATATTTCGCAAAACAAATTAGCTTCATTAGACGTGTGCATCTCTCAATGTGAAATCGGATGCATGACAAAAAAATATTTTTTGTGGCTTGAACAACACAAAATATATACTTTTAATAGAACATCAATAAATATGTTAAATTTTTACACCAATTTTGTGTATTTCAAGATACAAAACTATTTATTATTTTATTTAAAAAATTAATCATTACGAAGACATTTTTAACTTCTTTTGTTTTATTTTTTGTCTTGGTTTTGATATATTATCTTATCATATTCCTGTAATTTAGATTACTTGCCATATGATACTTTTTCAAGATAATATATTTGTATTTGCTTGAAACTGTAAAAATAGGTTTAGTGATTGAGAGTAGCCTTTCAGATTTATTGTTGTCAAAAACTTCTTTCTAGAAAAGAGTCAGAGAGAACAGAAGTTTATGAAAATCAAATGATGGTATTAACCACACCTGTTATAAATGCCAAGTATCTATGAAACAATCAGATTTAAAATGTTAAAACTAGATATGAAATAATGACAACTTATCCTATTTCGACTGATATGAGTGTAAAAAAATGAAGTTTAGCCAAAATGGTAATATAAATGACTGTTTAATTTTAAAAACATTACTGAAAGAAAAGAGAATGCATCTAAATAAACAACTTAGAAAGCGACCTCTCAACTAATTATTATTAAAAAAATCTATGAGCTGTTTTAAATAATTGTTTTTGATTTATATTGGTTAATAGGAATTGGCGTAGACGACATGTTTTTGTTGCTGTCGGGTTTAGCTGAGACATACGATTATAAAGGTCCGTTAGAGCCGGAAGATAGAATAAAGATGACAATGCGCACAAGTGGCGTAGGGATCACCATCACTTCTCTTACAGATTTATTGGCCTTTTTGATTGGTGCAACTTCATCGTTCATGAGCGTTAGAAATTTCTGTGTTTATACAGGTTTGTATTGAGCTGTGTTTGTTCATAGAATTACACTTTGCTTTCATTCACGTAAAGTAAAGACAATGTACATGTACTATGTGTTACACTTTGATTTGATTAATGTACATTAATGACTTTTAGTTAAAAATATATATCAATTTTCTATTAGTAATACAGCCATAAGAGGACAGTAAATTTGAGAATTTGTCGTAAATGTGTCAATTTGAGACAGAGATCATGAGAAACAGCACAATCAAATTGTATTGTCAAGATTAAGCTTATATTGTCATTTTTAAAAATTCTTATAAAAGTCTACATTTAAGAGGTTTAAGATGTAACCAAGATTATATCATACAATCATTTCATCTTTTGCCACTTTACATGACTAAATAAGCACCAAATCGTACGTTCTCATTTATTGTTAAGACCAATGATATTATTATAGATCCGCCTGGGTTCGTAAAGCGCAGTCTTTAGTTTTACATGTTATGTTTTGTGAATTATTGTTTGTCTGTTGTTTTTTTTTTCTATTTTCCTAGCCATAACGATGTCAGTTTATTTTCGACTAATGAGTTTGAATTACCCTGTTGCATCTTTCGCCTCTCTTTTGTAAGATTTAAAAAGTACGAAAGCTTCATAGTTTATTCAATTAAAGATACTGAACTGAAATTCAGAAATCATCGTTGTACTATTCTTATCTATATCTGTTAAATGAATATTCCAAATGTTTTTTTTCTATTGATGTCTCATTGACGTATACCACATAACGCTTTATATTCATATGTGCTTCATATTTTGTAAGTGATATTGCACGACTATACTTTTATGGGCTTAATTATTTGCGTAGAATACTTACATCATAGGCAACAGTAATGTACCGCTTTTTTATTCTTATTAGCCTTTTATCATAAACACAAGTTTTATTCATATTAAAATATAAAGCTCTCTAACTGTACATTTGAAATATATCATAGACTTATTCTATACTCTCGGCCATATACAACTCTCTTCGGATAAGTGACAATTTTCAATTCCGTATTGGCATCTTACAGGACCTGTTATTTTAATCAAACTGTTGTTCCAATGCAAATTTTTAGAACTACATCAAATACAGTTTTTTAACTACTTTTTTTCTCTTTTTTTTTTTTTGGGGGGGGGGGGGGGGTGTTTTATAAAGGGTATATTTTCGACTTTTAAGATATCCTCATTCAGAAATGTATAGTACATGAACTTTTAATTATATAAATAAAGTACCATGGGTAAACCATTTAAGTTCACTCTATCGACGTACCAGGTCTTGCTTCTTGTTGAGTTCATGTCATTTCCTGAGTCTCGACTTTTTACCTTGATTTGTTGCTTCTTTATCGATTTACGATATTTGAACAACAGTAAACTATTATCGCCTTAATTTATGCATAACCAGTATACATGTCCATGGTTTAAACAAAATAAAATAAAAAAAAATTATTGCACTCTAGATCTGATAGAACTATGCTACAAAGTAATGAATTTGTGCCTTAAGATTTCTCAAGTTCTACATATTTTGTATTCATCTATAGTGACCCGTTCTATTTTTTTGTAGGTGTAGCAGTTCTGTTTTGTTATCTAAACTACATTACGTTTTTTGTTGGATGCATGGTTATCCACGAAAGAAGAGTTACAAGCAGTCTCCATTGCTGCACTTGTCGGAAAATTTCCCCAAAAAAAACTAAACCGAGAAAAAGTATACTTGACGGTCAGCCCCACAGCTGTATGTGTACTGGATCAATACCCACTACCCGAAACGATGTTGAAGGACCTCTTGAGAAATATCCACCACGAATCATTTCTAGTATAGTTCTGAAGAAACCCGTTAAATGTATTATTCTGCTTTTATTTGCAGTGTATTTAGGAATTTCTATATGGGGAGCAACTAAGTTTGAGCAAGGTTTGGTTCTGCGTGATTTAGTTACAGAAGATTCCTATTATTTCAGATATAGCGAAGTAAATACAAATTATTATTCATCACGTTTTCCCATTTCTATCAATATTCCACATACCTTAAAATATTCAGACGAAAACACATGGAGCAAAATTTCAGCACTCCAGATGAACCTCCAGAATGCAGAAGGAATTGTAAGTGATGAATCTGTCAATTGGCTAGAGTCCTTTAGAAATTCATCATTTTATATCAATTCTTCAGAAGTCAATTTTGTTACAGCTTTACGTTCTAACTTTCTTCCAGCCAACCCACGATTTGTTGACGACATAAAGTTTGACAGTCTAAACACCACTATAGTTGCGTCTCGGTTTTATATATTTTCAAATAATGTCGATAAATCGTCAGCGCAAGGGAAATTAATGCTAAGAATAAGGGAATTAGTTTCATCTTCAATGATTCCAAATGCTATAGCATTCTCTCCTGCCTTTATCTTTTTTGAACAGTATGTAGCTATCCTGCCAAACACGCTTCAGACTCTAGGTATTGCAGTAGCTGCAATATTTGTTGTTACCATAATCTTCTTGCCTCATCCTGTTCTTGTTCTCTTTGTTACCCTGACATTAGCAATGATCATTGTTGGTTTATTTGGTTTTATGTACTTTTGGGATCTCACCTTAAGTTCAATAACTATGATACATATCATTATGAGTGTAGGATTTTCTGTGGATTTTAGCGCACACGTATGTCATGGATTTATGGATGCTGGAAAAAGCGATAGAAATGAAGGGGCTAAAGGAGCTCTAATAAGAGCGGGTGGACCAATCTTTAATGGTGCCATATCTTCTATAATTGGGATTATTATGCTTGCGTTCTCTAACTCTTTTATTTTCAAATCGTTTTTTAAAGTGATGTTACTTATAATTCTGTTCGGAGCAGCACATTCTCTTTTCTTTTTACCAGTGGTGTTGTCCATTTTGGGACCATCATTTTCAAATGAACGTGATAACGAATTGGCTTTATCAACGAAAGAAGACAAGGTAAAGACAGATTCTTCAATAACGGATGGAAACAAATCTTGCAAGACAGATTATACAAATAAAGCATATGAATAGGATGAATGTCACATTTTGAATTAAGCAAGAAACAAAGTTTAAGGAGAAATGTCAATTTAGTTATTCATAGCAGAAAATTGTATGAGCTTGCTTTATTGTTTTTATGGTTGAGTTTTATACTTTATTTTCATATCAGTTGTGAGTTGATATTTATTTATTTATTTATTTATTTATTTATTTATTTATTTATTGTTCATCTAGCAAACATGCATGATGATGTAAACTGCACGTTGAGTCAGAAATCAATTTCCAAAGATTTACTGTTTAAAATCCTTATAAAATTACAATAACCATACTATTTTAAAAATGTACAACAATAGACAGAACATATGCCAGAACAGACAAGGTGTTTAACTTTTTACAAGTATCCATATTTTTAGAGACATTCATGTATTACAGTAACAAGTCGTTTTTCGTTCAGTGCGTATCGGTAGGCAAAGATGCAAAATTAATCATAACTAGTTTAATAAATTCGTCAACAGATTGTATCAAAATTGAAAATAAATGGAGAAGATACATTGTCCGAATCAAGGATTCAATTGACATATTTTCAAACAACATAAATTTTCTGTGAATCATAGACTAGACATGCAGTATTGACAATATGGCAATTCGGGCGTTAATCTAATAAAATTGATTATAGAAATGATCACGAACAACAGAAACAATGTTTGAATTACATTTAGAAAAAAAGTCTTTATATTTGTTCTATAATAAAATTGTTTTGTAAATATAACTATAGACAGCGGCTAAAAGTGGTAGGTTTAGATTTTTTTTTAAACCAGGTGTAACCAACTATATTCTTCTGCAAATGATTGGACCATGTCGGGAATAAAAGACAGCTGTTTTCTAAAGGTTTCGTTGGTTGATATATGTCAGAGTTTGTTTTTGTCATATTCCACGGACTTCCCCCTTTTTGGAATTTACTTTGCAATTGAAATATGATTTTGGTATAATGTAATCGTATAGAATCATTTATGAAAATGTCTTAATGTGAGTGTTTTACTGTTTCGGTACGACTCCATTAAAAATTTATATAAACGTTACGTTTGGGCTCTTTAGAGGCAAACATTTTAGACAAGAATTACCAAAATGTATAGATGTAGACACAGCCTATCACTACTACAGCCAGCTATTTTATTTACTGATTGATATGTCACTTTTATTATAAATTAACTGTGGTGGGAAGACTATTCTGTTTTAAATTTTGTATGTCTATGAGCCTTAATTCTTATTGTTTAAATTTCATCCGAAATGTCTATATTACTAACAAACATGTTGTCAAATTTTTTATGTATCAGAATTCTGGAAAATAAAATTTTAACACGCAGAGTGATTTTATTTATTCTTGTCGAATTCTAAAAAGTGTATCATATTAAGACCTCAAAGGTGTGTACAGGAACAATGTGCACAAGGAAGGGCATTCACCACTACGAGCTAAAAATAAAAAAGGAGATGTGGTATGATTTCCAATGAGACAACTCTCCACAAGAGACCGAAAATGACACAGAAATAAACAATTAACAACTATAGGTAACCGTACGGCCGTAAACAATGAGTCCATACCGCATATTCATCTATACAAGTCCCCAAAATGACAATGTAAACAATTCAAACGAGAAATCTAACGGCCTAATGAATGTATCAAAAATGAACGAAAAACAAATATGTAACACATAAACACTGAATTACAGGCTCCTGACTTGTGATAGGCACATACATACAGAATGTGGCGGGGTTGAACATGTTAGCGGGATCCCAACCCTCCTAACAACTCGTTTTAGCATTTGTAACTTATTTTTATTTGAGCGTCGACGTCACTGGTGAGTATTTGCAGACGAAACGCAATTCCGACGTAAACAATATTAAATCTATGACGAGTGTGTTAACTAAAAGGAAATAACGCAATTATTTATTCCTGTCGCGTTCCTCTATCAGAACTTTAAAAACAATTCAAGTACCATTCAGTAATGACTCCCGTAATTATACATTTCAGATTGCCGTGATTGCACTTCATAAAATCTTGAAGTCTACTTAATTGAAATACTACTGTTCATACAAATAAAATACTGATCTCATGAATGAATTAATTCAAATATGCCTTAGAACATCTCACTTCATTCAAAAGTAATTATTTCTAAATTGTTCGTCAAAAAGCACGATTATGGTAAATTAAGGTGACATTAGTTTACCGATGTTCAAACCTCGGACATCGATTAGGAAGGTAACACACAGAAATGAGGAGATTACATGAATTATAAAACGAGCAAGACCGGACGCATCGACAATATAAGTGCATTCTGCTATGCATTTATCACCTGCCGTGATATTAGATACTCTGTCAAACAATGCACAATTTGTTTAGCTAATTATATCATGTAGATATAATTAGGAGATAACTGTATTCTATTTTAAGCTCCGACGGCATCAATTATGGATTTGATGGTCGCAAATTAAGTTTACTGGCGAC
Organism: Mytilus edulis; assembly: GCA_019925275.1. NCBI lineage: Eukaryota > Metazoa > Mollusca > Bivalvia > Mytilida > Mytilidae > Mytilus > Mytilus edulis. The sequence continues at coordinate 6,335,825 of CM034356.1, read as the reverse complement.
GCGTTAGCGGAGACAGTAAACGGGTATTTGCGACCATCAAATCCCAAATTGATGCCGTCGGAGCTTAAAATACAATATTGTTATCTCCATTCTAATGAAACTGACAGAAAACAACGTTAAAGGCATGTATTTAAAATCTGTCATATGCCGTCTGCGCTTGCGCGTACGTCCCATAACATCAATTGTCAATTGATGCCATGTAAGAAAGTGACGTTATCCAATCAAAATGAACGTTACAAACGTTGTTGCATTAGAATTGGATATTACTTCAAAATTTGTTTAAGAAAATTCAAATGGTTGCTTGCCGTATTTGTCCTGTAAATCGAAAACAGTAGAATACCGCTGTTAAAAAGTCATTATGCAGTTAAGAAAAAAAAATCCGGGTAACAAACTAAAACCGAGGGAAACACATCAACTATGAGGGGGAAACAACGTAACAACAGTAACACTTAACTTCAACAAAAGCAAACGCAAACATACATAGAAATGGACTATAAATAACAACTGACATATTCCTAACATGGTACAGGACATTATAAGAAAATAATGGTGGGTTGGATGGCTTGCCAAACCTCCCGCTTATATGACAATGTTTAAAATACAGCTAAAATGATAACACTAAGTGACAGGAATACAGCACAAACAGACACAAAATACTGGGCACTGAGAAATAAATAAATAATATAATAGTACATTACAACATGTCAACCGCAAAATAACAACAGACACATACTATGAGTTTACGACAGCGCATCAGAACACAACAAACGAAATATCAACTGCGCGTCACATGAATGATTCAACGTCACAAAAAGTGAAGCATTTTTATTGATATTTATATTATCACAGAAACATTTCTAAAATAAAATAGATTTGATTTATTTATAGATACGTACAAGAGTATAAAATTGAAATAGTGTTATTTTATGTATTTTCTTACGATGACAAGAATATAAATGATGACATCGGCTATTTCTAAATGATACTGTTTTGACAACATTGAAATCACTTCTTGTGTTCAACAAAAGTGTTCGGTCCTTAGAAATGGCAATGCGTTTATACATTAACTAAAAGATCGTATCAGTCAAATTCTGAATAAATTCAACGAAGATAACCTATTTTTGATGAACACATCATTTTAAGGAGCAAATCACTATGATATAAATAACGACTCAACAAACGTTGTTCTTAACTTCCAATATGTAAATTGCTATAAAGAGGGGTGACGCTATATTTTCAAAACATAATCTTTCATTTTATCTCGATCCGTTAGTAAATTTAAGGTTTAAACAAGAACATACAAGGTCACCAAAACTGCCTAATAAAGTAACTGATCAATGAATGGTCATATACAATTCAACAAAATGCTTGAACAGCTGATTTCAAATTACTTTTCCTTACCAAATAATTGGGGTTACTTAATTTTTACTTTTTCAACGTCCAAGAACAATTGTATGCAATGCCTAAGTGAATATCTTTCCGGAATTTCCGAAAGGAAGAAAACTTAAATATTTTATACTAGTTTAAAGCATAGTAAGAGAATCGTTTGAAGTACACAAATATGTCACAACAGCTGTATTATTATGAGATTATGATTCATCAATAAATCTCACTTTATATAAAAAAAAAATAAAAAAAATATTTAAAGGACAATGTTACATCTATTGGTTTAAAAATAAAATAAACAATGTTGTCAGTGTTAATCAAACCATACAAAACAAACTCTTATATCTGCAATGACATTCGGTAAAGTTTTAGTGTAAATGCGAAGGTATACAAAAAATATAACATTCAATATATCTATATATCAGAAACTATTTAAGAACACACTCAGAATGTACCACATATAAAAAAGAAGATGTGGTATGATTGCCAATGAGACAACTCTCCACAAGAGCATAGTCACGTTTGCTTTATACCATGAAATTCATTTAGATATAAGAATGAAGATCGGTTTAGATCTAATCATTATTACATAACTGGTCATTTCAACCATACCACATCGTATTATTTTTCTAATAAAGTATATCATATGAGTGCTAATAAAAGTTCCTAATGGTGAAGTTTATGTTATCCCTATGTTATGAAGTTTTGTCGTATTCCGCTCAACTTTTTAGAATTTTTGTCTTTAATGTTGTTTATATTAATGATTGACTGTTTTTATTCAAGCGTCAACAATATAGTTTATGTAGACAAAACGCACGACTGACATTCAAAATAATAAGACTTCTGTCTTTTATGGGTTTTTACATCCACTGTTTCAATCCCATCGCTAATGAATGTTTGATCACAAAGGTATAATTTTTTACCTTCATATTATTAGTATTTCAGTAAATTTTCAGAATTATCCACTTTAATTATTTCATTACTGTTCAGGCAATTCGATTTCAATCAATCCAAATTGTTTTATAGGCGTCTTTTCCCTCCATCACAAATTTAGGCAGCAACCAATTTGATTTTCGGGGGGGGGGCTACAAATTTGCTTCAGTTTTTAAACCTACTTCTAAAAAACATTTATATTTTTTTCTGCATAACTCGAAATTTCAACAGTACCTTCATCAGCTACGTTGAAGATCGAAATTTTGGCAAGGGTACGTTATAATTCATTAATTTTTATCCATTTGTCTATTGTTGAAATATAGTCACAGCTAAACAAATTAAGAGAAGATCTTTTACGTAGGTTCTACCACTGCATCTATTTTATACGATATTTCTCCACTCGAAAAAGTTAATATTTGAAATTAAAGTGCCAAGCTTAAAAAGATATCGTATTGCACGTGTTGTTAAACCCGATCCTTCTTGTCCAAAGATGTGTATGTTGCGTCATCAGGCATAGTCGCTTTTTTTGAGAAGTCTAAATTGAAATTTCAAGAGAGAGCAAAAATGTTAAGCGTCTTTTTGGAATTTGACCAATGAAGATCAGAGATTAAATGAACCACCCAGGGTTTCCGATGGCGGTCGCCATTTTCGCAATTTTCGAAATTACTGTAATTTTGGCGATTAAAATTCATCATTTGCGAAAGAATTTGGCGAAAGAAATATATAAACGATTTTAAATTGCATCCATCTTGTTTATTTAATATTTTCTGGTTTCTCGGACTTTACCCGATCAGACAATACTCGGAATTAACCTTGACCTCGTTAAGATTTTGACAGAAAATCAATGATCAGCTGATTGCATTTTATAGCTGCAGGCAACAAAGAAATTATTAATAAAAGGGTTGATTGTATTGTTTGACAAAATGATGTTAAATGGCGTCCCTCACATAAAGGATATTTAACCACTGTGTCTCGTTTTTCCTTCTTTTGACGATGGTCCACAAAGGAAAACTGCTGTCATGACGAAAATTGTTCAAAGGAATAAACAAAGGGGGTTCATGGGGGAGAAAGAATGATTTTTTTTATGTTACTTGGCGAAAAAAATGTTTAAGTTACGAAAAATATATTGTTTTGGCGAAAGAGGTGGCGAAAAAAATAATTAGCCCAGGGAAAACCCTGGAACCATCCGTTGATTTCATAATAATAATCAACAGGTTTTGCAATGTATAAATCGGCTGAAAAAAAGAGAAAGTTATTGACATAATCTTCACAACTTTAAAAGTTGTTTTCTTATGGTTGAGTACATTCTTGCCAAATCAGAAAGATATTCAAAATTGAGGAAATTAAAGAATCATATAAAATGAACAGGAATTTCTGAACACCTTTTACCCTAATATTGCTAGTTAAAAGGAGTAGGTCGATAAGGACATAAAATGGCCCATATTTTTAGCTACAATATGTCATTAGGTTTTAATGACCAATATCATAATGAACCATATCTAATTATTACACGATTTCCATATATATACCTATGATTTACTAAATAACCACAATCAGGGAGAGCAAAACGGCATACATAGTCTAGGGTGAAGTTGTCAGTAGAAGATGCAACATTAGCATCAAAAAACGTTTTTAATTTACACACTTTCTTCTTTAAAGACTTTTTGTCTAGCAGAACCAACACCCACTCATTGGTATTAAAATACACATACACTTCATCTTTGATTTCCGTGACTATATGTTACTCTAGAAAAAAAATCATCAAGTATTTTCTAGAATAAAGAACTATAACCAATGTGATAGAGTATACCCGTGAGTCAAACCCTTAGGAAATTTTGTCTGATTGAGTTACCAAATAAATTTAACAGATAATTACTGGTGAATAGTTTTATGTACTGGAAATAAGCATACACGATATAGCCTTTGAATCATGCGAATAATCAGGCACTGGCTTGTTTGTCATGAACAAACAACATTCATAGATCAAACGCAAACTTTATCTAACGACGTGAAATTCAAATGCTGATTTACATTTACAGAGATCGGTTATAAAAGCCTTACTATCATAAAATGGTTGCGAAAAGATAAAAATAACATGCTATTAATTCATTCGTCCGAAGGGTTTCCTGGATTTATCTCCATTAGAAACGCTCAATGCCGAAAATATGAAAGCCAAGGATGTACGAGAATCGAAACAGTTGAAGAGTTAAATGATACAAAAGGACCTGAAAAATAGCAAAATTCATTTAAAATCAACTTTGCCTAAGGGAGTTGAACCCTAAATTTTGATATAATTTAACATTTTTCTAATCTGATGAAACCCTCGGTGACTGATAGTTCCTCAGTAGATCTAGAGATATAAAGAATGTGAAACAATTCAAACGAGATTACTAACGGGCTGATTTATAATCAAATCAAGATATGCAAAACAAATATCTATACAAAAACAAACAACAACCACTAAATAACATGTTTAAGATTCGCAACAGGCACATGCAGAATGAAACTCGTTTATCACGACAATGACAAAGACACTACAATCTCGTCTATCACGACAATGACAAAGACACAAAGACATTACAAACTCGTATATCACGACAATGACAAAGCATTACAAACTCGTGTATGAGGACAAAGACAAAGACATTACAAACTCGTCTATCACGGTAATGACAAAGACACTACAAACTTGTCTATAACGATAATGACAAAGACATTACAAACTCGTTGATCACGACTATGATAACGACACTGCAAACTCGTCTATAACGACAATGACAAAGCATTACAAACTTGTCTATGACGACAATGACAAAGCATTACAAACTCGTCTATGACGACAATGACAAAGACACTACAAACTCGTCTATCACGACAATGACAAAGAAACTACAAACTTGTCTATGACGATAATGACAAAGACAATACAAACTTGTATATGACGATAATGACAAAGACACTACAAACTTGTCTATGACGATAATGACAAAGACACTACAAACTTGTCTATGATGACACTGACAAAAACACTACAAACTTGTCTATGACGACAATGACAAAGACACTACAAACTCGTCTATGACGACAATGACAAAGACATTACAAACTTGTCTATCAAGACAATGACAAAGACATTACAAACTTGTCTATGACGACAATGACAAAGACACTACAAACTTGTCTCTGACGACAATGAAAAAGATACTACAAACTTGTCTATCACGACAATGACAAAGACATTACAAACTCGTCTATCACGACAATGACAAAGACATTACAAACTTGTCTATGACGACAATGACAAAGACACTACAAACTCGTCTATCACGACAATGACAAAGACATTACAAACTTGTCTAAGACGACAATGACAAAGACACTACAAATTTGTCTATGACGGTAATGACAAAGACACTACAAACTTGTCTATGACGACAATGACAAAGACACTACAAACTTGTCTATGACGATAATGACAAAGACACTACAAATTTGTCTATGACGATAATGACAAAGACACTACAAACTTGTCTATGACGATAATGACAAAGACAATACAAACTTGTCTATGACGGTAATGACAAAGACACTACAAACTTGTCTATGACGATAATGACAAAGACACTACAAACTTGTCTATGACGACAGTGACAAAGATATTACAAACTTGTCAATGACGACAATGACAAAGACATTACAAACTTGTCTATGACGATAATGACAAAGACACTACAAACTTGTCTATGACGATAATGACAAAGACACTACAAACTTGTCGATGACGATAATGACAAAGACACTACAAACTTGTCTATGACGACAATGACAAAGACATTACAAACTTGTCTATGACGATAATGACAAAGACACTACAAACTTGTCTATGACGATAATGACAAAGACACTACAAACTTGTCTATGACGACAATGACAAAGACACTACAAACTTGTCTATGACGATAATAACAGTATGAAAATCAATGCACAAAAAACTAAGTGTATGAAATTGGGTTCAAAACAAAAACTTAAACAACTATCAGAATTATGTATTACCGTCAACGAAACATGTATTGAGAATGTCCATTCTTTCAAATTACTTGGAATAGACATTGATGAAAATTTAAGCTGGGAAGATCATGTTGATCGTATATGTAAAATTATCTCATCTAAAGTATCACTTTTATATAAAATTAAAGTATATTTGCCAATACACACAAGGCAACTATTTTATAATGCATATATTCTACCATATATAGACTATTGTAGTTCAGTTTGGGGAAATTTATTACAAAAAGATTCAGATAGAATCATAAAACTTCAAAAAGAGTAGCAAGAATTATACTGGAATGCGATATTTCTATTCCATCTAATTTCATGTTTTCTTCTTTAAAATGGCTATCTTTTACCAAAAGAATAAAATACCAACAATCAATTCTAATGTATAAAATTGTAAATGGGCTAACACCTGATTACTTAGCAATACTAAATATTGATGATGTGCAACGCCACAACTTACGATCTGTCTCTAATAATAATCTTTTTGTTCCAAGACCAAATACAAATTTTTATAAAAAATCTTTTCATTATTCTGCAACCAAAGTATGGAATAATTTACCACTCGAAATAAAGAAATGTCCTAATGTGGAATTATTCAAGAAACATAGTTATAATCATTTTCTTGAAAATTATATGCAAGTCAACTAATTTGTTTTCCTCTAACAAAACTATATCAAATATTGTCATTTATTACCCTTTGTATATTTCAATGATTGAATTGTGTATATACTAGTAATATATATTGTAAATTAATGTATGAATGTATGAATGTTAACTGTATGCATGTATTTTGTTTGAGGGCCTCAATGAAAATTAGACTATTTCTAATTGAGTTACCCTCTTTAAATAAAGAATTTATTATTATTATTATTATTATTATTATAGACACTACAAACTTGTCGATGACGATAATGACAAAGACACTACAAACTTGTCTATGACGACAATGACAAAGACATTACAAACTTGTCTATGACGATAATGACAAAGACACTACAAACTTGTCTATGACGATAATGACAAAGACACTACAAACTTGTCTATGACGATAATGACAAAGACACTACAAACTTGTCTATGACGACAATGACAAAGACATTACAAACTTGTCTATGACGATAATGACAAAGACACTACAAACTTGTCTATGACGATAATGACAAAGACACTACAAACTTGTCTATGACGACAATGACAAAGACACTACAAACTTGTCTATGACGACAATGACAAAGACACTACAAACTTGTCTATGACGACAATGACAAAGACACTACAAACTTTTGTATGACGATAATGACAAAGACACTACAAACTCGTCTATGAAGATAATGACAAAGACACTACAAACTAGTCTATGACGACAATGACAAAGACACTACAAACTTGTCTATGACTATAATGAAAAAGACCCTACAAACTTGTCTATGAAGATAATGACAAAGACACTACAAACTTGTCTATGACGACAATGATAAAAACATTACAAACTCGTCTATCATGACAATGACAAATTCATTATAAACTTGTCTTTGAAGACAACGACAAAGACACTACAAACTTGTCTATCACGAACATGACAAAGACACTACAAACTCGTCTATCACGACAATGACAAAGCATTACAAACTCGTGTCTGAGGACAAAGACAAAGACATTACAAACTCGCCAATCACGAAAATGACAAAGACATTGCAAACTCGTCTATCACGACAATGACAAAGACATTACAAACTCGTCTATCACGACAATGACAAATACATTACAAACTCTTATATCACGGCAATGACGAAGACATTAAAACTCTTATATCACGACAATGAAAAAACATTACAAACTCGTCTATCACGACAATGACAAAGACAATGCAAACTCGTCTATCACGACAATGACAAAGACATTACAAACTCGTCTATCACGACAATGACAAATACATTACAAACTCTTATATCACGGCAATGACGAAGACATTAAAACTCTTATATCACGACAATGAAAAAAACATTACAAACTCGTCTATCACGACAATGACAAAGACATTGCAAACTCGTCCATCACGACAATGATAAAGATATGCAACACAATACAATAACAAATTCTGAAATTCACATTGAAGGATACAACATTGGTAGACTAGACAGATTCAGAAATGGTGGAGAGGTGTGCGTTTTCATCAGGGAGGACATTGCGATTTCTCCATGAGAAGATCTTCACGATGACAGACTTGAAGCCCTCTGGATAGAATTGTTTATACCAAAACACCAAGCCGATTACTATTGAAACCGTCTACACACAACCAAAAGTGGCGTCCTTTCTTATCAACTTTGAAGAACTACTAAATAAAATAGATAAATTAGATGAATTGTACATTGTTGGTGCTATACATATATTTTAATTACATTACAAGTCATCCTGCTATAAATAAAAAAACTATAAAAATATTTTACAAAGTCAAATTTGAGGCAAATGTTATGTATAACTGAAAACAGTACAACATTATTAGATTAGTTGTAATTGTAAACTCTGAAGACAGAGTGAGTCAGTCAGGTGTTATTTCAATTGGACTAAGTGGTCATTTTATGACATATTTTACTAGAAAGTTTGTCAGAAAATAAACCCAAATAGTGGAGAAAATTTAATCAAAATAAGATTTACAAAAAATTACAATAAAGAGGATTTCTGTCAACAACTTAATGATGATGATTGGTCAGAATTATTTTTATGTAGAGAAGTAACTTAGGTAAAATTCAAAGATATGTGTACTTCAATTTTGAATTAAGTTGCTCATAAAAGAGATATTAAGGTAAAAAATAAAACAGAGCCTTGGATGACTTCGGAAATTATTGAACTTTTAAAAAAAAAAGAACTGCCTTTGAATATATATATTAAAAAAAGTATAAACGTTTTTATAATGATTATTGTAAATGCAGAAATAAAACCAAGAGGGAGGTAAACAAAGTTATGTGTTACAGTACTAAACAGAAGGAGAAAAGTAAAGTTGTACTTAATATGGGGACGATGTCCCCAATAACAGTAGAAAATTCAATAAAAAAAAAAAAAAAAAAAAATCGGGAAAATTTTCCCGATATTTTCATTGTACTAATGAACTCAAAATCGCTCAATATTTTTTTGTCGCGTTTTTGAATTTCCGGATCTTCGCAGAAATCTACTTCCGTTTCCGGTCTTGTTTGCATGAGACTTTGAATAAAATGTATATATTTATCAGTCTAAGAAAGGAACTCAATACTAATTCATTTTTAAAAATTGTTTATTATAAAAAAAAAACGTTACCTGATGACAGCGTTTCTTTGTTTACATTGAAGATGACGTCATATCTTAAATAACGTCACAACTAAAATCCCTAACAACAGAACCAAAGTTCTTTGTTTACATAGAATATGACGTCAAAACGTCACAACTAAATCCCTAACAACAGAACCAAAATTGGAAACGTTACGGTATTTCCGTTTCTCTTTTTAACATGTTTAATTTATAAAAAAAAATCATACAGACTTCGTCCCCATTCACAGGTTATGCCTGCCTCATATTATAGATAATGAGAACTGTCATGACCCAAATACAGTGGAGAACTATTTTAATAACTTTTTTACAACTATAGATGATAATTAAGAATAAAAATTACCACCAGTTCCAAAAGTGTTTGATATGAATAGGGACATATTTAAAAAAAATTTATAACACTGTTTGTTGTAATGATTTGAGTTTTTAATAAAAAACCTGTGACTGAAAAATATATTTTTAAACAGTTACAACAACTCTATCCAATAAAAGTACTGGATTGGATGGAATACCATCAAGGTTTTTAAGAGATAGCTCGAGTATTTTAGCAAAGCAAATTACTTATATAGTTAACTTGTCAATAACTTCAGGCATAGTACCTGATGAGATGAAAACAGCTAGATTGTGTCCTATATTTAAGACAAATAGCAGACTGGATGTCAGAATTTATCAACCAGTCAGTATTTAGATAGTTGTTTCTTCAATTGTTGAAAGATCAGAATATTCACACTTTGAGAAATATCTGGTGAAAATGATCTACTTTATAATTTACAATCTGGTTTCAGATCTGCTGATTCCACAGATACATGTCTTATGTATTGGTTAGATCATATTGAAATGAAACTGCTAAGGAACTCTATACTGGAATGATAATGTTAGATTTACAAAAAGCTTTTCACATTGTCGACCACCTTATATTGCGTAACAAACTAAAAAAATGGGTGTCATATGTACTAAATGGGTTGAATCATATTTTGTAATAGACAACAAAATGTTAGTATAAATGGTACTGAATCTGATTTAAGATAAATTACATTTGGGTAACAACAAGGGAGTATTTTATGACCACTTTTATTCCTATATTATGTTAATGACATGTCTATAAGTATTAGTAAAGACTGCAAAACTTTATCATATGCAGCTGATAGAACCATACTATACTCTTATAAGAACCAAGAAGTTATATCTGAGAAACTTGGTAAGGAACATGAATCTTACAGCAAATGGCTGATCGATAATAAATTAACAATTCATTTTGGAAAAACAGAAATTGTTATGTTCGGGTCCCAACGTAAATTATCTTAAATTCGTAACCTTGAAGTTACTTGTAATAATCACACAATTCCATCGCAAAATTGTGTGAAATATTAAGCCTGAATACTGACAATTCTCTTTCTGGAGAATTTAAAAAAAAATTATATTATTCAAAAGGTAAAGTCAAGATTGAACTTCCTGTACAGACAGGCCAAATGTTAATCAGAATAATATAAAAAGACTTTAGTTACAGTTTTATTCAATGTCATTTTGACTATGCCTGTTACGCATGGTATGATGGTGTCAGAAAAATATAAAGATATGTTACAAGTATAACAAAACAAATGTGTTAGATTTATAAAAAAACTTGATATAGATCAAAAGTTGATCATAATGTATTGAACAGTATTAGTTATGTTCTTTTTTGCAAATTAATGTTAAAAAAGTAAAGAAAATACAGGAATTCAAAATTAGCGTTAAAGAGTACTTTTGATTTTTATAGTTCGTTCTTATTTTGTACAGTTATACCACTGTCCCAGGTTAGGAGGATGGTTGGGATCTCGCTAACATGTTTAACCCTGTCACATTATTTATGTAAAAATGTATGTGACTGTCCCAAGTCAGGAGCCTGTAATTCAGTGATTGTCGTTTGTTTATGTGTTATATATTTGTTTTTCGTTCATTTTTTTTTATACAAATAAGGCCGTTAGTTTTCTCGTTTGAATTGTTTTACATTGTCATATCGGGGCCTTTTATAGCTGACTATGCGGTATTGGCTTTGCTCATTATTGAAGGCCGTACGGTGACCTATAGTTGTTTATGTCTGTATCATTTTGGTCTCTTGTGGACAGTTGTCTAATTGGCAATCATCTTCTTTTTTATATTAACCAAAAGTTATAGTGCGGCTTCATCAGACTCCTTTTAATATTATCAAACTTATTTTATTGAAATCATTTTTTTTTTAAATTATTTTTTATATTAATTTTTTATGTCATATTAATTTATGTGTTATCATTTTTCGTATGTCGAAACTATAAGCCGTTTACATGAAGGGACCCCATTGGTAACAAGCTTTAGCTTTCATGGGTTATCCCTGATAAAATATCTGTAAATTTGTTTAATGCACTTAAGGATACTACACTCATAAAATGCCAATATATTTTACAATATATGTGTTAGTATTGTCTCTATGTATCGTATTTATTGTGTATTGTAATTATTAATATGCTTGCATAGGAAGTTTATATTTCGCAGTTATACGGCATTTCAGAATTTGCATTTCATATCATGATTTCTTCATGGAGGTTTTCTTTTTCAAGATCGCTATAAAACCAAAAAGTTCGACATAAATTCCAGAGACATCAAAATTTGTTTCGTTTTGTGGGTAGTCTTGTTAAATATTAATAGGATATGTGGTATGGTTGCATATATGACAACTCTCTACAAGAGACCAACAATGAGCAAAGTTCATGCCGCATAGTCAGCTAAAAAAAGGCCACGAAATGACAAATGTAAAACAGTTCAAACGACAAAACTAACGGCTTGATTTATGTACATTATATTCATGATAATGAACTAAAACAAATATATATACAGCAACAAACGACAAACACTGAATAACAGACTCATGACTTGTGACAGGCACAAACTAAAAAAGAAGATGTGGTATGATTGCCAATGAGACATTTGTCCACAAGATACCAAAATGACACAGACATTAGCAACTATAGGTCACCGCACGGCCTTCAATAATGAGAAAGCCCATACCGCATAGTCAGTATAAAACTAGTTTGAAGGGGCCAACCCACCCCTAACCTGGAATAGTGGTGTAACAGAACACCATAAGAAAAAAAAAACCAACTAAACAACTATCAAAATCAGTTGAAATGTTTAATGCATCATATGGATACAACCAAAAATACACCTTACAAAATCACAGAGTAGACGGTGACGGGCACAATATTTTGTTTAAATACTAGATAGCTTCAAAAAAGTATATCAAATATTTATCCTCAAAAGGTGAACGGTAATGCAAGTTTCTTCTTGCTGGTCACATTTATGCTGTACTCGGTACGATGTTTGTGTTGTACGTGAAATCATATAATGGATCAATCATTTAACGGACTTATTCATGTTATTGAAACACGAGTTCGTAGTGGTAAAGTGGAGTTCATCCGTTCGATAATTTCTTGTGGTTTTATACCATGGCATTATCAATTCGTTTTCGATTTATGAGTCTGAATATCTCTTTTGTATCTTCCGCTTCACTTTTTTAAATTTCGTCCTGCAATCAAAACTATTTTGTGTATCAACTAAATTTGAAATATGTGGCTTATGTGATCCCTCCATGTTTAGGAAACAGTAAGAGGTGTATAACAATTCCAGAATTGTGTCTTAATTTTTTTTAGTTTAGCACAAATATATATTTATTAGTGAAATAAAAGGAAATGTCAGACTGATGGATACTATTGTCCCTTTTTTCTGAATACAAATAAAAAATAAAAGACATTTTTTTCATATTACTATCATATTCTCATTGTTCTTAATAAAAAAAAAGTATCGAAGTTACCAAGCTTATGATATTAGACGCCAGACTACACCAGCGCCTCTCCAATCAAAAATGTTGCAAAGCCAATTCAAATATAGCGAAATTGAAAAGCATTAATAAGTTGCTACGCGATTAGGAAAACATGCATGTCAAATTCCTTGAAGTCTTATTATGTCAAGTTTAAAAGTAAAATAACATTAATGATTTGAAAAGTTAGTAATTAGTTGACGTGTTTTCATGTACTTTAAGATCAAATCAAATATCCTTAAAATCAACCAAAGTGACAATATAAACACACTTTTGACAGTGTGCTTGCATTTATGGTCAGTTATCGAAACAAATCGGTGAGTTGGCATGCTTTGATATAATACGGGGTGCATAAATAATTTGAAAGTGCGTTGTTGGTTTAATAATTTCTAGCTACTAAATAACGTGGTAAATCAGAGGGGTTTTTTGGTATATGGTTTGAAAGGAAAACCAAAGTTTCCTTTTCGTTACATTCATTTGTTGGCTATTAACTTCGTCAAGTTATTTTTTTCTTTAAGTTTACCTCAAATGGTTAAAGTTATTGATTTTTTTCCTCGAATTACTTTGTTAAAGGAATCGTTATTTTACTGATTATGTCATCTCTATTTGTATGAATGTTTAGTAACTATATGCGTCATGCAAAGCTTTATCATAGTATGACCTGCCCTTGCAAGAAATGTATTCATATTTCATATAAATATGCTTTGAATATTACGGAATGCATAAATAACTTGAAATTGCGTTGTTGTTTAATAATTTCTAGCTACTAGATAACCTGGTAAATCAGAGGGTTTTTTTGGTATGTGGTTTGAAAGGAAAACCAAAGCTTCCTTCATTACATTCATTGGTTGGCTATAAACTTCGTCAAGATATTTTTTTCTTCGAGTTTACCTTAAACGGTTAAAGTTCTTCCTCGAATTACTTTGTTAAAGGAATCGTTATTTTACTGATTATGTCATATCTATTTGTATGAATGTTCAGTAACTATATGCGTCATGTAAAACTTTATCATGGTATGACCGAAATGTATTCATATTTCATATAATAGAAGCTTAAACAAATCGATTATTTCCGTCTATTGTGACCATGATTCATTCTACCGATTAGATTGTGTTAAATTGACAGTTGGTTGAATGAAATTTGCTATAATTAGTTATCAAAGGTACCAGGAATATAATTTAATACGCAAGACACGCGTATCGTCTACATACAACTCATCAGTGACGCCCAGACTGAAATAGTTATAAAGCAAAACAAGTACAAAGTTGAAGAGCATTGAGGACCCAAAATTCCAAAAAAATGTGCCAAATACGGCTTAGGTAATTAATCCTTGTATAAGAAAATCCGTAGTTTTTCGAAAAATTCAAATTTTGTAACAGGAAATTTATAAAAATGACCATATAATATTGAGGTTAAAAAAAATTTGAAAAACTGCCAAACATCAAATCCAAACTCACTAGCAGGAAAGACATATTTCCTTTTGGGGGATGACAAAGGATGGAAACAGACAGATTTTTTGCATAAGCTATAGTTTATTAAATTTTGTTATTCACAAATTCAATAGGAAAATCTATCGAAGCCAGCTACATAAGCGGTATTGCTAAATTAATAGAAAACATCAAAGCAAGTTTTGTCATAGAAGAGAGGCGAAAATTACCAGAGGGACGAAAAAAACTCATAAGTCGAAAAAAAAACCAACGCCATGGCTAAAAAAGAAAAAGACCAACAGACAAACAGTAGTACAAAAATCACAACATAGAAAACTAAAGACTGAGCAACACGAACCCCACCAAAACTCGGGGTGATCTCAGTTGCTCCTAAAGTGGTAAGCAGATCCTGTTCTTCATGTGGCATCCGTCATGTTAGTACAAACCAAGAAACAAGTCTAATTTGGTAGGTCACATTCGGGAAAAGGGTACGGTGTTGTAGTTATGACATTTGGAACATATCCACTATCATCTCTGAAACGGATATTCCATAACAGTCAATGGCGGCCGGAAAACTTAAGAAGGGATGATTTCAAATACACCATTTGGCACTATTGATTTAATAACCTCTTGTAAGCCTCAACCCTCTATCAAGGAAATCACGATAGAAATTACGAACCCGGGAATATGGTATTAAATGTGGAAAAATATACTCCGTATGCAGGCGCTGCTGGAATGTTGCTCCATAGAAATAAAACGTTTACAATTGGGAAGCTGAAATCATATTTTTTGTCGTAAAGTTTTGTTTTCAATCGACCCTCATTGTCAATTTCTAGATGTAAGCCAAGGTATTATGCATACCTATCTGTTGTATCCTTTATCTCAAGTTCGATGGGATAGAAGCGGTTAACATAATAACCAAATTTTAAATTATTTCGTGAGAGAACATAATCTATATAGCGGAAAGTAAAGTTAAAGAATACTGTTTTCCTTTCTTCCTAAGAAGTTCCTTCATCAAGTCAGCCTCATATGAACAAGGGAAAAAGACAACAAGGAGAGGAGCACAGTTTGTTCCCGTGGAAATGTCGATTGTACTAAGCATACTTGGCATTTAAAGTATTGCAAAATGAAACAGGACATAGGTGTTTGAAATTAATACATATTGCAATTGGTTCTCGAGAATGCAAAAGTTGTTTATATAATATAAATCGGCACTGTGAAGCTGGTGACTAAATGTAATTTATTCTCTTTATTTGTACCTGAGAAAAGTGTTACACGAAACAAATGTTACTCATTCAAACATATTGAATATTCAAAGTATCTCCAAACAGGAAATATGTGTTTTACGATACAACATATTGCTGTCTTTCTTCTGACTAAATATAAAACCATTCTGTTGGGAAGTACCTGAGTCATTCATGACTGAAACATTTGTTAAAATAACGAAAGGACGGAAAATGTGAATGCAATATAGCTCCTACACTTAGAGGTGGATTATAACCTGAAAAAAATGTTAATGTCCAATAATCAAAAAGAAGTTTAGCACAATACATGCAATAGGTGTCATTTCAGAAGTTTTGTTCTTAAAACACAGTTTTTTTTTTATGCCCCTGCGGCTAAGCGAAATTGACACTAAGGTTTACCCTTGTTCGTCTGTATGTTCGTCGATATGTATTTCCCACAATTGGTTTCCGTTCGCTTTTTTTTCTAATTTTCTTCCACTTAAATTTATGAAACTTATACACACGCCTTTTTTACTGCCATGCACACATTAAAGTAAATTTTAAGTCGTCAAAAACACCGTTGTTTGAACCAAATGTGGTGAAACTAATACGTAATGTACAAAACAGATAATTTGAAATTTGGGTTAAATTACTATCAACGTTCTTTAGCCCGTTTATAAATAAAAAAATTAAGCCAAATTTGTATTTGCCTCAAACACATTTCAAGTTCGAATTTGACACACTATATCATACATCAAATTTGTTTGTTGCTTAACAATGAAACCACCCAAAACCCCGAACAATTTCTAATTGCAACATACATAAATAAATGATATCAAGTTTCTAAGAGAATAAAACGTTCACAGTTTTAAAATTGGTAGATTGACTTGTTCATATTTACAAGCGGGGGCATCTGTATTATCATGGATACATTATTCTCTTTTTTTATGTCTTCTTCGTGTAAAGTATATACTTCGCTCATTTTATTCCATTGGTTTGACTTATATCTGAAGAAAGTGTTTAAAATTACCGAATGTATTTTGAATGTAAAATAGTTGGTTGATGTTTCTTTATGTAACGCATTCACAGTCTAACCAGTTAATTAAAGGTTTAAAAGTTGAATCACAAAAAACTTGAAATCCGAGGAAAATTCAAAACGGAAAGTCCCTAATCAAATGGCAAAATCAATAGCATAAACACATCAAACGAATGGACCACAACTGTCATATTCCTGACTTGGTACAGGCATTTTCTTATGTAGAAAATTGTTGATTGGATTTGATTTCATAGCGCTAAACATCTCACTTGTATGACAGTCGCATCAAATTCATTATATTGACATCGATGCGTGAATAAAACAAACAGACATAATAGGTAAACATGTCAAAATAGGGGTACATCAGTCAACACCGTGTCACAATATTAATTACAACAAAAACAAACAAAAAAGCACAAACAAGCATATATATCATTCACCTCGTTCATTGCTTACTTATTGTTGCATTTTACTTATTTATGCCAAATCAACCCATTAAGAACGAAATTTTAAGCATTGGGACCGAAACTATACCTATAACATTAACTTTGGCAGAGAATCGCGTGTTTGACGTCAGAATGTAAACGTCACACAGGTAGAGATAATGAATAATTTTGTCGTTCAAAGTATGCAAAAATTATAATAGAACAATAACACAATGGCGGGATGTTTAAAGTACAGAGACCCGTCATATGTATCAAACAAACATAAAAAGTCACATGGACAGAGCACACAAGTTAAAATGAAAGAAATAATACAAACAACACAATGACGGGATGCATAAGCACAGAGCCACGTCAAATGTATATCACAAAAAAACCAGACCAAACAGTAAAGGCTATATTGATAAAGACAAATGAACACGTTATTAATATGATAAACAGCGTCAGTACACAGAATCTATACTAGTATTTAAAGACCATCATGTATTATTTGTGAAGTTGATACGGACATGTAAGGGGATATGTTCCCTGTTATATGCTGACAGTTGGATTTTACCCTTTTCGACAGCAATAACAACAAGAAAGGATGGAAATGAAACACAGGTCAAATTATTTATTGTTTATAAATATGCGTTTCGTTGTAAAATTATCATGCAACATTTTATTTTGAAACCTAGTATAATTTCAAAGAAAACTTAAAATAAATGCACCGATTACCATGTGACCAATTTAAACCTTATGAAGTTTTTTGTAGAAATGATAATTCTGCGTATTTCAAACCAGGCTGCAAATCATGACATTTAATTTTTGTTATTGTCTTAAACCGTAATTATTTTTTTGAATGCAGGTCTTGGTCCGCCAGTGTGCTTTACCTTAGACCAATCATATAAAAGTAGAATATATCCTTGTTTTCTCGAGAAGTTGAATGCCGATAAATATCTGGCGATGGTTGGTCTTATATACATTATAGATATTACATTGAACAGGTAAGTTAGAATTTTTAAACAGCTATCAAGTAGAACGTATCATTGTTATCAACTTGTATGCAACGCCTATTTTAAATTTAAATTCGTCAAGACTTTTTTTAATAATTTTAGCTACTGTTTGTACATGCAGAAGACAATAAACTGATCTTTTATGAAGTCTTTCCACTTTATGGTCACAAATCAATATCAATTAAACTAAAACTTTAAAAAATGTAAAGATGTTAAGAAAATATCTGTGCAATACGACGTATAACACATGCACAATAAAATTTCTTATTTTAAGCACATCATTACTTTTTGTCTGCGAAAAGAGATTGCGGTTTTACTTTTTTTGTATTCTAATATTGAATGTTGTTAATTATTATTATTGTAATCAGATTCTATGCAAAGTATTAGGACCCCTTCACTATTTTTAAATTAAAATACATACTGTCTAAATGATTAAGATCGCAAAGTCTTTTTAAATAAATGGGCTATTATGACGCAAGCAAGTACCACAATAAATATTTAAAACTTAACCAAGAAAATAAGTCAACAATACGAAAATAAATTAGTTGTATACAAAACGAAACAACACTTCTTTTTACTGACTTTCAAAATTTTGTGTAGAACATAGTAAAAGAGATATCAATATTGAAATATATTGTTGAAATGAATATAAAAAAAAAGTCATAGGAAGTAGGAATTTTTTAAAGGAATCATTCTATTGTAAATATATTTTTCTTAGTTTTAATGTTAAATAAGGCTTTAAAAGTCATGGTCTTTCAAAATAAAGTTGTTCGAACTAAAAACCTTTTTATTTTATTTTACCTTAAACAAAGCTACTTCATGTATACAGCAATGAATCCAGAATCTATTTTCTCAATCTATAAAGTTTTCTACTCGCACTATATTAGTTACATAGTGTGCTAGTGACCTAATACGGTATATATGGGGTCAGTAAATTCCATATGGGGTGAGAGCGAAGCTCGAATCCACATATGGAATTTACTGACCCCATATATACCGTATTACGTCACTAGCACACTATGTAACGAATTTATCTTACCGACTATCTTAACGTGTAAAATTTAGACTTGTGATCTATCAAAATGAGTCTTCAGTACAGTAAGCATTAAGAAACTACTTCCATTGATCCTACAAGAACAATAGCAAAAACGATAACAACTTGTTACGTTTAATGTGTTTAATGGATTTATTTCAATCTTAATCATCAATTTCGTCTGTTGAAACCTTTAAAAACAGTTTTAGTTCCGTTTTGTTTTTATAAAGGGACGTAACACCACTACTAACCGTGTATGACATTAGCCCCACCTCCTTACTACCTAATATGGAATATAAAGGGACGTAACTCCACTACTAACCGTGTATGAAATAAGCCCCGCCTCCCTTCTAACCTAATATCAAATATACACGGTCTTCACGCGGACGCTTTTAACCAATCACATTCCTAGAAATGTATAGGAGGTAAGATAATTGCTTTTACATAGAAATACTAAGCAAAGAAAAGCTGATATCTCATAAGCGTAGCATCAGAGAAATATAATGGGGAATGTCTTTAGGCCATGGCATTTAATGTCTTCCTTTCTTCTTTCTTAAATATACTTATGGTTTAAGTCACATTTTGTGATGTTGATCCATTTATGTGACGCGCAGTTGATGTTTCGTTAGTGTTGTCCTGATGTGCTGTCGTTAGTTTATTGGAAGTTTTCGTTTGTCATTCTGCGGTTAAAATGTTGTGATGTACTATTATTTTATCTATTTATGTATTTCTCTGTGCTGAGTGTTCTTGCGGTTGTTTATACTGTTTCCTGTATCTGTGCTGAGTGTTCTTGCGTTTGTTTATACTGTATTCCAGTCAGGAAGTGTTGTCATTGTAGCTGTATTTTTAACATTGCCATATAAGCGGGAGATTTGGCTAGCCATACAACGAGGTTCAACTCACCTTTTTGTCTTAAATTGTTCTGCATCAAGTCAGGAATACAGTAGTTGTTATCTACAGTCTTTTTTATGTTGGCGTTTGCTTTTATTGTAGTTCAGTGTTTGCTTATGTTGTAGTTCAGTGTTTCTGCTGTTTTGTCGTTTTCTTCTTATAGTTGATGTGTTTTTCTCCGTTTTAGTTTGTTACCCAAATTTGCTTTTGCTTTATCGAATTATGACTATTGAACAGCGGTATACTACTGTTGCCTTGTTTATGGTTCGCCCTAAAAAAAACTCTTCAATTAAATATAAATCAATTGCTTTTAAAAAGCAATTGGAGGCGGTCTTTCCCCCTTTGAAATTGATTGAATTTGGGGGGGGGGGGGGGTGTTTGTTTGTTTGTTTGTTTCTGTATGGGGTCTATATCATTGTTACCGGAGAAGTTTCATGTTTAGTTTTGAAAGTTTTTATTTTATTTTAGGTACAGCGCGCGCGCCAGATTGAGGAGACATCACGTGACGCGGGTTTATAATAACGAAAACTTAGTCTTTTTATTTCTCTTTAGGTGGGGACGTTGAACAGACAACATGTATAGAGACAGAATGTACACAATGTAATTTCTTTTGTCATTGTAGGAAATTGACATTTTGATCACAGTTCACCAGCAGTGCATGTTTTGGATTTAATTGATCCGGTGTAACTTTAATACACATTTAAGGATTATTTTCTGATAATGTACATTTTTCAGCACCTGTTTGTAACACAGATTAGTATTTCAATCTAGGAGCGGACATTTTATTGTAGGTTTTCACTGAGATTTACGGACCTAGCAAGCGATTTTTACGGCATTGCCATTTTTTCTCTCTAGGAAAAGTCTTGAGAGATATCGGCACCACGTTGTTTTATGAACCTTTAGTACATGTATGCCCTGCTGACTGCAAATTTTGGGGTCGATTGGACTTGTAGTTTCAGAGTACATGTGGATTTTTTTTTCAGAAGAGATGTAAGAAAAATATTAAAATTCAAAATCTTGAATAATTGAGAGTTTTTTCTTTCCATATTGTTTTAAATATACTGTAATAAATAAACTGTCATACATATTGATTGATTGATTGATTGGTTGGTTGGTTAAACATGTTGATTGGTTGATTAAACACGTTGGTTGGTTGGTTGGTTAAACACGTTGGATAGGGTTTCTTGAAACAAGCGAAAAAGAAACAAATGAGTTCTTGCACTCCATATTAAACACATGAGACGGAAACATGCACTGATTGATTGATTGATTGGTTGGTTGGTTAAACACGTTGATGGGTTGATTAAACATGTTGGTTGGTTGGTTAAACACGTTGGATAGGTTTCCTAAAACAAGCGAGAAAGAAACACATGAGATCCTGAACCCCATATTAAACACATGAGACGTAAACATGCACTGATTGATTGATTGATTGATTGATTGATTGATTGGTTAAACACGTTGATTGGTTGATCAAACACGTTGGTTGATTGGTTAAACACGTGGGTTAGGTTGAAACAAGCGAGAAAGAAACAAATGAGATCTTGGATTCCATATTAAACACATGAGACGGAAACATGCACTGATTGATTGATTGATTGATTGGTTGGTTGGTTGGTTGGTTGGTTGGTTGGTTAAACATGTTTATTGGTTGATTAAACACGTTGGATAGTGTTTCTTGAAACAAGCGAAAAAGAAGCAAATGAGATCTTGGACTCCATATTAAACACATGAGACGGAAACATGCACTGATTGATTGATTGATTGAGTGATTGGTTGGTTAAACACGTTGATTGGTTGATTTAACACGTTGGTTGGTTAAACACGTTGGATAGTGTTTCTTGAAACAAGCGGAAAAGAAATAAGTGAGATCTTGGACCCCATATTAAACACATGAGACGGAAACATGCATGCCTGCACTGATTGATTGATTGATTGATTGATTGGTTGGTTGGTTGGTTGGTTGGTTGGTTGGTTGGAATTCAAACACACATAAAACTTTTTAAATAGTGCCAAAATCACATAATTTGCCTCTTCGTACATGACCTTGACCTTTGACCTTTCGACCTTCGTCAAGGTCATTGCTCCACAATGTCATTGCAAAAGACCCTATGGGTCAAGGACCTTTTGTTTAAGAGTTTTGCCTAATAATGGCTTTTTATAAACCATAAATGGGGGTTATGTCCCTTACATAATGGTAAAACCAATACAGTCATAACGTAACAAAGTTGCCCCTTGAAGTACCAAGCATTTTTCACTACTTAAATTTTCTGTATCTATAACCATTCCAAAGTTATAGGGAAATCAAAAACAAATAAAAATCTAAAATACGACCTTGACCTTTCACCTTGACCTAATTTTCATTTTTTTGGACCAAGGACCTCAAATCAAAAGATCCTAGGTCTCTATCACTTATGGTGTTCCAGTTTAAAATACATTTCAAAATTTCAAATACAAAAAGGGAAATAACTCTCATATGGAGCGTTCATATTGCTTCGGTCGAAATTGGATAAATCATGCGAAGGATATAACGAGCAATTTTATAAAATAAATTTGTCGTAATCTTTTACGGTTGCGAAGGAGTTGTGATCACAAGGAAAACAGTGTTTGGGGAGATAACTCCTACAAAGAAAAGTATTCGGTTACGCAGGGTAAATTTCAAAAGCGCATAAACTGTTCGATATCATATACCAAATATCTAAGCGACATATTGCGAAACAAATGTTTATCGCAAGAACAAAATTTGGCGGAAGAAAAAAAAAAAAAAATAATCAGAAGAAAAACAATAGTTCTTTCCACAGAAAAGTGGAAAGACCTAATAATTATATGAGCACCCTTCATTGTTTAATAAAGTATTGAGAATCATATCCATGAATAGTAAAATGGTCCGAAAAACAAAAAAGCATCTATAGCTATTAATATTGCATTGAGACCAAAATAAAGAGGATGTAAAAAAAACGGCACTGGTTGTCTATCATCAATTCACAAAACTCATTCGGTATAGTAAGATATAAAAGGCGTCAGAATGACGAAATTTAACAATATTCAAAGAAGAAAAATCAAGAGTTTGATGTATTCATGAAACAACAAAGAAACAAAAACAAATTACGAAAAATCCAGCCAAATTGATTTGTGAGCACTAAACACTTTCCTGCGTTTATTTTCATTCCACATGTCTTACATGTAAAGTAATGGAAAGTCATGAAATAATCGAATACGTAATATAAATGATAATACTATTGTACTTTGTCATGAGTAACGACTATTTATGCATAAATATCACAGACAGGAAAATAAAATAGATAATATATCTTATATATATATATATATTAAAAAAAATTAAACAAATAAATGTCACACAATAAACGAATATCGAATTTGTAATTTACAATGACGACTTTCAGGGGAGATGTTCACATAAGTGATAGACTGTGTGAACGGCAAGAAACGCCAATTGTCAAAATATTTGATACCGGCCCAAATTTAAAAAAAAATCATAACAGGATATATAGATTTTTGTCACACTTAAATTTACATTTTAGCAATAACTACGTGGTCGTTCTTCTTGATTTAAAAACAATCACTTAAGCCTACCAGTAATTATAAAGTCTATCACATATGTTATAAAACCTGAGCATACTAGCTTTTGCAAAAAGTTATTTATTAACATCCGTGTTGCTTAACGTTTTAAGCCCTTTAACATTAATTACCCGTTTGATCCATTACACTTTAGCGTGATATTTAATCGTACATTAGAAAACAAACAACCACCGCACTTTAGCGTGACCATCGCACTTTAGAGTACCATCGCACTTTAGAGTCCTATCTATATATAACAATAACATCTCCATGCCTTATATATCATGTACTGTAGTACGCCGCTAGCTTAAAACTGACGAGGAAAGGTAACACACGGCCACCGAAAGCTTTATTTTTGTGAAGCCCAGGTGGTCGTGTGGTCTAGCGGGACGGCTGCAGTGCAGGCGATTTGGTGTCACGATATCTCAGTAGCATGGGTTCGAATCCCGGCGAGGGAAGAACAAAAAATTTGCGAAAGCAAACTTACAGATCTAACATTGTTGGGTTGATGTTTAGACGAGTTGTTATATATATATATACATAGGGAAGAACCAAAAATTTGCGAAAGCAAATTTACAGATCTAACATTGTTGGGTTGATGTTTAGACGAGTTGTATATATATATATATATATATATACTGAATGTCTCATCGAGCTTCTAACTTTGGTATTACAATGCAATAACTTCACATTCAATGGTGAACACTTTCTCCAAGTTAATGGAACAGCAATGGGAACAAAGATGGCCCCGTCTAATGCCAATATTTTTATGGGGAAATTAGAACAGAGAATTCTCAATTCTTCTCTTTATCAACCCCTCTCTTGGTTCAGATTTATTGACGATATTGACATGAGGTGGGATAATACTGAACAAGAACTTAATTTGTTTATTAACATGCCAACGATGCCCATCCCTCAATAAAATTCACAAATGAAATCTCTGACTCTAAGATCACATTTCTTGACACTACAACAAGATTGAGGGATGGAAACATATTTACAGATCTATATTGCAAGCCCACAGACAAACATCAATATCTGTCTCCTTTGAGTTGTCACCCTAAACATTGCACCAAGAGCATTCCCTACAGCCAGGCCATACGAATAAAAAGGATTTGCTCCACCAACGATGTTGCCAAAAAACGACTACAAGAACTTCGCGGTCACCTAAAACAAAAAGACATTGATAAAGGTTTTTCTCGTGCTAACAACATCAGCCGAGATGAACTTTTACAATATAAAGTCAAAAAGGTCAACAGGAGGGTGCCTTTTGTGTTGACTTACCATCCAAATTTTGACAACTTATCTCACCTTATCCGAGAAAGTTGGAAAGATATCGAAAAACATCCTTAACTATCCAAGATCTTTCCCGATCCACCTGTACTGGCTTTCCGTAGGCACAAAAGCCTTAAAGACTTGCTGCTGAGAGCTGAGTTATCCTCTCAAGCAGGTTCTTCGTCAGAGGGCTCTTGTAAGGGTGGTGGAAACAAACGATGTCTGACTTGCAAACAAATACTGATTACCCAGACTTTTAACAGTCACTCCACTGGTACAGAATACACCATATTTTGCAATGTTAATTGCAAGACTACAAATGTTGTGTATCTCCTACAGTGTAAATATGGTAAACAGTGTGTTGGCGAGTCAGAACAGCCGTTTCACAAACGAATGAACGGTCATCATAGCGACTACCAATGCAAGCCAGACCTCCCTCTTAGCCGACATTTGAGATCCCCTGGCCACACTAAGGCAGATCTCAATCGACTGACCATTACAATCATTGACCACAACTCTGCTTGGTCTAGGGAGGATAGACTTACTCGGGAAAGATTTTGGATAAGGAAATTAACAACTTTGGCACAAAATGGGATAAATGAAAAGATGTAGTTCGACACCATGCAGTGCTTCACATCTGGGTTATATTACTTATTATTACAGTCTCCGTTTTTATTTCTTTGCCTTACTCATCTCTAAAATCTTTTTCGTTCATCGTACAAAACCAACAAAAACTGTCCTCTCACAAGACATCTTCGTTCAACGAAACATCCTTTTGATAATGTTACTTTCCAAATTATAGAAGTTAACACCGAGTGGGACACCACGGCGAGAAGGAGAACAGAAAACTTTTGGATCCACCAACTCCACACTTTAGAACCTGATGGTCTTAACGAAAAAGACGAAAAAAGATACAGGAAAGATAAAGAATAATTTAAAACAAAGCATCGTCCTTTTTATCCCGTAATATTGGCCAATGGACGTTGCTAACTTCAACTACCAATTATGTACTTTTAAGGTAGCTAAATCCAATACAACATATAATTTGAGCTGCAAAATTTTCTTATTTTCAAAGCAGCTAAATGCAATTGCTCATAGACATTGAGCTGCAAAATTTTCTTATTTTAAAGGCAGTTAAGTGCAACATAGACGTTGAGCTGCAAAAGTTTCTTATCATCTACATTTCACCTGGATAGATGCACGCTTGATAAAGCTAGTTGGTCTAGCGAAATATTGCGTTTATTTTCATCATTTTGTAAATATTTTAAACATTCTTATATTTACATACTAAATAGTGTGTTAAAATTACATTGTTAGGCAATCTATATATATATTTTACCACTGCATCGAGTGTGATACGATAATTATCCACTCGAGACAGTTAAATTTTCAAATTTAACTGTCGAGAGTGGATAAATATCGTATTACACGAGATTTGGTGGTGGAATCTGTTTCTCTAATGATTTTCAAACAATACGCGGGAAACTTATTCCTTCTTATCGACTGATCTGCAAAAAGATATATGTATAATGTTTGTGCTGTATTTAGACCCCTCTGAAACGGACTGATCTGCAAAAAGATGTGTTCTTTCTATGTGACGTCATCAGACATGGTCGCCTTTTTTCATGCCGTCACAAAAGGAAATTCAGAGGAAAACAATTCCGGGTTTTAACCCGTGAAGAACTGAGATCAAACGATCAAACGACCACACAATTTTTTTTATACAATGGGTGCAGAAAGGGATAAATTGACGAAGAATTAGAGACATATATATATATATATATAAAGTTTGTGCTGTATTTAGACCCCTCTAAAACGGAATTTGTTACATGCACACGTATAGAAATTGCGGTTTTTATCGATTGCAATCATAGGTTTGAACTTTGTTTTCAAAAGATTTGTTTACTAATATATATATATATATATATATATGTGTATATACACACACATAAAATCTCTTTTCAGATAATATGTTCATGTCTAAAGCCCTTGACGATCACCTTGCTCGTGCATTTAACAAGTATGGTCAATTTATATCCAGAAATGCTGTTGCAGCAATTATTTTTAGTATTCTTCTAAACGGACTACTAGGAATAAATATTCGATGGATAAAGTTCACACGTGATTTAATAGTGTATACCCCGAGTAACAGTCAAGCACATCAAGACAGTCTTTTGCTAAAGAAACATTTTAACGATTATACAGGTTCAAATTTCTACGAGCAGAGTTTGCTTGACCTCGGTAGATATGGAAGTGTTATTATGAAAGCACCAGATGGGAAAGATATACTAGATATGACATTTAAGACAGATATTGATAAAATAGTAGCAACAATATACAATGTTACCATTACAGATGAAGACATAAACTACTCCTACAAACAGCTGTGTACTGTACGAAATGAAACATGTTTTGTTAGTCATGTCTTTTTATATTCCGATTATTTCTGGCTTCAAGTAGAACGTCATAACATATCATATCCTAAATTTAGAATGGACGACGGAAATATCATAGATTTGAATCATACGTTTGGAGGCGTCCATACAAATGACGATGGTCTAATTATTTCAGTGCAAGCGCTGAAAATGATGTTTTATTTGCGTCAAGATAGCAATCAATACAGTTCTTTAGCATCGAAATGGGAAGAAGAATTCGTAAAAGCATTCAAATCTTTACCGTCTAGTAATCTAAGTATTGCCTTTGCAAATTCAGATTCACTTGGTCATGAACTAGACGACAACACTGTTGGCGACGTATTTTATTTTTCGTGGACATTTTCATTGATGATTTCGTATGCTTCCTTCGTCTCAGCTGGAGGTAACTGTGTATCCCAAAGAGGACACTTGGGTCGTGCCGGAGTGTTTGCAAGTGGGCTAGCAATTTTAGGAGCGTTTGGACTTGGTGGTGCTTTACAAATTGAGTTTGTCAATATTGTTGGAGTGATGCCATTTTTAGTACTTGGTAAGACGTATAATGAAACAAGCATTTCGTAAAAATGTTTACACGTTCAACATAACATATTTGTTTTACATTTGATACCTTAGGTAGTAAAATGACATAGTTTATGGTAATATTTATAGAAGTATGAAATATTCCAATATATTTTGATCATTCTTTAAGTAAGGTTTACACAATGCAAGTTATTATGAAGCTACCTTGCGATTTTAATAACTTCAATACTTGTCTTTACATAACAAAAATGGATTGCGATTTTGTCCTACATCATAATTTATTTTCCATATCCCTCATGATATTTCTTTACTTTGCTTTTATTTGCCACGGAATTTTTAATATATTTCGTTGTATTTGAGGTAACAAATCATTGAACAATATTATGTTTCATTTTGTTAGACTTTTCTCTCAAGTTTTTCAAAAATAATTTTTAGATTTCAAACAATCTAAATGAAAATGTTTTAACGTGGGTTATTATAAAGAGACGAGTTGTAAATCGTTTTAACACTTGTCTTACGCCGATTCTGAATAATAACGCTCACTCAGTAGGCTAGCGAAGGTTGGTTTTCGCAGCTAATAAACATGCAATTGCCTTCTGTCAGCGTAGCATACCGTGCAACATCTAGAGAGATTACGAAGCTAGTATGAATGTCTTTATCATATAAATTTATGTGATTAAAAATACGGTTAATTACAAATATATTCTTACGTACATTTAACTACATACATGACTGTCTTTATGTATATAGTACATCTAGTGTCATCTAACAGAGTGTTTTTAAATAAAGTATTATTACATTGTATTTTTGTACAAAAAATGCAGGTTCCTTTATGAAAGAATAATTATATTGTTCAGTTTGACTAAAATTCTTCAACTAAAAGCCCTTCGTGTATATCTTTGTTATTAACAAAATGATTTTAAAAGGTAGCATTTTCTTCAATCAGGGATTGGAGTGGACGATATGTTTATCATGATGTCAGCACATTCAGATGCTCCTGTAGGTAAATCACCTGAAACTCGTATTGGAAAAGCTGTTCAGTCAAGTGGAGTAGCTGTTACGATAACATCTCTCACGAATGTAGTAGCGTTTGGCATAGGAATGTTATCTCCATTCCAGAGCGTTAGGAATTTTTGCTTTTACTCAGGTAGGATAAGTTGTAATGTATGAAACAAATTGCTCATGCAATGCAGACAGATTAAAAACATATCTATCTTTTTGAGCTCATACTGCTTTTTAATCACGAATAGCATTATGTTTTGAGAGTACAGCTTTTTCCATCAAAACATTGGCCTACATAATATGTGGCATTGACAATGTTTTTGGGAGCAATTAGATTTATATGGCATCGAAGCACAATACTACACCCTCATTTCTTTTAATCATCTTATACAAAGAATATGTATTTGCATGAACCGCAGTAAAATTTTGATAATATTTGATACACTTAAGTATTTAATGTTCTGTATAACCAGAATTTACACACAAAAAGAAACGGAAGATACCAAAGCGACATTAACAACTGATAAGTCAAAGGAACACTAACGACGAAATAAGGAAAAAAAGACAACACGAAGACA
Source organism: Mytilus edulis (assembly GCA_019925275.1). Classification (NCBI taxonomy): domain Eukaryota; kingdom Metazoa; phylum Mollusca; class Bivalvia; order Mytilida; family Mytilidae; genus Mytilus; species Mytilus edulis. The sequence continues at coordinate 6,305,888 of CM034356.1, read as the reverse complement.
AGTTCATAAAATAAAAAATAGTGTAACTAAAAATTATACAAATTGTACACCAACATAAACATAAAGTGATGTAAGTTTGGACAGCTACATGTAAACTCAATTCTTTTGTTTTATGGTAATATAGGTTCGGCTGTCTTCCTATGTTATGTCAATCAAATGACGTTCTTCCTCGGTTGCATGAGTATCCAAGAAAAAAGAGTTGCTGCTCAGAGGCACTGTATGACCTGCATGAAAACGAAAAGTAGAGATGAATTAGACGACGAAGGAGCACATTGTTGTCGTAAAGTATTTTGCAGTGGGTCAGCCCCTACGTCAAGAAGCGATCAGGAGAGTTTTTTACAGAAAATTCCGACTGTTATATTTCCGAAGTTGGTCTTATGGATTCCAATGAAAATTGGAATATTGATAACATTTTTGGCATACATAGGGGTATCAATATATGGTGCAATCCATCTAGAAAAAGGTCTGTCCCTTCGTAATGTAGTGTCTCCATCTTCGTATTATCACTCATATAGTACATGGGATTACGATTACTTTCCATCTACATTCATTATTTCTTTTGTTGTTTCAGGACAAGTTGACTTCTCGTCAATAACTACACAAAATAAAATAGAAAGCTTATTGAAAAAAGTTAAACAAGATATTGAAATAGACAGTGGTAAAGAGTTTAACTGGCTTTCTGCTTACATGTCGTCGAATTTGTACAACAATTCTTCAGAACATCTTTTTTGTGCGGGATTGAAGAGATATCTGTCTTTTAATTCTGTATATGCAAATGATGTAATATTCGACAAAAACTGCACTATTAATCATTCACGATTTTATCTTAGCACTCGCAATATCAAAGATTCCTATCAACAAGGTAAATTTATGTTGAGAATTCGAGATAACATAAACTCCTCTTTAAATGTTTTTGCCTTTTCCCCAGCCTTTATTTATTTTGAGCAATATGTTGCTGTCCTTCCAAACACACTTAAAACAGTTGGAATTTCTATTGTTTCTGTGCTTTTAGTGACGATCATTTTCATGTCTCATCCATTGGTAGTACTATTTGTTTCATTTTCGATGGCTTTTATCATGACAGGATTATTTGGATTCATGTATCTATGGGGACTTTCACTAAGCTCATTTACTATGGTTCTAATTATTATGAGTGTTGGATTTTCTGTTGATTACAGTACGCATATTTGTCATGCATTTTTAACAGTAGAAGGGGAAAACAGGAATGTACGAGTATTTGAAGCGATTGTTCGATCTGGTGGACCTATCTTTAATGGAGCTATGTCCTCGTTGGTTGGTATAATTACCTTGGCTTTTGCAGAGTCCTATGTTTTTACTTCCTTTTTCAAAATTATGCTGTTGGTGATATTGTTCGGTCTTCTACATGCTATATTTTTACTTCCTGTTGTTCTTTCTTTATTTGGACCTCATAAAAATTCAGAAGTCGATAAAAAAGTTATCTTCAATAAAGATATCATATCATGTGATGTTAACGGTTTTTTACCAAATAAAACGGCACATGACAACAAAGGATACGCTGAATAGAAAAAAATACCATGATACAAAAGTTAAAAATAATCCAATGGCAAGGAGAATGGAACAATCTCTAATATTCATGTGATAGTTTACATGTGGTTCATTATGTTATATTGAACGTTATATATAGATATGTATCATTTGAATTAATATTTTTTTTCTTCAAGTATTACAGAATTTGTGTAAAAATTGAATTCCAATTTTGTTTTAAATTCATTGTGATATTCTTTTATAGATAAGATAATTTGTATAGTTTAATTAAAAATTTTAAAGTACATAACCATTCGACATAACACACGTTGATTTACAACTTTAAATGTAGAATATACTTCGTTCATATTACCTAGTTTTGACTCCGGCATTTATAATTTTTTGACAAGGTAATATTCTCATTGATGGGACATTCTGGAACTCGGTCAAGCAAGAACAATGAAAATAAGAAAATTCAAGATTTTAATCGGTACAATTTTGAGGGAAGGTTTACTGTTTAATGCTTTCTATACATGACTAAATCATCAGAAAGCAGTAAACTCCCCCCCCTCCCCTCAAATTGCACCGTTCATATATTTGATTTTACTTCTTTTGGTTGCTCGTAACTGAACAATATCAGGATGTCTTATTACAGTGAAGATAACTTCTTAAAAAATATAGAATCCGAAGTAAAAAGTCGGTAATATGAAAATAGACTATTATATATATATATTAATAGATATCAATATTGACTGGATTAATCATTTATATGCGTACTCAAAATACTTAAAGCTACGCTATACATATATATAAAGTCATCAAAGGTACCAGGAATAACTTTAAGTTACGCTATATATATATTTATCAAAGGTACCAGGTTTATAATCTAATACATAAATTGTACTAAAATGTTATTTCAAAACTTTGGTGTCTATATTGTTCCTAAATATCATATATTAAAAGACCATAGATATCACGGTTTGTTTGAATTTTGTAGTGAGTTGTGTTATATGTCTGTGATGCATGTTTCAAAGTTTTGGCTGCTGGATCCCAATTAGTGTCACATTTCCTTTTTTTCTGCTAAGGTTGCGCACCAAAGTTTGGCAATATAGTGGAGCTAAATATATGAACAATTGTCATGCAATTGGGAGGTTTAGCTAGATAGAAAACCTAGTTTAACCAACCATTTTCTACAGAAAATGTCTGTATCAAGACAAAGTTTATTTTTCAATATTTAAGACATGGTTGAACTTTAGTACATATGAGTACTAGTGTTTTTGACGTTTAAGGGTAGTAAACGACTTATGCAAGCCTGTTAAAAAAGAATATACTTAAATGTAGGACATATTTAACACAAATTTGTTCTGTGATTAATAACGTTTGATTTTGGCAGTTTTTATGGACTTCTTTTTTTCTCTCTCTTGAAGCATTTTTATATACCTTTTCTTCAAAAGAACAGTTCGCTTGATTTACCAAAATTTTGTCCGATTACAGAATTACAGAAATACTGTGACACTGTTTACTCACGTAGAGACTTTAAATATTGGCGGATTCTGAAAAACTGAAAAAAAGTATATAGGGAAATTATAAATCTATATCCTTCTCTGAAATTCTATCAAAGCCATCTTTATTTTACTCGCAACACCACCATACCACATGAAAATTTGAAAAACCGTCTAAAAAAATAATCCACAATGCCTTCCTCTATAAAAATAGTACCTTACGCTACAAATATATTGTTTTAGTATATAGTTTTTGTATAAAATGAGCATGAAAATAAAACATGCTACACTGAAGAACAAGTATTCAGTAGGCTGGAGCTTCTCTTTGACAAAATATTAATTGAATTTGGAGGGAAAATTTTGACAGAAAACGATGCAAAACAGATTTGATTGTAACTTTGTGTGATTATACAACATTGTCAAAGAAGTATATAAAAAAAATTTTCATCTGGTTCCCATCTGGTTCAGTTAGGAGATGCTGTAATCTACTTGGAAAAATTCAGATTGTCGGCATTCCTATGGGAACCAACTGTGAACTTCTCCGGGTCAACCATTTCTTATTTTCATATGTATTGGTTTTCCTTGAGCGCTTGTTTTAAACAGGTAATACCATTTAATTTCACATACCGGTATATATATTGATTATGTTCCTTCCAACAACAATACAAACGTTTCTGATTGGGTCCTGTTAACATATTCTCTAAAACTAAAGAAAGAAGAAACTACGGATACAGCTACCTACGCCTATAGCGGGCATCTCAGTACCAGAATATATCGAGAAAAAAAACGTTACTTTAGCAGCAATATATCAATTTCATCCAAGTAAGGAGAATACATTCCTTAAAAAAAACCTATTCCAAAGCTTGCAGCTTCTTCTCCGTCTTTGTAGAACACGAAAAGTGTCTGAACAAACACTTGATTAACCAGGGTTTTATCAATGACCTTCTCGTCCTGTCCCAAAAGAGTTCAACGGAAATTACTGACAGATAAATATTCTATGTATATTTCATACAAAATGTACAAGATTGTTTCTAGTAAAATATTCTAAGTGCCGAAGTTGTGTATCTTTTTATATACCTTACATATTCCTTTTTTTGTGTGCTATTATGTTTCTTTTGGTCGTATGCTTTTTCACCTAACTACGTATTTATGCATCCAGCTTAAGTGTTGGTTTGGTTTTTTTGTTTTGGTGGAGGTGGGTCCAGAGGTTTAAACTACAATGTTGTTTCATTTTGTACCATTGGCTCTACATTTTTTTCTTAATTTGTACATTATCGATACAGTGCATAATATATATTCTTATGTAATATAACTGCAAAATACTTTTATGGTGGAGTCTTTTTTATTTATTTATTTGTATTCTTGTCTGAATATTTTAGTCGCTTGTATTGTAAGTGTGTGATGTACGTTTTAAAGTTATGGCTGATTGATATTCATTACTGTCAAATTATCCTTAGTGTGTTTGATTACAATTGAAGACCAAACTAAAAATACCTACATCCTGTCAATAAACTTTATTGTCCTAGCGTACATAAATGTTGCTAAGGAGAGAAGAGATTTTACAGCTTTTATAATCCTTTCACAGTTCTAGTAAGTATTTGAAGCATTTTTAAATGTTCAGAAGCAGATTTTAAAATTGATACAACTTAGAATTAAAATAACTGAGTGATTCTATGAACAAAAATAACATATCGATCCTTAAAGACCCTTATATTGCGAAGTACTTTTCCTACCCCATGACAAATATGATGTTTCCCCGCAGATAAAGCCCCAACTAACGTCGGTTTTGCGTGCAAATCTCAACATAATCTGCTTGTAAAGTAATAAAGTGTTAACAATGCATTGGTAACTCTATCTCTACTTCCCACGACAGCTACCTAAGAGGAAATCCTGTATCCGAAACGCACGTCTGGTGCACCAAATTATAAGTCTGGTATTTTTGAACGATTTTAAAAAGTTTTTTTTTTTGGTTGTAAATATAAAAAGATCAATATTAAAAAGATTCATTTTTATCAGATGCATGTTTTATGTGTCAAAAAAATATGTAGTAATTTGTTTTCAAACTAACTATCCAGTACGAAAATGTGTAAAGGAAGTAAACCCTATTGGTTGAGAAATCTTATAATTTATTATTTATATTCTTAAATAAAAATACAATAACAATCAAAATCAAGGATTTAAGAAAGACTCATAAAACCAAAAGACATTTACATCAACAGTTACAAATGATAATTAAAAAACAATACGAACTCCACTAAAAACCGGGATTGAAATCAGGTGCTCCAGAAGGGTGAGCATTTCCTGCACCGTATATGGCACTTGTCGTGTTATTTCTTTGTTTAGTTCGGTACAGATGGAAGGTTATTATGACTGAGGAAGAATATCAGATATGGTTTCTGACACACTTTTGTGATAATGGCCAATCAGCTCATAATGGCGATCGTAAACTTTCTTGAGTGATGACCTTAATTTGATTGATTCATAGCCCTGTCTTAGCAACTTTTGAGAAAGCAGTATTCCTCGTTCAACAAAATCAACGTACTTTGAGCTAGCTGTAGAGTAACGTATCAATACTCCATATGCTGGTGTCGCTGGAATGTTGCTACACAGAAATGGAAATTGACTATAGGGAATTTAAAATCATCGCGTTTGTCATAAGTTTTGGTATTTAACCTACCATCAGTAGTCATTTCGAGAAAAAGGTCTAAATATGAAGATTTATCTGTGTTGGTAGTATCTTTTATTTCAAGTTCACTTGGATATATTAAATGTAAGTGATCACTGACTCTATTATTATTAAGAGACAGTACATCATCAATATACCGAAAGGTGAAATTAAAAGACTGGGCTTTTTCTTTTCTCTTTTCTGTACAAGCCCTTGGATACATTCTGCTTCATAGGAATACAGAAACAAATCTGCAAGTAGAGGCGCGCAATTGATACCCATTGGGATTCCAATAGTCTGTTGGAAGACCAAAGCTCCAAATTCAACACATGTGTTGTCATTTAAAAAAGATCAGCATGGCAGTGATATCCTCTTCGGTGTATTTTTTGTTTGACTCTGTATGATTTTTCACAAAGTAAGCTGAATTCCTGCCCAAAACTAGATATTTAAAACGTCTAGTACCTTTTTTGTAAAAGAAACATAAGCTGGCGAGTTCTTTCAGTTGAGCTTTAAGTTTAGTATGTGGAATAGTGGTATAAAGGGTTGAAAAATCAAAGGTTTTAATTTTTCAGTTACCACATTTGATTAACACCACTTCTTGAAAATGCCGTTTCGGAATATGACAGTAAGAACTTTAGAAAGGGGTTTAGTGTAATACTTGGAAGAACCTGCAATATACCTTTCCTTATAAGGATTTTTGTGAAGCTTAGGAATCCAATATAAGGATGGAAGATCCTGGTCTTCATCCTCTGGATTAACAAAGGAGATTAGTAACTATTTATGGTTTTCAAGGATCTCCTGCTTCGTAAGCGTACTTATAAAAACATACAGATTCCGACAATTTCATGCTCCTTAGTTCAAATGCAGTATTTTTTCGTGGTCTGAATATTCATAAAAAAAAGTAGCTGATATGTTTGCAGATCCAAACGGTCAGAATAAAAACCTCCCCCGTCAATTTTCATTTACAATATTTGTATACGTAAAGACATCTGACAAAGTCATCATAAAATTATACTAGCCAATATTTCTTACAAGCTATTTTTCCCCTGATGAGGCAATATTTGTATTTGTAAATACCGTTAAAACTCTTCAAAATTGTTTAAATCTATACACTACAAACCATTATAAGTCTGAAATGGCCTATATCTGTACTCGACTGTACTGATTTTTACTCGACCAGTCTGAATTTGTCTGAGATTTACTTGATAATACTCGACTGTAGTCTGAACCATACTAAACAGTCTGAATGTGTACTTGACCAGTACTTAACCATTTTATACGAGTCTGAACCGTACTCGACCTAGTCTGAACCGTACTCGACCTAGTCTGAACCATACTCGACCTAGTCTGAACCATAATCGACCAAGTCTTAACCAACCTAGACCTATTCTTTGTATCTATCAACTGAATTTTATCAATTTAGGAATTTTTTTTAATAAAAATGATATTTGAACAACAATTTGAAATAAAAAATGTATTCAATACAGTATTGAAATTAAAATTTCATAATAATCAATCATAATATAACTTCAACTCAACTTTAATCAACACTTACATAATAATAAATATCAACTTTTAAAATATTATAAATAAAACAAGCTGATCAAATAATCTAAAAAAATGAATTGTGACTAATATTTTCAATATTATTCAAATTTTCTGTAGTATTTTATGGTAACTGGACTATTTTCACCATTAACTAAAGCCTAGTATAGATTTATGGTGTCAGTTGAGTTCAGGTAATAATGCAGTGAATGTTTTTTTTATTTAGATATATATAAAATAGTATATAAAACAACTTAATAAATTTTGAAAAAATGAGAGCTTAATTGTTTTGTTTTATTAAACCAAGAATTTAATATAATCATGATAATAGAATTTCCATAGCAATCCTTTATAACCTTTTTAAAAAAGAAAATGTATTCCAAAGTATCAGTAAAAAAAAATTTCAATTAATTTAAGTATTTTTTTGTCAAATTAACATGTCATACATAAAGCACTTTAATATGTTCTAATTACCTCAGTACATGTGTGTTTTACAGGTAAAAAGAAAGCCCTATTTTCTTAAATTCGTGTATAACTTATCTAGTACATACATGTATATTCGAAAGGCCTTGTTATTTAATTTAAACAGGATGTTGCAATTTTGAATCAATGTTATTTAGAATTTAATACCTCTGACCAGGTGTGATCTTATTTATGAGTTTTCCCCCAAGCAGAGGTTATACTTTATATTTCACCACTAATCAGAAAAACAATTTTATTTATTTGTTTAATTTTATCCCTTTTTGATATAAGTTATATATAATATATTTTTTTTATCCTAAATATAATCAGAGATATATTTCTTTTATAAGGTTAAATTGTTTTATAAATTTTGTTGGCTGTTGTTATATATGTCAGTTAAAAAGAAATTTATTTTAACAGTTAAAAAAGTAGAGGTTTTTTGGTCTAGTATGGTTCAGACTGGTCGAGTATTGTTCAGACCTTTGGTTAAGTATGGTTTAGACTGGAAAAATAGGTCGAGTACATGCCGAGAATGGGTTAAGACTGTTTCAGACTGGTCGAGTAATAGTTCAGACTATTTTCAACGGCAAAAATAAGGGTCAAGTACGATTCAGTACAGTCAAGTATGGTTCAGACTGGGGTCGAGTAATGTCAAGTAAAAGTCAGACCAATTCAGACTGGTCGAGTAAAAATCAGTACAGTCGAGTACAGATATAGGCCATTTCAGACTTTAATGGTTTGTAGTGATACCAATCTTAATATAAATCAGCTGTCACTCGAATTGCGTTAAAATGGATTTTCAAATTTGTAACAAATGATTAAATAGTGTCAAGCTAGTGACTTGCACTAGATGATCTCTTTAATTATACGTTTATCAAGGGTTCGTCAGTTCTTTGATCAATTGAAGTATTGTTAGTGTTAGTCTGGAATATTATTTTCCGGAGTTTATTAATGACGTCAATTATCAATGAACTAGTACACATTTTTGAGTAGGGGCCAGCTGAAGCACGCCTCTGGTTGCGTGATTTTCTCGCAACATTGAAGAACTATTGGTGGACTTCTGCTATTTTCTGCTCTTTGGCCGGGTTTTTGTCTTTTTGTCACATTCCCTATTTCCCTATTTCCACCCCTAACAAGGATATATATATATATATATATATATCACCGGCTTGTATCATATTTTCCCTCCGGTTTATATGATCCGTTCATCCTATATTGACTCTTAAAATCCAAGAGTCTATCTGAAATTGAGGGTAAATTATATGGCCTTCCAAATACCGTTTCGATCCCTAACAACACTTGAAGAGACATATATTGTCGAAATCTGGTGTACAAAAAAATATTGACACTTTGTGTTTGTGGCATAACATCTTGGCCAAAAGTTTATCGTTTTCTGCTTAGTATTAAATTTATATTAAGATCCATTTTGTTACATCTCGTGATCAATTTTATTTTGCAATCGCCAATGGCAGTCAGCAGAGTTTAAGAACATCAGTTGTTCGACCTGTTAGTCAAATGCGTTTTGTTTAAATATACTTTTTCACTTTTTTGGTCTTTTGGAAAATGTTGTTTGTGCTGTATTTAGACCCTTCTACAACGAAATTTGTTTTACATGCACACGTATAAAAATTGCGGTTTTTATCCAACGCAATCATAGGTTTAAACGTAGTTTTCAATTTAGACTCGGATATATAAGCCCAGGTGGTCGTGTGGTCTAGCGGGACGGCTACAGTGCAGGCGATTTGGTGTCACGATAACTCAGTAGCATGGGTTCGAATCCCGGCGAGGGAAGAACAAAAATTGCGAAAGCAAATTTACAGATCTAACATTGTTGGGTTGATGTTTAGACGAGTTGTATTTACATAATGTACACAGCCATGTATCACCATCATTGCTGGTGATCCGATGGATGAATCTGTTGTAGAGTTTTCACTGACTCAGAGTACTTATAAATATAATTATTTTCTGTGACTGTATCTTGCATTAATTTGTAGGATCCTTTACTATAGATAATTGAGCTGACCTGTAACAATAACATCTCTATGCCTTATATATCATGTACTGTAGTACGACGCTAGACTAAAACTGACGAGGAAAGGTAACACACGGCCACCGAAAGCTTTATTTTGTAGCCCAGGTGGTCATGTGGTCTAGCTGGACGGCTACAGTGCAGGTGATTTGGTGTCACGATATCTCAGTAGCATGGGTTCGAATCCCGGCGAGGGAAGAACAAAAAAATTGCGAAAGCAAATTAACAGATTTAACATTGTTGGGTTGATGTTTAGACGAATTGTATATATATATATTATATATATATATATATATGTAAATATAGATAGATACATTGTAAAAACAGATGCCAGTTTTTGACTAAAAAAAAATCTTATATTTATATTACACATCTATATACATACATATGAGAATGTTATCAGTTTATAGAATTTTTGACAAATAAATATTTTCATTTGTTTTATTAATCATATATAAATTTTAAGAAGACATTCACAACTCTTTTTTTTCTATTGGAAGATAGGCACAAAAAAAGACTTTCACTTCTGTCTTGTTTGTTGATACCCAATATGATGTAATATAAATTACTTGATGTAGGATGTCAATTTCAGATACTAGGTTATTCATTTGCATTTGCTAGAAACTGTAAAGATTTGTTTAGTTATCAAAAATCATCTTACGTATTTATTCTTGTAAAAATCAGGTTCTATAAAAAGCGTCACATAACAGTGGTTCATACATTGACACGTATTGATGTTAAGGATAAATGCAAAATATCTAAGGAATGGATAAATTTTCTATCTTCAATCTCGATATAAAATAATGACATCTTACATTATTTTTACCGTAATGAGTGTCAAAACTAGAACTTAAGCATAATTGAGGAGAGAATTTAGATTTGTATATTTAAATATCAAAACATTAATACAAATGACGGTGTAAAATCAATCATATTAAAAAAGCCATGGGCTGTTATGTCTTATTGCCTATGATATATTTTTTTACTAGGAATTGGTGTAGACGACATGTTTTTGTTGCTGTCCGGTTTAGCTGAGACATACGATTGTAAAGGTCCACTAGAGCCAGAAGATCGAATAAAGATGACCATGCGCACAAGTGGCGTAGGGATCACCATCACTTCTCTTACAGATCTATTGGCCTTTTTGATTGGTGCAACTTCATCGTTCATGAGCGTTAGAAATTTCTGTATTTATACAGGTTTGTATTGAGCTGTTCATTGTTCATTGAAGTACACTTTGCTTTCATTCAAAAACAGTAAAGACAAAGAACGATGTGTTACTTTATCGGCCTTAATGAATCGTATTCAATATTTTTCAAAATATCAGAATTTAATACGGAATGCAAATACTATATTCAAATACATGTATTAGATTTTTATTTAAAATATTCATCCCTGTACTATTGGTAAAACAGCTATAATAAGACAGTGTACTCAATACAAGGCAAATTTGCATTAAATGTAACAATTTGACACAGAGATCATAACAAATAGTACAATCGAACTGTGTTATCAACTCTAAGGTAAAATTGTCAGTTTTATAATATCTTATAAAAGTCTCTGTTTTAGAGGTAATAAAGGTTCAGCCGATCCTGCTCCACATGTGGCACCCATCGTGATGCTTATGCTATTACAAATCCGATAAATAGTCTTACATTTATCTGGTAAAAGGATAGTACTTTCACCTTTAATATTCCAATTTGTTTTTAATTGATATCTCGTTTACATGCTAACCAAACAATGCCTTATATTCATATGTGCTTCACATTTTTAATATGGTATTGCAGCATATATTTTTTTGGTGGTTTTTGTATTTTTGTATTTTATTTTTCATTCTTAAATTGAAGGCAGCAGTAATGTGTTGGCTTACAAATATTTGTCTTTGAACTGAAGGTTAATTATTAAAATGAAATACACTTGAAATATCATTGACTTATTATATAAAGCCGTACGTTGACCTATAGTTGTTAATTTCTGTGTCATGTTGGTCTGTTGTGGATAGTTGTCTCATTGGTAATCATACCACATCTTCTTTTTTATATTCACCCTTTTCGGCTAGATTCCACTTTATTCGGATAAGTGTCAATTTGCAGTTTCTTATAAGCACATAACAGGACATAGTATTTTATCAAATATATTTTAATGCACATTTTTAGGACTTCATCAAGTCCTTTTTTAACCGGTTTATTTTTTTATATGTTTTCTTTGTTTGTGTAGTTTGAGATAGTGGTTTGTGAAGGGTGTGTTTCAGATAGTCACAATATACTCTTTTAGATATTATTGTATATGAACTTTGAACAATACTAAAAGGACCGAAGGCAAACTATGTATGTCGTCTCACTGGTCTCGCTCATTTTTGTACAGCCCTTGGATGGTGTAAACTTCTAAAAAAAACGTGTATGGTGTAATGGTGTATGACACATGGTGCAATGGTAGAAGGTGTTTGGTGTAAGGGGAATGGTGTATGAGAAAAAATGGTGTAACGTGTATATAAAGTGTGGTTATCGAAGTTTAAGAACTGATTTTTAATTTTATACATTAATTTAGAATATTGGGATCAACATTCGTATTTTTAGATAAATAAATAATTGTGTAATCGCACGCTTTCTTTGAAATTAAATTATATTATGGGTAATTTTGGATGGTGCAGAAAGAATGTGTAAGGTGTATGGTGTAATGATGTATGGTGTTAATTGGAAGTGTACACCATCCAAGGACTGTACCTTGATTTGTCTCTTCCGAGTCGATTTTCGAGATTTCAACAACAATCAACTACTTTCGTCTTAATTTACCAGCATAAATGTTCATTGTAAACAAGAAACAGATAAAATGAAACAGAATATGTTTAAAATTTGACAGAACTAAGCTTCAAAAGTAATGATTTTGGTGTCATAAGAGATCTAATATTCTATGGACAAAATCTATCTTTATTAACATGTTCTCCTTTTTTTGTAGGTGTAGCGGTTCTTTTTTGTTATCTTAACTACATCACTGTTTTCGTTGGGTGTATGGTTATCCACGAAAGAAGAGTTGCAGGCGGTTTACATTGCTGTACATGTCAGAACATTTCACCAAAAGATACTGAACCTAGAACAAGCATACTTGACGGTCAGCCCCACAGCTGGATGTGTACTGGATCAATACCAACGACCCGAGATGAAGTTGAAGGACCTCTTGAGAAATATCCACCACGAATTTTTTCTAAAATAATTTTGAAGAAAAACGTTAAATGTATTATTCTGCTATTATTTGCAGTGTATTTAGGAATTTCTATATGGGGGGCAACTAAGTTTGAGCAAGGTTTGGTTCTGCGTGACTTGGTAACAGATGATTCCTATTATTTTAGATATAGCGAAGTTAATACAAAATATTATTCATCCCGATTTCCTATTTCTATTACTATTCCACAAACCTTAAAGTACTCAGATGAAAACACATGGAGCAAAATTTTATCACTCCAGACGAAGGTTCAGAATGCAGAAGGAATTGTAAGTGATGAATCTATCAATTGGCTAGCATCCTTTAGAAATTCATCATTTTATGTTAATTCATCAGAGGTCAATTTTGTTACAGCTTTACGTTCTAACTTTCTTCCAGCCAACCCACGATTTGTTGACGACTTAAAGTTTGACAGTCTAAACACAACTATAGTTGCATCTCGGTTTTATATATTTTCAAATAATGTCGATAAATCGTCAGAGCAAGGGAAATTAATGCTAAGAATTAGAGAATTAGTTTCATCTTCAAAGATTCCAAATGCTATAGCATTCTCTCTTGCCTTTATCTTTTTTGAACAGTACGTAGCTATCCCGCCAAACATGCTTCAGACTCTAGGTATTGCAGTAGCTGCAATATTTGTTGTTACCATTATCTTCTTGCCTCATCCTGTTCTTGTTCTCTTTGTTACCCTGACATTAGCAATGATCATTGTTGGTTTATTTGGTTTTATGTACTTTTGGATTCTCACCTTAAGTTCAATAACTATGATACATATCATTATGAGTGTAGGGTTTTCTGTGGATTTTAGCGACACGTATGTCATGGATTTATGGATGCTGGAAAAAGCGATAGGAATGAAGGGCCAAAGGAGCTCGAATAAGAGCGGGTAGACCAATTTTTAATGGTGCCATATCTTCTATAATTGGGATTATTATGAATGAACGTGATAACGAATTGGCTTTATCAACAAAAGAAGACAAGGAAAAGACAGATTCTTCAATAACGGATGGAAGCAAATCTTTCAAGACAGATTATACAAATAAATCATATGAATAGGATGAATGTCACATTTTGAGTTAAGCAAGAAACAAAGTTTAAGGAGAAATGTCAATTTAGTTATTCATAGTAGAAAATTGTATGAGCTTGCTTTGTTGTTTTTATGGTTGAGTTTTATATCAGTTGTGAGTTGATATTTATTTATTTATTTATTTATTATTCATCTAGCAAACATGCATGATGATGTAAATTGCACGTTGAGTCAGAAATCAATTTCCAAAGATTTACTGTTTAAAATCCTTATAAAACTACAATAACCATACTATTTTTTAAATGTACAACAATAGACAGAACATGTGCCTGAACAGACAAGGTGTTTAACTTTTTACAAGTATCCATATTTTTGGAGACATTCATGTATTACAGTAACAAGTCGTTTTACGTTCAGTGTGTATCGGTAGGAAAAGATGCAAAAAACTAGTTTAATGAATTCGTCAACAGATTGTATCAAAATTGAAAATAAATGGAGAAGATACATTGTCCGAATCAAGGATTCAATTGACATATTTTCAAACAACATGAATTTTCTGTGAATGATAGACTAGACATGCAGTATTGACAATATGGCTATTCGGGTGTTAATCTAATAAAATTGATTATAGAAATGATCACGAACAACAGAAACAATGTTTGAATTACATTTGGAAAAAAGTCTTTATATTTGTTCTATAATAAAATCGTTTTGTAAATATAACTATACACAGCGGCTTAAAGTGGTAGGTTTAGATTTAAAAAAAACCCAGGTGTAACCAACTATGTTCTTCTGCAAATGATTGGACCATGTCGGGAATAAAAGACAGCTGTTTTCTAAAGGTTTCGTTGGTTGATATATGTCAGAGTTTGGTTTTGTCATAATCCACGGACTTCCCCCTTTTTGGAATTTACTTTGCAATTGAAATATGTTTTTGGTATAATGTAATCGTATAGAATCATTTATGAAAATTTCTTAATGTGAGTGTTTTACTGTTTCGGTACGACTCCATCAAAAATTTATATAAACGTTACGTTTGGGCTCTTTAGAGGCAAACATTTCAGACAAGAATTACCAAAATGTATAGATGTAGACACAGCCTATCACTACTTCAGCCAGCTATTTTATTTACTGATTGATATGTCACTTTTATTATAAATTAACTGTGGTGGGAAGACTATTCCGTTTTAAATTTTGTATGTCTATGAGCCTTAATTCTTATTGTCTAAATTTCATCCGTAAATGTCTATATTACTAACATACATGTTGTCAAATCTGAATTCTCTATAATGTTATTTTTACTTTTATGGTATGTTATTTTTTATGTATCAGAATGTGGAAAAATAAAATTTTAACACGCAGAGTGATTTTATTTATTCTTGTCGAATTCTACAAAGTGTATCATATTAAGACCTCAAAGGTGTGTGCAGGAACAATGTGCACAAGGAAGGGAATTCACCACTACGACCAAAAGTAAAAAAGGAGATGTGGTATGATTTCCAATGAGACAACTCTCCACAAGAGACCGAAAATGACACAGAAATAAACAATTAACAACTATAGGTAACCGTACGGCCGTAAACAATGAGTCCATACCGCATATTCATCTATAAAAGTCCCCAAAATGACAATGTAAACAATTCAAACGAGAAATCTAACGGCCTAATGAATGTATCAAAAATGAACGAAAAACAAATATGTAACACATAAACAAACGACTACCACTGAATTACAGGCTCCTGACTTGTGACAGGCACATACATACAGAATGTGGCGGGGTTGAACATGTAAGCGGGATTCCAACCCTCCTAACAACTCTTTTTAGCATTTGTAACTTATTTTTATTTGAGCGTCACTGGTGAGTATTTGCAGACGAAACGCAATTCCGACGTAAACAATATTAAATCTATGACGAGTGTGTTAACTAAAAAGAAATAATGCAATTATTTATTCCTGTCGCGTTCCTCTATCAGGACTTTAAAAACAATTCAAGTACCATTCAGTAATGACTCCCGTAATTATACATTTCAGATTGCCGTGATTGCACTTCATAAAATCTTGAAGTCTACTTAATTGAAATACTACTGTTCATACAAATAAAATACTGATCTCATGAATGAATTAATTCAAATATGCCTTAGAACATCTCACTTCATTCAAAAGTAATTATTTCTAAATTGTTCGTCAAAAAGCACGATTATGGTAAATTAAGGTGACATTAGTTTACCGATGTTCAAACCTCGGACATCGATTATCAAGGTAACACACAGAAATGAGGAGATTACATGAATTATAAAACGAGCAAGACCGGACGCATCGACAATATAAGAGTATTCTGCTATGCATTTATCACCTGCCGTGATATTAGATTCTCTGTCAAACAATGCACAATTTGTTTAGCTAATTATATCATGTAGATATAATTAGGAGATAACTGTATTCTATTTTAAGCTCCGACGGCATCAATTATGGATTTGATGGTCGCAAATTAAGTTTACTGGCGACGCGTTAGCGGAGACAGTAAACGGGTATTTGCGACCATCAAATCCCAAATTGATGCCGTCGGAGCTTAAAATACAATATTGTAATCTCCATTCTAATGAAACTGACAGAAAACAACGTTAAAGGCATGTATTTAAAGTCCCATAACATCAATTGTCAATTGATGCCATGTAAGAAAGTGACGTTATCCAATCAAAATGAACGTTACAAACGTTGTTGCATTAGAATTGGATATTACTTCAAAATTTGTTTAAGAAAATTCAAATGGTTGCTTGCCGTATTTGTCCTGTAAATCAAAAACAGTAGAATACCGCTTTTAAAAAGTCATTATGCAGTTAAGCATAAAGAAATCCGGGTAACAAACTAAAACCGAGGGAAACACATCAACTATGAGGGGGAAACAACGTAACAACATTAACACTGAACTTCAACAAAAGCAAACGCAAACATGCATAGAAATGGACTATAAATAACAACTGACATATTCCTAACATGGTACAGGACATTATAAGAAAATAATGGTGGGTTGCATGGCTTGCCAAACCTCCCGCTTATATGAAAATGTTTAAAATACAGCTAAAATGACAACACTAAATGACAGGAATACAGCATAAACAGACACAAAAATACTGGGCACTGAAAAATAAATAAATAATATAATAGTACATTACAACATGTCAACCGCAAAATAACAACAGACACATAATATGAATTTACGACAGCGCATCAGAGCACCACAAACGAAATATCAACTGCGCGTCACATGAAAGATTCACCGTCACAAAAAGTGAAGCATTTTTATTGATATTTATATTATCACAGAAACATTTCTAAAATAAAATAGATTTGATTTATTTATAGATACGTACAAGAGTATAAAATTGAAATAGTGTTATTTTATGTATTTTCTTACGATGACAAGAATATAAATGATGACATCGGCTATTTCTAAATGATACTGTTTTGACAACATTGAAATCACTTCTTGTGTTCAACAAAAGTGTTCGGTCCTTAGAAATGGCAATGCGTTTATACATTAACTAAAAGATCGTATCAGTCAAATTCTGAATAAATTCAACGAAGATAACCTATTTTTGATGAACACATCATTTTAAGGAGCAAATCACTATGATATAAATAACGACTCAACAAACGTTGTTCTTAACTTCCAATATGTAAATTGCTATAAAGAGGGGTGACGCTATATTTTCAAAACATAATCTTTCATTTTATCTCGATCCGTTAGTAAATTTAAGGTTTAAACAAGAACATACAAGGTCACCAAAACTGCCTAATAAAGTAACTGATCAATGAATGGTCATATACAATTCAACAAAATGCTTGAACAGCTGATTTCAAATTACTTTTCCTTACCAAATAATTGGGGTTACTTAATTTTCACTTTTTCAACGTCCAAGAACAATTGTATGCAATGCCTAAGTGAATATCTTTCCGGAATTTCCAAAAGGAAGAAAACTTAAATATTTTAGACTAGTTTAAAGCATAGTAAGAGAATCGTTTGAAGTACACAAATATGTCACAACAGATGTATTATTATGAGATTATGATTCATCAATAAATCTCACTTTATATAAAAAAAAATTTAAAAAATATTTAAAGGACAATGTTACATCTATTGGTTTAAAAATAAAATAAACAATGTTGTCAGTGTTAATCAAATCATACACAACAAACTCTTATATCTGCAATGACATTCGGTAAAGTTTTAGTGTAAATGCGAAGGTATGCAAAAAATATAACATTCAATATATCTATATATCAGAAACTATTTAAGAACACACTCAGAATGTACCACATATAAAAAAGAAGATGTGGTATGATTGCCAATGAGACAACTCTCCACAAGAGCATAGTCACGTTTGCTTTATACCATGAAATTCATTTAGATATAAGAATGAAGATCGGTTTAGATCTAATCATTATGATATAACTGGTCATTTCAACCATACCACATCGTATTATTTTTATAATAAAGTATATTATATGAGTGCTAATGAAAGTTCCTAATGGTGAAGTTTATGTCATCCCTATGTTATTAACGTTTTTTCGTATTTCAACTTTTTAGAATTTCTGTCTTTAATGTTGTTCATATTAGTGATTGACTGTTTTTATTCAAGCGTCAACAGTGTAGTTTATGTAGACAAAACGCACGACTGACATTCAAAATAATAAGACTTCTGTCTTTTATGGGTTTTTACATCCACTGTTTCCATCCCATCGCTAATGAATGTTTGAAATTTTTTAAAGTACATAACCATTCGATATAACACACGTTGATTTACAACTTTAAATGTAGAATAGACTTCGTTCTATTACCGAGTTTTGACTCCGGCATTTATAATATTTTGACAAGGTAATATTCTCATTGATGGGACATTCTGGAACTCGGTCAAGCAAGAACAATGAAAATAAGAAAATTCAAGATTTTAATCGGTACAATTTTGAGGGAAGGTTTATTGTTTAATGCTTTCTATACATGACTAAATCATCAGAAAGCAGTAAACTCCTCCCCCCCCCCCCCCCCCAAATTGCACCGTTCATATATTTGATTTTACTTCTTTTGGTTGCTCGTAACTGAACAATACCAGGATGTCTTATTACAGTGAAGGTAACTTCTTAAAAAAAACATAGAATCCGAAGTAAAAAGTAAAAAGTCGGTAATATGAAAATAGACTATTATATATATATTAATAGATATCAATATTGACTGGATTAATCATTTATATGCGTACTCAAAATACTTAAAGCTACGCTATACATATATATATAGTCATCAAAGGTACCAGGAATAACTTTAAGTTACGCTATATATATATTTATCAAAGGTACCAGGTTTATAATTTAATACATAAATTGAACTAAAAATGTTATTTCAAAACTTTGGTGTCTATATTGTTCCTAGATATCATATATTAAAAAAATATAGATATCACGGTTTGTTTGAATTTTGTAGTGAGTTGTGTTATATGTCTGTGATGCATGTTTCAAAGTGTTGACTGCTGGATCCCAATTAATGTCACATTTCCTTTTTTTCTGCTAAGGTTGCGCACCAAAGTTTGGCAATAAAGTGGAGCTAAATATATGAGCAATTGTCATGCAATTGGGAGGTTTAGCTAGATAGAAAACCTAGTTTAACCAACCATTTTCTACAGAAAATGTCTGTATCAAGACAAAGTTTATTTTTCAATATTTAAGACATGGTTGAACTTTAGTACATATGAGTACTAGTGTTTTGGACGTTTAAGGGTAGTAAACGACTTATGCAAGCCTGTTAAAAAGGAATATACTTAAATGCAGGACGTATTTAACACAAATTCGTTCTGTGATTGATAACATTTGATTTTGGCAGTTTTTGTGGACTTCTTTTTTTTCTCTCTCTTGAAGCATTTTAATATACCTTTTCTTCAAAAGATTTACCAAAATTTTGTCCGATTACAGAATTACAGAAATACTGTGACACTGTTTACTCGCGTAGAGACTTTAAATATTGGCGGATTCTGAAAAACTGAAAAAAGAACATAGGGAAATTATAAATCTATATCCTTCTCTGAAATTCTATCAAAGCCATCGTTATTTTACTCGCAACACCACCATACCACATGAAAATTTGAAAAACCGTCTAAAAAAACAATCCACAATGCCTTCCTCTATAAAAATAGTACCTTACGCTACAAATATATTGTTTTGGTATATAGTTTTTGTATAAAATGAGCATGAAAAATAAAACATGCTACACTGAAGAACAAGTATTCAGTAGGCTGGAGTTTCTCTTTGACAAAATATTAATTGAATTTGGAGGGAAATTTTTCAGCAGATTTCATTACATTTGGTTGACAGAAAACGATGTAAAACAGATTTGTTTGTAACTTTGTGTGATTATACAACATTGTCAAAGAAGTATATAAAAAAAATGTTCATCTGGTTCCCATCTGGTTCAGTTAGGAGATGCTTGCTGTAATGTACTTGGAAAAATTCAGATTGTCGGCATTCCTATGGGAACCAACTGTGAACTTCTCCGGGTCAACCATTTCTTATTTTCATATGTATTGGTTTTCCTTGAGCGCTTGTTACAAACAGGTAATACCATTTAATTTCACATACCGGTATATATATTGATTATGTTCCTTCCAACAACAATACAAATGTTTCTGATTGGGTCCTGTTAACATATTCTCTAAAACTAAAGAAATAAGAAACTACGGATACAGCTTCCTACGCCTATAGCGGGCATCTCAGTACCAGAATATATCGAGAAAAAAAAACGTTACTTTAGCAGCAATATATCAATTTCATCCAAGTAAGGAGTATACATTCCTTAAAAAATACCTATTCCAAAGCTTGCAGCTTCTTCTCCGTCTTTGTATAACACGAAAAGTGTCTGAACAAACACTTGATTAACCAGGGTTTTATTAATGAGCGTCTCGTCCTGTCCCCAAAGAGTTCAACGGAAATTACTGACAGTTAAATATTCTATGTATATTTCATAAAAAGTACAAGATTGTTTCTAGTAAAATATTCTAAGTGCCGAAGTTGTGTATCTTTTTATATACCTTACATATTCTTTTTTTTTTTGTGTGCTATTATGTTTCTTTTGGTCGTATGATTTTTCACCTAACTACGTATTTATGCATCCAGCTTAAGTGTTGGTTTGTTTTTTTTTTTTGTTTTTTTTTGTGGAGGTGGGTCCAGAGGTTTAAACTACAATGTTGTTTCATTTTGTACCATTGGCTCTACATTTTTTTCTTAATTTGTACATTATCGATGAAGTGCATAATATATACGTTCTATTCGTATGTAATATAACTGCAAAATACTTTTATTCATTAATGTCAAATTATCCTTAGTGTGTTTGATTACAATTGAAGACCAAACTAAAAATACCTACATCCTGTCAATAAACTTTATTGTCCTAGCGTACATAAATGTTGCTAAGGAGAGAAGAGATTTTACAGCTTTTATAATCCTATCACAGTTCTAGTAAGTATTTAAAGCATTCTTAAATGTTCAGAAGCAGATTTTAATGAGTTGCAAAAGAGAAGAAGATTATAATATATCCGAATGTTTAAGGCAGTGGGGTCGTTGATACAACTTAGAATTAAAATAACTGAGTGATTCTATGAACAAAAATGCCATATCGATCCTTAAAGACCCTTATATTGCGAAGTACTTTTCCTACCCCATGACAAATATGATGTTTCCCCGCAGATAAAGCCCCAACTAACGTCGGTTTTGCGTGCAAATCTCAACATAATCTGCTTGTAAAGTAATAAAGTGTTAACAATGCATTGGTAACTCTATCTCTACTTCCCACGACAGCTACCAAAGAGGAAATCATGTATGCGAAACGCACGTCTGGTGCACCAAATTATAAGTCCGGTATTTTTGAACGATTTTAAAAAGGTTTTTTTTTTTTTGGTTGTAAATATAAAAAGATCAATATTAAAAAGATTCATTTTTATCAGATGCATGTTTTATGTGTCAAAACAATATGTAGTAATTTGTTTTCAAACTAACTATCCAGTACGAAAATGTGTAAAGGAAGTAAACCCCTATTGGTTGAGAAATCTTATAATTTATTATTTATATTCTTAAATAAAAATACAATAACAATCAAAATCAAGGATTTAAGAAAGACTCATAAAACCAAAAGACATTTACATCAACAGTTACAAATGATAATTAAAAAACAATACGAACTCCACTAAAAACCGGGAGTGAAATCAGGTGCTCCGGAAGGGTGAGCATTTCCTGCACCGTATATGGCACTTGTCGTGTTATTTCTTTGTTTAGTTCGGTACAGATGGAAGGTTATTATGACTGAGGAAG
Source organism: Mytilus edulis (assembly GCA_019925275.1). Classification (NCBI taxonomy): domain Eukaryota; kingdom Metazoa; phylum Mollusca; class Bivalvia; order Mytilida; family Mytilidae; genus Mytilus; species Mytilus edulis. The sequence continues at coordinate 6,283,584 of CM034356.1, read as the reverse complement.
AATATCAGATATGGTTTCTGACACACTTTTGTGATAATGGCCAATCATCTCATAATGGCGACCGTAAACTTTCTTGAGTGATGACCTTAATTTGATTGATTCATAGCCCTGTCTTGGCAACTTTTGAGAAAGCAGTATTCCTCGTTCAACAAAATCAACGTACTTTGAGCTAGCTGTAGAGTAACGTATCAATTGAGAAACATATACTCCATATGCTGGTGTCGTTGGGATGTTGCTACACAGAAATGGAAATTGACTATAGGGAAATTAAAATCATCGCGTTTGTCATAAGTTTTGGTATTTAACCTACCATCAGTAGTTATTTCGAGAAAAAGGTCTAAATATGAAGATTTATCTGTGTTGGTTGTATCTTTTATTTCAAGTTCACTTGTATATATTAAATGTAAGTGATCACTGACTCTGTTATTATTAAGAGACAGTACATCATCAATATACCGAAAGGTGAAATTAAAAGACTGGGCTTTTTCTTTTCTCTTTTCTGTACAAGCCCTTGGATAAATTCTGCTTCTTAGGAATACAAAAACAAATCTGCAAGTAGAGGAGCGCAATTGATACCCATTGGGATTCCAATAGTCTGTTGGAAGACCAAACCTCCAAATTCAAAAAATATGTTGTCAATTAAAAAAGTCCAGCATGGCAGTGATATCCTCTTCGGTGTATGTTTTGTTTGACTCTGTATGATTTTTTACAAAGTAAGCTGAATTCCTGCCCAAAACTAGATATTTAAAACGTCTAGTGCCCTTTTTGTGAAAGAAACATAAGCTGACGAGTTCTTTCAGTTGAGCTTTAAGTTTAGTATGTGGAATAGTGGTATAAAGAGTTGAAAAATCAAAAGTTTTAGTTTTTCAGTAACCACATCTGATTAACACCACTTCTTGAATATGCCGTTTCGGAATATTTCTGAAGTCCTTCTTTAACTGCAGTGAGTATGGCAGTAAGAACTTTAGAAAGGGGTTTAGTGTAATACTTGGAAGAACCTGCAATATACCTTTCCTTATAAGGATTTTTGTGAAGCTTAGGAATCCAATATAAGGATGGAAGATCCTGGTCTTCATCCTCTGGATTAACAAAGGAGATTTGTAACTATTTATGGTTTTCAAGGATCTCCTGCTTCGTAAGCGTACTTATAAAAATATACAGATTCCCACAATTTCATGCTCCTTAGTTCAAATGCAGGAATTTTTTCGTGGTCTGAATATTCATTAAAAAAAAGTAGCTGATATGTTTGCAGATCCAAACGATCAGAATAAAAACCTCCCCCGTCAATTTTCATTTACAATATTTGTATACGTAAAGACATCTGACAAAGTCATCATAAAATTATACTAGCCAATATTTCTTACAAGCTATTTTTCCCCTGATGAGGCAATATTTGTATTTGTAAATACCGTTAAAACTCTTCAAAATTGTTTAAATCTATACCAATCTTAATATAAATCAGCTGTCACTCGAATTGCGTTAAAATGGATTTTCAAATTTGTAACCGATGATTAAAGAATATTGTCAAGCTAGTGACTTGCACTAGATGATCTCTTTAGTTATACGTTTATCAAGGGTTCGTCAGTTCTTTGATCAATTGAAGTATTGTTAGTGTTAGTCTGGAATGATTTTTTATTTTAATTTCTTTTTTATTTTTCGGAGTTTATTAATGACGTCAATTATCAATGAACTAGTACACATTTTTGAGTAGGGGCCAGCTGAAGCACGCCTCTGGTTGCGTGATTTTCTCGCAACATTGAAGAACTATTGGTGGACTTCTGCTATTTTCTGCTCTTTGGCCGGGTTTTTGTCTTTTTGTCACATTCCCTATTTCCCTATTTCCACCACTAACAAGGATATATATATAAAATGACTGAATAAATAGTCAACGATCAATCTTACAGGGCGATGGATCATGTAATATGATTCTGTACACTACAAAATATAATATATAACAAATCAAAAAGGGTACAACATCACCATTAAATAACTATAAAATATACAAATATTAGATATTTCGGATAACAGATATCCTTCTTCGGTAATTGCACAATGACAAATGAATCATGTCAATTCAAATTGAGACTCTATCAAAATCTTGATTTATACAATTTAAGCGAACGCTGGAACAATTTTAAAATTTCCAAACACACCGCAAAGACTACAGAAATATGCCAAAAATAAAAATAGTTATTTACGATGTGAAATGGCACAAATCTAGATTTCCAAAGGTTGTGACAGTTGAGATGTTATAACTGCATTGAGGGCAGTCCTCAAACCAAAAAATCAAAAATGTCCTAACCGATCCAGGATGGTATAAATTAGACAACGGTAGGGCAATTACAACAGAAACTACATATTTAAGCCTCCCAAACGAATATCAGTCTAATAATGATTGAAAAAATAAGTATTGTATAATGAGGTAAAATAATTGAACGTGGCAACGTACTTATACATCATCCCGAATCAATGAAAACCTGTAATTTAAACTGTTATTTTAAAAATAATTTCGAACTGTAAAGCCAGTACTAAATCCGGCGTTGTTTGAAACAGGTAGTCACAGGAAAATGAGGGACTCGTTCTATGTTTTTTCATTTATACCCTCTGGGGAGACTGTCCGTAACTTTCTTATCCAAAATCTTTCCCGAGCGACTCTGTCGACCTTCGACCAACCCTCGTTGTGGTCTATGATCGTGATGGTAAGGTTTTTGAGATCAGCTTGTGTGTGTCCAGGTGATCTCAAATGACGACTTACGGGTAGGTCGGGCTTGCAAGTGTAGTCACTTCGATGACCATTCATGCGTTTGTTAAATGGCTGCTCTGTCTCGCCAACATACTGCATGCCACATCGACATTGAAGGAGGTATACAACATTCTGGGTTTTGCAAGTTACATTGCAATATATAGTGTACACAGACCCAGTCGAGTGGCAAGTGAATGTTTGAGTATTCAGTATTTGTTGACAAGTCAGGCAACGTCTGTTACCACATGACTTGCACCATCCTGCAATTGAACAGCTTTTATTTGAGGAGACGTCAGCTCTAACAAATAAGTCTTTCAGACTTGCTGGTCTCCGAAAAGCTAAGACAGGAGGATTGGGAAAGATCTTGGATAATTTAGGGTGTTTGGCAATAGTTTGCCAATTGGCACGGATCAAACGTGAAAGGTTATTAAAGGCTGGATTGTATGTAAGAACAAACGGGACTATTTTGCTGCGCCTCTTCCGTTTGTACTGTAAGAGGTCATTGCGGCTGTTATTGTTAGCGCGCGCAAACCCCTTATCTATGTCCAATTTCTTATAACCTCGTTTTGTCAAAAATCCGCGAAGTTCCTGTAACCGTTTCGTGACAGCCTCCTCAGAGGAGCAAATCCGCTTGACTCTGAGAGCTTGACTGTACGGGATACTTTTTGTACAGTGTTTGGGGTGACAGCTTTGGGGAGAAAGGTACTGATGTTTATCTGTGGGTTTACAGTAAAGGTCTGTTGATATGACACCGTCCTTTATAGATGTGGTTGTGTCTAAGAAAGATATCTTGGAGTCGGAAATTTCATACGTAAATTTAATTGAATGGTGGGCGTTGTTTGCATGTCTGATGAAATCATCCAGTTTTTGTTGAGATTCAATCCATTTCATGTCAACATCATCAATGAAACGGAACCAAGACAAAGGTTTGGATAAAGATGTTGCAATAATTTGTTTTTCTAATTTGCCCATGAAAATATTGGCGTAAGACGGTGCCATTTTCGTCCCCATCGCTGTCCCGTTAATTTGAAGGTAATGCTCACCATTAAAGGTGAAATTGTTGCATTTCAGGACCAGAGTAAGCAGCTGGACTAAACATTCAGTAGGTGGTTCTAAAATGTTGCGCGAGTCCCATATTTCCCTACAAGATTGTATGCCGTCATCATGAGGTATGTTGGTATACAATGAGGTGACATCTAAAGTGACAAGGAGGGTTTCCGGAGGAAGAGGGTTCATGGATTCCATTTTACGAAGATAATCTGTAGTGTCTTGAATGTGGGAAGGAAGATTTTCTACATGAGATCTTAAATGAAAATCGACGAATTCCGAGATTTTCTCAGTCGGATGGCCGTTTGCGGATACAATGGGTCTACCAGGGTTGTTAACCTTGTGTATTTTGGGAAGAAGATACAATCGACCAGGCTTGGCATTCTCTGGCTTTAAATAACCAATTGTATCCTCATCTATGTGACCGTCATTGTACATGGTTTGTACCGCAGTGATAATTTTGGAGCTAAACTCGGAAGTAGGGTCATAGTCTAGCTTTTTATAAAATCTCTCATCAGAGAGCTGACGCACTGCTTCCGCGATGTAGTTAGCTTTGTCCATTATCACAACGGCACTGCCCTTGTCTGCTGGTTTTATCACAATATCATCTCGGTTTCTTAGCGATTGTATGGCTTTTTTCTCGTCAGGAGAGGTGTTGTAAAATGACGAGTACTTGTTGCTAGCTAGATGAACAACATCCGATTTGATTTTGTCGATAACATCTTCCAGTGTAGCAGATTTACTAGGTTTTGGAATCCATGAACTCTTCTTTTTAAAATGCGGAATTATGATTTCTTCCTCCGAGTCGGACGTGTCTGTGTCTTTCTCATTATCCACCTCGTTATCCTTGTTACCAAAATATTCTTTGATTCTGAGGGTTCTAGCAAAGTTATCAAGGTCATCTCCCAGTTTCATATCATCTATTTTATTGGGAGTAGGGCAAAAATTCAAACCCTTGGACAAGACTTTAGTTTCGTCCTCAGATAAAGAGACTGAGGATAAATTGACAACCGTGTTGTTGGGATTCATCGGAACTCGAATTTTTCTTTTAAATCTACGATTTCGAGGCTTTTTCTTAGATTTTGTAGAGGGTCTAATTGAAGGATGGTTAATTTGCTCACCATCACGTTTAAATTTGTTGATCTGTTTGACGTTGAGCTTATGTGATTCAATATGGTTGATATCACCAAGACGTACTTGAATTTCGTCAAGTTCAGGATCAGACAAATGTTCACGGGATCGGCAGTGCAAATGATCACGTAGTTTATAAAAATAATTAACTTGATGAATTGCTTCTTGGCGTAAGAGATCCATCAGACGAAAAGAACTGTCGTATAAAATGTTGTTCCATCTGTGAAAAAATCTGTTCGACTTTTCTCCGGTTGTAAGTGGGAAGGCCTTTAAAATAAGTCCTTTCGGAATAATTCCTTGATTAATGTAGGTTTCTAAATTTGAAATGTGATGTTCTGTTTTGATAATTTTGATAGTAGAAGATCTTAATTTCTTAAAATAAAACTGAAAATGCATGATGGAATATGCAGTAAGAAAATCGGATCGGGTGAACACACTCGATGCAGACTACCAAAAAGGTAAAAATATTAAATGACTGAATAAATAGTCAACGATCAATCTTACAGGGCGATGGATCATGTAATATGATTCTGTACACTACAAAATATAATATATAACAAATCAAAAAGGGTACAACATCACCATTAAATAACTATAAAATATACAAATATTAGATATTTCGGATAACAGATATCCTTCTTCGGTAATTGCACAATGACAAATGAATCATGTCAATTCAAATTGAGACTCTATCAAAATCTTGATTTATACAATTTAAGCGAACGCTGGAACAATTTTAAAATTTCCAAACACACCGCAAAGACTACAGAAATATGCCAAAAATAAAAATAGTTATTTACGATGTGAAATGGCACAACTCTAGATTTCCAAAGGTTGTGACAGTTGAGATGTTATAACTGCATTGAGGGCAGTCCTCAAACCAAAAAATCAAAAATGTCCTAACCGATCCAGGATGGTATAAATTAGACAACGGTAGGGCAATTACAACAGAAACTACATATTTAAGCCTCCCAAACGAATATCAGTCTAATAATGATTGAAAAAATAAGTATTGTATAATGAGGTAAAATAATTGAACGTGGCAACGTACTTATACATCATCCCGAATCAATGAAAACCTGTAATTTAAACTGTTATTTTAAAAATAATTTCGAACTGTAAAGCCAGTACTAAATCCGGCGTTGTTTGAAACAGGTAGTCACAGGAAAATGAGGGACTCGTTCTATGTTTTTTCATTTATACCCTCTGGGGAGACTGTCCGTAACTTTCTTATCCAAAATCTTTCCCGAGCGACTCTGTCGACCTTCGACCAACCCTCGTTGTGGTCTATGATCGTGATGGTAAGGTTTTTGAGATCAGCTTGTGTGTGTCCAGGTGATCTCAAATGACGACTTACGGGTAGGTCGGGCTTGCAAGTGTAGTCACTTCGATGACCATTCATGCGTTTGTTAAATGGCTGCTTTGTCTCGCCAACATACTGCATGCCACATCGACATTGAAGGAGGTATACAACATTCTGGGTTTTGCAAGTTACATTGCAATATATAGTGTACACAGACCCAGTCGAGTGGCAAGTGAATGTTTGAGTATTCAGTATTTGTTGACAAGTCAGGCAACGTCTGTTACCACATGACTTGCACCATCCTGCAATTGAACAGCTTTTATTTGAGGAGACGTCAGCTCTAACAAATAAGTCTTTCAGACTTGCTGGTCTCCGAAAATCTAAGACAGGAGGATTGGGAAAGATCTTGGATAATTTAGGGTGTTTGGCAATAGTTTGCCAATTGGCACGGATCAAACGTGAAAGGTTATTAAAGGCTGGAATATATATATATATATATATATATATATATCATGGGCTTGTATCATATTTTCCCTCCGGTTTATATGATCCGTTCATCGTATATTGACTCTTAAAATTCAAGAGTCTATCTGAAATTGAGGGTAAATTATATGGCCTTCAAAATACCGTTTCGATCCCTAACATCACTTGAAGAGACATATATTGTCGAAATTTAGATCTAGTGTACAAAAAAATATTGACACCTTGTGTTTGTGGCATAACATCTTGGCCACAAGTTTATTGTTTTCTGTTTAGTATTAGATTTATATTAAGATCCATTTTGTTACATCTCGTGATCAATTTTATTTGGCAATCGCCAATGGCAGTCAGCAGGGTTTAAGAACATCAGTTGTTCGACCCGTTAGTCAAATGCGTTTTGTTAAAATATACTTTTTCACTTTTTTGGTCTTTTGGAAAATGTTGTTTGTGCTGTATTTAGACCCTTCTACAACGAAATTTGTTTTACATGCACACGTATAAAAATTGCGGTTTTTATCCAACGCAATCATAGGTTTGAACGTAGTTTTCAATTTAGACTCGTACAATGTATATATAAGCCCAGATGGTCGTGTGGTCTAGCGGGACGGCTACAGTGCAGGCGATTTGGTATCACGATAACTCATGATTTATTCAATATTTTGGGCAAAAAATACAGTATATCTGTTCTTAGGAATAGGCACACAATTAGGGTTCTCCGAAAATCAGTATAAAAAAGTGATGAAAAATGTTTGGGCACTTATGTCTTGCAAATACATGGTTCCAACTAAAATAAAATCATTTTACCCGTAAACGAAAAGAATCGTATGAACAATTAGTTGCTTGCTGGTTTTAGTGACACTTTCATTACGCTTGGTTTTCCATGACAATCAAGATTAATTTGTAGAGAAAGCCAGAGAAAACCACTGGCCTTCGACAATAAAACAAGTAACGTGTGTCTATTTTTAAAGATCTAAGCTGAACACACTTTGCCGAAGAAAGAACCACAGTCACAGCCTCGGTTTTGACACGCTTGTGGCCATTACAGTACTAGATTGTCATTTCGGGGCCTTTTATAGCTGACTATGCTGTATGGGCTTTGCTCATTGTTGAAGGCCGAACGGTGATCTATAGTTGTTAATTTCTGTGTCATTTTGGACTCTTGTGGAGATTTGTCTCATTAACAATCATAACCACATCTTCTTTTTGTATACGTAGACAACTCGGTGATAAAGCTTCACATATCGACAGATCCAGTTTTCTTATGACAAATGAATATTCTATATCATATTCATTGAAACGGATATGGTTTGTTGAATTGGTTCGTCCTAAATATATCTGCAATACTTGCCACTGCACGATGAAACGATCTATTAACCGTTCATAGGAATTGCGAAATTGTTCTCTTTCAACTTCTCTTCCTGCGTACTGTTTAAGGGGATGACCATGTTATTGTTGGAGAGGGGCAGTAGACGATTTCGGGAGGAGAATATTAATTTTCCCCTTTTGCGAAGCCGGCTTTTTCTTTTATTTATCTAAAATGGTCTTTTTCGAGAGACATGTATAACAAGACCAGAAGACTCAGGTGTTATAATCTCCCTCAAAGAATATCAAATGTTCGTTCTCATATAAACAAAGAAAATCTTTATTATTTTAATACACATTTATAGAGAAAATTGATTAAGATTTTTAGATAGCTGCGTAACATCAACAAACAGTTCACTCTAATTTTAATGCGAACGGTTTTAGAAGATACTCTGATTTACAATGTATGTAGACCGATACACTGAGTTGGCATTTTAAAATAATGACTCCATTTATAGTGCGAAAAAGAACCCAATGCTTGATATTATTACAAGACTTTGTCTTTGCTCTTTGAACAAACCCACAACCTCTAAGCCGGTACATATGACAATTACAAACTCTTTACCGTGAAACTACCGATGTGGTACAATTGTTATACAAGAAAAAAATCTAGAGTTAAATAGAACTTAATTCAAAAGCAACATGCAACTGTTGTATAGGATAATTCAAGTAAAAATACTTTCTTTTATAACTGCCCTTTCAAAGAATGTAGGCATATTGTGTTTGCCATTTTACCTATGTGGAAGTTCTTGTAAAAAAAACTTTCTTTTGAAGAAGACCTACGACATACGATGATTTTAAGCTTGTCATCATGACTTGTACAAAATGAATATTACCTTTAAGTTCGGTCTCAATGTCAAAATATCAATGTCGGATTATTCGTATTGATGTTACCTTTCGGAATACAGTCCTTTGATTCGACCTTTTTGATTTGATGTTAAATGAGTCGGTGTATTTTTTTGTCAATCGTACTTATGCATGATATTGGTTCTCTAGAAAAAGTTCTCGGTTTCGAACTTTATGTTCGTGTGACATTAAATAAAAAACAAAGATAGATTTCAGTATTAAAATAAGATAGTTTTCAAACAATAACAACTTGAACTAATTTTAGCCAGATTATGAAATTCTGTGATATATGACAACCTGGGTGTAGAGAATATACAGAGAAATGCATAACGTCAAAATGTAATAATGGGATGGAAATTGTGTTTTCGTCATCAGTTGTTATAAACTGACTACTAAAACTTTCAAATAGTTCTGAAAGACTGTCTAGTTTTCATTTATGAACATAACATTCACAGCTCAACTTTCTCATTATGATTGAAAAAAAAGCGGGTACTTCGCATACTAAAGTCCATCATTATTCCTGAAACACATTTCGAGATTGTTTTTTTTTTCTTCGCTTTATGAGAGAAGTAAGCGGTCTATTTTTTTATACATATATATTATAAGTACGTCTGAACCAGTGACAACTCTACAACAGATTTATCCATCGGATCATCAGCAGTGATGGTGATACATGGCTGTGTTCATTCTGTATATACAACTCGTCTAAACATCAACCCAACAATGTAAGATCTGTAAATTTGCTTCCGCAAACTTTTTGTTCTTCCATCGCCGGGATTGGAACCCATGCTACTGAGATATATATGCATATAATTGTTTTTAAATCAACGCGTTTTATACGTTCAGACAGGATCTACACATTTTTCAATTACGATGTAAAATAAAGTCATATTCTGATCAGTACACAATATAGTATACTGCTTTGTGATTCGTCTGCAACACTATTTTCAAGAGTTTGGTTTGATACAGTCGGGAATCGAATATATATACGATTTTTCACATTTGCAGAGATTTCAGTTCAATAGAGTAGATATAGGCTACGAGATTTAGTTCTAAATATTTAAAAACCCCAAAAGGGTACGGTACACTGTCGAAGCAGTTAACATTTCAGTACTATAAGGCTAGGTTATAGTACTAGGATGAACCTAGCACTGCTTTCGTGTTAAGTTATATTTAGGGGCCAGCTGAAGGACGGCTCCGGGTGCGGGAATTTTTCGCTTCATTGAAGACCTGTTGGTGACCTTCTGTTGTTGTCTTTTCTTCTATGGTCGGGTTGTTGTCTCTTGGACACATTCCCCATTTCCATTCTCAATTTTATTAGAGTATAACGCATATCTAGGCAATGCCCAGGAATGTGTAAATAGTACTAAATACGCAATCACGCATGGTGAAGTCAGAAGTCAGATCAGTGAAATTATTCTGATTCTACTTCTAAATAGATTGAACATAGCGCATTTTCACGCTTTAGAACCGTTTTATCAAAAGTATGTGACTTTTCAGATTGAGGCTTTTTAAAGCAGAAACTTTTTTCCAACATATCTTCTTTTTATGGATACTCCAAATATTATAACGTAAACACATTTTATGTTACAAGTATGATTACAAGCATTAATCACGAACATTGATTCAGATAATATTTATAGTAAGAACAATTACAAACAAGCACTTGGCGTATGTTTTATGTCAGATAAGTATTGAGCAGTCATTGTCCTAAATCCGACATCGGCGATGGTTCCAACACTGTCCAAGATATATAAGCGGATTGTTGATATGTTTAAGACGGTTCTTGGACGTTCCTGTCCAAAGTCAATATCAAGTCCTTGGATTTTCTTGTTTTCGTTTAGTTTATTATTTACGTATATTCTGACCGTGCTTTTTCAATTTCGCTTAATTGTTATTGTTTTATATTTAATTACTTGTAATTGATGGCTTAATTTCAATACAGTGTATGAGATTAGCTCATTGGTGACGGTCATGCGATGAACCCATATCTGTTGGTCTCTGGTGGATTTATGTATAATCCTAATACTTATACAAATTGGTTTTTTAGTTGTGAGAAAATAAAAATTTATAGAAGACAATATAATGTAAATTATTTATTTAAACGTTTAATAGTTTTACATTGTTATAAATAAAATGTGAGATTTTGAATTAAATCGGTGAACATGAATTTGACAGCTAGTGCCCCTTTAACATAGTCATCATGTCAACATAACCATTGCACTATGATTTCCCTATAATCATTGTCATACTTGTTTTAATATCATGGACAGATTGTCACACACACTTGTATAAGGGAATCTGTTTGCAACTACAGTAAATGAATTAGCAGATACGAAATAAATAGTATAAGATATCGAAAATAAAAAAAAGGGAATTTGGAAAAAAAGACCGATTTTCTACATTTCGTAGTGGTTGTGTAGGATTTTTATAGTGTCCACTGGACATTATTTTATAGTAAATACTGTCCATATACACGATTTCCTATGCAAAAATATGTCCTCAGGTATGAAAAAGTGTCCATGGACGTTGACATTATCTAATTCTATAATTCTGTCCAAAGGGTTATTTTATCTCAGGATAATGTGTCCCACAGACAATTTTTTATATGATAAAGTATTAAATGATATTTATCGCCTTGTAAACTATACGTATTGTAACCTACATGTATAATTGCGAACTTGAATACATTGTTACTTTGAAAAAAGAGTTGTTTCATCAGTACACATGTATACCATCCTTATCTTCTTATTTATATTTTTTTGATAAGTACATGTATAATGATTTTAGTTCATAATGCTTTTCAGTATTATTTTCCAAGGACATAGACATATTTTAATAACACTAACTACTAATAAATATTGTCCTGTAGTTGGACCATATTTCATACCTGTAACTATTATTGTTAACTGCTGTCCACTTACAGGACAACATTTTATTACAATGGACATTATTTATACCAAAATTCTATATTTTATTTTGTCTTCTTCTCATAATAAGTATAGTAAAGTTGCTCAAATTTGATTTTTATACTTTACAAACTCTTTCTTTCATTGTCATTAGCATTAACTGGGTATTTCCAAGAAATTCATGTCTCTATATTCATTTCCAACCATAATATTTGTTAAGATTTGTATATTAATCAGTCATGCGAGTTTCTTTTCAATTGTTCAGATTTTATTAAAGTTCAAGTATATTAAAACTTTTTAATGACCTTTGTATTACTTCCCTTGGAGGACACAATTTAATAGCAGATTCTATGAAAATTGTCCTGTGGTTAACACTTTTTCATGGTTTTTGCAGTAAAAATATGTCCACTTAAGCGACAATATTTCATGGCAATGGACATTATTAAATACCAAAATTCAATGAAAAACTGTCCAGGTGGACACATTTTCACACGACACTATTATATCTTACAGTTGCTTCATACTTTTATTTTCTTTCGGCTTCTTAATTCAAAGATTGGCCAGACTCTTTCAATTGTTTTGTTTACATAAACAGATACTAGATATATGATCTGTTTAGGAAAATAGCCATGTCCTTAACATTTTACAGTATTTTACCTTTTCTATTTTTTTTTAACCTTGATTGTATATTACAAATTCGTTTATGTGCTGGAGTTGTTGTGGTAGTAAATAGAAAGATATAAACGGTAAATTAACCAATTAGCATGTATCTAATATTTAAGAATAACCAAATAAAACGTTGTTGTAAATGCATCACAGTTAGTTCCCCTGGATGCATCTTTTGCAATCAAAGGGAGGTAAACACTACGAACATAAGAATACAATTTTGGATTCATACTAAGCAAAACTAGATATATGCTAAACAATTACAACATACGCCAATTTATTGCAAAATTTAAAAATCCTGACTATACTGATAATGCAAAGGAATATAAATAATGCCGAATAATATACGAATGATTAAACAGTTTAATAGCATAATACACCATATTTGATGTTTATAAAAATAAGGAGATGTGGCATATTTGCCGATGAGACAACTAAGTTTAAACTATATATATATATATATATATATATATATATATCCACCAAAATTCAGATGAAGTGGATTTAAGTTATAGGCAACCGTACAGAACGTCCTTCGACGATGAGAAAACCCTATACCGTATAGTCGGCTACAATAAGCCCCGACATAAAAACTATGAAACAATTAAATTGAGAAAACTAAAAGCCTTATTTCTTAATAACCCCAAAATTGTTAAATTATGTACGAGGAAAATAGAAATTTGCAACGTAAAAGAAGTTATATAATAATGGAAAGGGGAGTAAAGAATTAGTATCAACTTCTTGAAATTTGACCCCCAAACATAGTCGTTTTTAATAAATGATTATTAGCCGATATATCCAACCTCAGATTAAATAACTGTTGTGTCAAATGTCTGCACAAAAGTAATGTATAGTAACTTTCCTCGTTATCCGATAATTCAGTGAACAAATGCAAAGAAGAAAAAAGAATAGAATAACTTGAATATAAAATTAATGCTATATTTTGCTAATTTGCTTTAAACCACTCCTAACTATATGTATACTTTAAAAATAACTCTCATTAAAGATGGTGTCAAATGTAATTTCACTAGACTTTAAATTGCAAAAAAACATAACAGATTAAATTCTCATAAATTAGAAGTAGAAAATATTTTAAATTCGCGTTATTCGTTATTCAATTCCAACTAAAAAACTTTTTATAAATTCTGATAAACTTGAAATATATTGTATTGTAAATTTACTTTAATGTGAATTAATTTTCAAATCGAAGCAATTCAGTAATTTCTGACAAACTTGTAGTATAATTTGCCTTAAATCTCAAGTATATTTCCAAACTTAAGTAGAAAGAAATTTATTGAAAAATTAAATGTTAGTAAACGCATGCGTTCATGCAGTGTCAGTAGCATGGGTTCGAATCCCGGCGAGGGAAGAACAAAAATTGCGAAAGCAAATTTACAGATCTAGCATTGTTGGGTTGATGTTTAGACGAGTTGTATTTACATAATGTACACAGCCATGTATCACCATCATTGCTGGTGATCCGATGGATAAATCTGTTGTAGAGTTGTCACGGACTCAGACGTACTTATAAATATAATTATTTTCTGTGACTGTATCTTGCATTAATTTGTAGGATCCTTTACTATAGATAATTGAACTGATCTGTAACAATAACATCTCCATGCCTTATATATCATGTACTGTAGTACGACGCTAGATTAAAATTGAAGAGGAAAGGTAACACACGGCCACCGAAAGCTTTATTTTGAAGCCCAGGTTGTCGTGTGGTCTAGCGGGACTGCTACAGTGCAGGCGATTTGGTGTCACGATATATCAGTAGCATGGGTTCGAATCCCGGCGAGGAAAGAACAAAAAATTTGCGAAAGCAAATTTAAAGAAAGCAAATTGACAGATCTAACATTGTTGGGTTGATATTTAGACGAGTTGTATATACATGATGTACACAGCCATGTATCACCATCATTGCTGGTGATCCGATGGATAAATCTGTTGTAGAGTTGTCACGGACTCAGACGTACTTATAAATATAATTATTTTCTGTGACTGTATCTTGCATTAATTTGTAGGATCCTTTACTATAGATAATTGAGCTGACCTGTAACAATAACATCTCTATGCCTTATATATCATGTACTGTAGTACGACGCTAGATTAAAACTGACCGGGAAAGGTAACACACGGCCACCGAAAGCTTTATTTTGTAGCCCAGGTGATCATGTGGTCTAGCTGGACGGCTACAGTGCAGGCGATTTGGTGTCACGATATCTCAGTAGCATGGGTTCGAATCCCGGCGAGGGAAAAACAAAAAAATTGCGAAAGCAAATTAACAGATCTAACATTGTTGGGGTTGATGTTTAGACGAGTTGTATATATATATGATTCGTCTAAATATCAGCCCAAAAATGTTAGATTTAGAATTTCCGGAAGCATATTTTGTTCTTTCTTTGTTGGGATTCGAGCTCATGCTACTGATTTATATCGTTGATCCAATTCGCGCAACTAGGGTCTACAATAAAAAAATCTTTCAGTGGCCGGGTGTTACCTTTCTTCGTCAGTTTTAATCTAGCATTGTACTGTAACACATTACATGACATATAGAGCATGAAGATGTAATTTTTACAGAC
Organism: Mytilus edulis; assembly: GCA_019925275.1. Classification (NCBI taxonomy): domain Eukaryota; kingdom Metazoa; phylum Mollusca; class Bivalvia; order Mytilida; family Mytilidae; genus Mytilus; species Mytilus edulis. Next base: position 6,268,512 of record CM034356.1, on the reverse strand, counting down.
CATCTGAATTGTATTTTTAATAGGATCTTACAAATTAATGTATGATGCAGTCACAGAAATAATCATATTATAAGTAAAAGTATATATATTTGATATATATAATTCGTCTAAATATCGGCCCAACAATGTTTGTTCTTTTCTTGTGGGGATCAAGACAACCAGTTTTGCATATTTAGTTTACGTGCATCGTGTTTCCAAATTCTTTCTTTTTGTGATTTGCATTTTTTAAATAAATTTAAAAAACTTGACAGACATCGTGAACCTAAAATGAATAACATTAAGTATTTTGATAGATCAAGAATATACTTTCGTGCCTGCGGGAAATATTTGTATTGTAAACGTTAATAAATTGTTATCATACCTGAAGTTTTTAAGTGCAAATAGTCTTAACAAAAAGGTTGATTTTTTTTAAGATACTTTCAATGTCAATAGCTTTTAGATGCAATCAAACTCTCTCTTGACTTTACATAGAAAGTAAGATAACTCCAAGAAACATTTATGTGTAGCCATAGACCTGCCCATAAAATTTGAACAATCGTAAACCGAGTTATAATATGCAAAGTATCAGAAGTAAAAGATCACAAAGGGGACAATTAAAAGTCTCTATTCCAAACACGACCGACAACACAATGACCAACTGTAAATTTGACGAAAATACAAACATATCATAATATCTCGATATGTTTAAGTGTATAAAATGTTGAGTTTATTATATCGAAAAAAAAAGCAATAAATCTATTATAAAATTTATTATATCAAGTTATGTGTAATTAACTAGAAACAATATATATATATATATATATATATATATATATATATATATATATATATATATATATATATATATATATATATATATATATATATATATATATATATATATATAATTATAACGAATAATAAATACATATATCTCAATTTAATATAAAAGAATAATTTTTTTGTAGTTGTTCACTGATTTAATAAAAGTGTTTGAGATGCTGAAAGTGCATGAACGATTATGCATTTCTTTTGCAATAATAAAATGTTTTGATACATGCACATTTCCTCAAGTTTTCATGTGCAAATAGGTTTTAACAAAAAGGTCTTTAGAAAATTGAGACACTTTCTATGTCAACAGCCAATGATCATACATCACATCAGTAGTCTCAAGGCAGCGTGATTGTGTTTAGTGTGGATATGAACAGGTGCGTTCCGAGATGGTCAAACTCTAATAGAATACTGCAATAACATGATATATAAAAATAAGAAGATGTGGTATGCTTGCCAAGGAGATAACTCTCATTTAGAGACCACAATGACAAAGAGATAAACAATACATGGTTATCGTATGGCCTTCAACAATTAGCAAAACCCATACCATATAGTAAGCTATAAACACTGAATGTTTCATTAGAATTTGCCATTTTGATTGTCTGACAATATTCGGAAGCCATTTCAATATCATAGTTTATTTTTAAAATTATACATTACATCTAAATAAAATGTTGATTTGTTAAGAAAATAAACAACTTCAGTAATTTGAGTTACTATATATAATTTGCTTTTCATTTTATGTTGTTTTTATGTAATTTTCTTATTTTTCAAAATGAAACGTGAAATTACATAATACAGTACAAAATACAACTTATAAAAAAATCACTTGTAAGATCGAATCATAATGGTACAATAATTATTTAAGAAATACATATTACAATTGATTTTGTTAATTAAATGCTGCTTCTAACAACTGCATATCATTTATGTAACTTGATAATAAAAAGATCTTATATATACAAAAATAAGTCAATACTATAAAGGTACAACAGTAAAGCTTTCTATATATTTCATTATGACATATGTTGCTTTAAAATAAAACCATTTATAATTAAAACTTAAAGACCTTTTTTTCTCGAAATGACTACTAATGGTTGAATACCAAAATTTATGACAAACGCTATGATTTTAATTTTCCTATAGTCAACTTTCCATTTCTGTGTAGCAACATCCCAGCGGCACCAGCATATGGATTATATGTGTCTCAATTGATACGTTACTCTAGAGCTAGCTCAAAGTACGTTGATTTTGTTGAACGAGGAATACTGCTTTCTCAAAAGATGCTAAGACAGTGTTATGAATCAATTAAATTAAGGTCATCACTCAAGAAATTTTACGGTCGCCATTATGAGCTGATTGGCCATTATGACAAAAGTGTGTCAGAAATCATATCTGATATTTTTGCTCAGTCATAATTACCTTCCATCATTACCGAACTGAACAAAGAAATAACACGACGGGTGCCGTATACGGTGATGGAAATGCTTACCCTTCCGGAGCACTTGATTTCACTCCCGGTTTTTAGTGGAGTTCGTATTGTTTCTTAATTATTATTCATAACTGTTGATGTTAATGTCCTTTAGTTTTGTGAGTCTTTGTTTACTCCTTGGTTTTGATTGTTATTGTCTTAAAAGCATTATTCATATGTCTAAATCTTTAAAATTTTCAATAGAATTATGGTTAGATAAGGTCCAGAAATAAATTTGATACTGATTTTATGAAAATTATAAATAGTTTCTTATCCTTAATCAATGTACATATTTATCTGTATGCATATATACCGTTCAGTAGTATTGTACATGTATCTTGTAAATTAAAAAGATCTATTTCTTATCAATATCAGAATGATATCTGCCTGTTTGTTTAGAACAGCATTATCAGAATAGCAAGAAAATGAAAACAGACAAAACTTTGGTGTGCGTAAAAATATCAATTTCTAAATGTACCGAACAAAATAAAAAATCATATCAATAATATGACCATCCATTCTTAATTATATTTTTTATTTCATTTTCTGGAATATGGAGGTAAAGAAAATAATACATTATATCACTAAACTAACGCCTGTAGTATCTACTATTCACATAGTGGCTTCTAACCAGACTTTACTAGGTCCAATTTGAAATCAACTGTCTGTGATTGTGCTTGATCACATTAGATAATTCCCCTACGATAGAAGTATCCGTTGCTTTGAAAACGTATCTTCGTTGACCCACATAAAGATGAATGCAGTATTTACCTGAAAGAAAAAAGCAAATATATTATCTTGTACAAATGTAGCTTATCAAATTTCATGTTGTGCTATTCAATGCTGCAATCTGGGGATCCTAGGTATTCAAAAGACTCATTTTCACAGGAATGGAAAACGCTTGAGTATCGTTACTACCGTCATAATCTGATCATCAGTGAAGATGGGATGAAAAACGTTCCAAAATCTCTTGCATTGTTGTGTGTGCATTGAATATACAAGAAGATCGTTATTTAAGTTATGAAAATGAAATGCATACCGAATTAGGCTTGGTGTTATATAAAACCCTGATTGACATTCTACTTTACTTGCAATGTGTCTTTAATAAATCAGATGTTGTCGAGCAAAACGGTAATATACGTTTGCTTTGAAATTCATTTTTGTCTGTTATAAATGTTGTATTTCCATATTCCTGTAATCTGCTAATATTGAAGGTATTTGTTGCCTTAATAGAAAACTTTATATCTCCTTTTATGTCGGTTATTTCAACAATATTGTTAATAAAAGAATCTAAATTTGTCAATCACTCCATTACAAAAGATCTTACAATAGCCATATGTACTTTCTATCTGATCTACTATGACCTTCTGACATGTCGTATTGGTGCACAAATAATGGTGGCAAACATAGAAGAACTTTGTTTTGGGGAATTTGATATCAAAGCATGGACCCATAATTTGCATTTTAATCTGATTTATACTTTTCTAATGCTTTTTAACACTTTTTTCTAGAATATCATTCAATCGATTTGGTACACAAGTCATAGCGGTTTTCTCTTATATTTTCACTGTTCAGAATTGACAAAAACATTAGACAGTTCAAAAGTAAATGATTGGGGTCAATGACTTGTGTACCAAATCGATTGAATGATATTCTAGAAAAAAGTGTTAAAAAGCATTAGAAAAGTTTAAATCAGATTAAAATGCAAACTATGGGTCCATGCTTTGATCATTGTTGATTGCTATAACGACAAAAATTAAGATTTTACTTCAATGTTCATGATGTATATTTTGGAAAAAAACCACTTAGCACTGATGAATATTTTTGTTTCTTCACTATTATCAACAAATTTATAAGTTTTATATATTTTCAATTCATAATCGTGACTGGAAGTAATAAAATATTTGGCTACTATTTTAAACCTCTTACTTTTACAATTTTACGACTTAACGAGATGTGGTATTATTTCCAATAATACAACTCGTCACACAAAAGACAAAATGACACAGAAATTAACAACTATTATAGGTCCCCGTACGGCCTTCAACAATGATCAAAGCCCATACTGCATAGTTTACATCTTCGTACTTTTTAGTATCTGATTGCTATAACTGTTTCATTTGTCAATGAAACCATGCCACATTTTCTTGTTTTATATTACAACCGGTGTGTTGATTTTACGGTTAAGTCTAGAATATTTATAAAATTATAATATAAAAGAAACATATAAAAGAAACATACCTGAAAATGTACGTTTCCCAGATAATCTTAAATCATTCAATTTAATTTTTATCACACTTTCGTCATATATTTTAGTTTTTATTTGTTGTGTTGGTTCTTTGCCGTTGACCTGGGATGTCGTAGATTGCCTAATTAACGAATCAATTAGCGTACTTGGACACGTTGTCACAGTTTGTAGCCACTGGAGAAGGATATTGAGAATATGTCTTGCATGTGAATTTTCTACTGCTAGAGTACTGTGTGCTAATTCAATTTCAAGATGGTTGTTTTCCATATCGTTCCAAACATATAACGTGGTTTCGTTGTAATACGCACCTGCGCTTATGCGCTTGATTTTCACTTCATTCATGTTTTCTTCACCTTGAAAATCCCTCATACCTCGTACGTTTGTCATTACCAGTTGGTGCCGCATAACATCTACAGGGGCTAAATTTTTAAGTAACTTCATGATGGTGTCATATGGAAGCAAACTGCTTTCAATAGCTCCTAAAATCGACATTTTATTGCTTTTCAAGAAAATAATAAAAGTTTTATCTCTATCAATTTTGGCATACAGGGGAACTGGATTTGTGAATCTGCAAACTGTTTCTTGTGAAAAGTCACTGGAAAGTGAACTCTCATATCAACCGTTGCAAATAGAGTGATTAAATCTGTTTGAAGTTCAAGAGAAAGCAGTAACTGATACAAACTGGCAATTATGTCAAACAGTTTGACATTTTCATTCTTCATCAGATCGGCAACAGCTGTAACGATTTCTTTTTTGACGGTCATTTTTGTAAAATTGAACTGACGGGGATTTAGTTCTCGTATGTGAAGTTTTTTCAATGACATATGATGTAAAATTTTGGGTGTCTGTTTTTCCCAAAATTTCGTAAGTTTCAGTTTTTGTGATTTCAACTTTCTGTCATAATGAATAGCAATATCCAGTTCCTTCTTGGCACCTTTTGGACTTATGGATTTTTCAAAACCAGAAAGGTCATTGACGACAATCAAAATTGATGTAAAAACCAAAAGCAGCTGGCTAAAGACGATTCGAACAAAGCACCTTTTTTCATCTTTGGCAAACATCACTCTCATTGGAAAGTCTTTTGATGGATTAAAAAGATATTGGGTAATGTCAGGAGGAAGTTTACCGTCATGCTCCAATTCATGAAGTGGTACCACTCTAAAATCTACAAAAGCGTCCTCTGGTTTCACAATATATTTAACGATACCAAAGCGAGCGTTTTGATCCGGAAGTAACAAAGTCCGCAACGTTACATGTCGTTCATGTACCTGATGTAAAACATTTTTCCACATATCTATATCTGCAAGACGGGTAGGAACTTCTAAATATGCAAAACATATTAAAGATGGATCATCGGGATTGAAAAGGTACGAATCATAATATTTCTTCTCCATTGATGTAATTGATTTTGCGATGGATTGTTCGAGTGTATCTTCTAAGGGTGTACCTTTTGTCGCCTCTTTCATATTGTTGTTAAAAATTTCAATTATATGTTCAAAAGATGTTTCATCTGACAGAAGCGTTACTACTGGAATTTTGACCCCTGTAATGTCATGAATTTTATTAGTGAAAGTCATTGACAGCATGGAATCGATGCCCAACTCGCTTATTAACGTCTCTTTTTTCATCATTGAAGCATCAAGCGCTAGTGCATCACTGGCTATTCTGAGTACGATGTTTGTAATTTTTGTTATGCGTTCAATAACTGGAGATTGCAAAACATCGAGCTATTCGTCATTTGATGTAGCAGAATCAATACTTTCATTTGGAGTATTATCAAGCATGTTCAACTTTTGAAATCTTAGCCTCAGGAGATAATTTTTCCTTGAAGTTAAAGCCTTCCAAATCAGAGACCAGTCAAATAATCCATACATTACTTGAATTGAGTTACAATGAAGATTTTTTTCTCAAACAAGTAAATATATCAGAAACAGACAGAGGAAAATACCCTTGGTCCTTTAAAATCTGTTCAGTACTAGTGTTGTTTTTCAACATTCCAACTAATTTATACTCTGTCCACATAGCCCATTCAGTTGTCGAAAGTGTGAAAGGCAATCCATAAAAGCATTAGCTGCTCCATAATTGCTTTGTCCAATATTGCCCATAACCGATGTCATAGAGGAATGCATGACAAAATAATCAAGAGGGTATTCTCTAGATACCAAATGAAGATTCCACGTTCCAAGTATCTTTGGTTTTAGAACGTCCTGCAATTGTCTTTCATTCATTCGAGAGCTAAGCGTATCTCTTAATATACCTGCTCCCTGAAAATTCCTTTTATTTTAAAATTCGTTGTTTCTGAGATTTCCTGAAACACTCTACGCAGATCATCCAGTATTGTGATATCAGTGGATAACGCCCGGATCCGACATTGAGTACGTTTGCTAACTTTGTCGACTTCATTTTGAAGATCAACGTCTATTTTTCGACGTGACAAACTGACAACCTCACCAGCACCACTAGAAGCTATAAAGTTTACTATTTCCCAATCTAACCCAGTTAATCCACCAACAACGACATAGCAACAGTCTTTTCTAAATAGCATATCTGGAGGTGTTTTGACAAAATTGAATCTGCTTAAATTTTCAAAAGCCATAGAAAATGTTTGGCACGGAATGTGTAACACATATGTTGTCTCTCCAGACATGTTGCTGATATGTTTCAGGTATCTATTCAAAAATTTGAAGATGTATGGGCTGATGCGAGTGATATAGTCTGCTGACAAAATGTCATTTTTATGTACCAGTTTTACACTGATATTATTCATTTCATGGACCATTCGGACCTCATGACTTAAAAATTGTGACAAGGCAATTACGGCATTAGCTGAACCATGTTCTATCAAATTCTGTACTTCTTTAAGCTTTATCTTTTTCAGTGGTATTATAGTGGCTGACGTTGTGGTAGAAACCAAATATGACGAGATATAGACGCGGCAATTCTTTGTTTTTGTTAGGGCACACTTTAAAATTTGACAAGCCATTGCATTTTCTTCATCGGTAATGATTTGTACGGACTGCTCTTTTTCAACCTCGTGTGATAATGCATGCAATAAAACAGTTATCAACACAACTCCGGGTTTATATCCTTGAAGGCTTTCTAAAGGATAAACACAAGACGATGGAACAACAACTGTAGTCTTGACTGCCATAGGGTAACACACTACTACTTTTCCCCTTGTCTGACTGTCAGTCATACATTCAAAACTGTATTGTATTTTTGCTGTTGCTTCCATTGTCAAAAGGTTAAATCCAGATCCATTATTTTCTTGTGGGAAAAGGGTTGTTCGGCTTTCAGGTAAAGTTATCGGATATAATTCCTTGTTGTGCATGCATGCTTCAGCCAGTACCAATGCTACTTTATTTTTAGGAACTTCCTTAATTGGCTCTTGAAGAAAACAAACCTTTTGCGATGAATCGTTTTGTCTTTCAGTTTTTAATTCAATTTGACAGAAATCATCTATAGTTCCTTGTCGGTATTTTGGAATTTGCTGATCAAATGCTACCTGATAAAGATAATTTGTAAAGACTTTGCCGTCTTCATATAATAGTTCACCGTATTTGTTGGTACTTTCGTCATCTATAATTTGAACAATGAACTCTGTGGCTACATTTAAAGAAGGGTGGCAATCAACCAATCGAATATCGAGTGAGTCGTGCTCTCGCAAGATGGATCTGACTTGACCCCATAATTCTGCTCCCAACAGATTGATTCTTTTGCATGCTACTTTATTGTAGACCTGTGTATTTTCTGTAATAAGGGTGACAGAAACGTCTCTCTTTGTGTCTTTGATACTCTGTAAAATAGCAAACATTGGGATACAGGAAGAGTTTACAATATCTAGGATATTGTTTCCGGAGAGAGACTCAGTTAGCTGAAAACCTGGAATATAGCATATTTTTGATATGTCAGGATGATTTTGTAATACAGTACAGATCTTTTTCTTCCTTGAGGAAAGTGTTGAAGGAATGTCAAGCAATACTTTCTCAATGTATTTTAGAGATTCAGACATTTGTTCTAATATGTTTTGGTCAAAAGAACACATTAATATGTTCTTTCTATCCTTTTCACAAATGCTGCCGTTTTCTTTTGCTGTTATTTCTACTTGTTCCCAAGTTAAGGTATACTCCAATGGGGCGTCTGGTGCTGAATCATCAACAAATCGTACCCTAAAATTCTTTATTTCAGCTATTATGTCACCATGTGTCGTAAGCAAAATCAAGTTGTAGTGGATTTCAGTACTTGACTTGTGTATCATTTCTGTATAACCGATCATTTTTCTTTGCATTCCTCGTCTCAAACTGAGAAAGCCAATCCCCGCCGGTAAAACAACCCTGTCCTCCATATCATCTGTCTGCAAAATACCCAAAGTTTGAAACATAGCATCAAGTATGGATGGGATAAGTTTGTTCTTTTAATGTCCTTCCAAATTAAATCTGACACGTTTATATCAACTACACTTTGCGTTGAGTTATTGTAGGAATCTCCAAGAATTTGAAGTCCTTCACCGTATGAAAACCCTAGTTTGTTAAGTGTTTTGTATACGTCCTCTGATTTCTGAAACTTGTCACAATCTTGCCGAAGATGTTGCAGATCTAACCTTTCTATACTTGTGTCATTATTCAATACGTGACAACGAAAATTAAAAATAACTTCTTTGCCTTTCTTTAAAATTCCAGACGGTGATCCTGGTACTGAGGAAAATACTGTAACATCAGTGGTGTATGTTTTCCCCATAGTAAGGACAATAGGTCGAACAAATTCTACTGCAACTGCAATATCTTGAACTCTTTTCTCCGTACATATGTGAGCAACTATAGAGCAACTTCTACATAAAATGCACCCGGCACAACGATCGAATTTGACACACAAATGGTGTGTTTTTCTCACTTATTGTCACCCGAAACGTTGATGTTGAATCTGGCGTCCTTTCTACAAACAAATGACTTCCCAAATTTTTGTCTAAGTCGTGTCTTTTTAAAAGCGTTGTGTCTGATTGGAACCGACATTTTTGAGTTGGATTAAATGAATATTTTGGTAAATTACAGAGTTTACCATTTTCCTTAGATACAACATTCCAGTTTAAATTGAGTCCACTTTCAAAACACTTACAGATAGAATCCGAAAGTGTATTTTCCTCACTCTTTTCTTTCATTGATGGAAGGCTTATTGCTTCTTCTTCTGTATACGAATCTTTGAGATGGGTACGCAATACAGGTTTTGGTCCTATTTCAAGGAAAATATTGAAAGTTTTTTGCTACCTGCATTCGTTACTGCTTGCTTAAACAGAACTGATTTGGCTACGTTTTTGTTCCAGTAGATAGGATCAAGTATGCAGTCATCTTTTACTTCTGTGCCGCTGACTGTGGAGAAAAATGGTAGAGAAGGACTTTTACTATTTAAATTTCCTAATGCCTGTTGTAGGTCATTGCCAGCTTGTTCTGTGTGGTGACTGTGATATGCACATTGGACGTCCAAATCTGTCTCAAAAAAGGTTTCTCTATGTTCAGATGGAAGTCCATTTCTAATAGTAGACTTTAAGGCACCAGTAATATCAGAATCACAGGACACCGTGCAAGACGTTGAACTATTATAGACAGCAATACAAGCTTTTCGTTGTAATTGACTACACACTGATTCAATGTAGTCTACATGACAGTTTCCAATCACAAACATCTTTCCTCCAGTAATATTTGCTAATATTTGAGATCTATGATAAATTTTTTCAACTGCTTGTTCTAGAGTTAAACTACCTACAGCATATGCAGCAGCAACTTCGCCAACTGATTGACCAATAACTGCATCTACCTTTAATCCGAAATGCCTCCACAGGGTCCATTAAGCTACTTAACATGTAAATATGGAAATATGAGCGACCATTGGACTTGAGATATCTTTGGAAGAAATCAAAATATAATAAATCGACCATTCTAACCACTTGCTGAGAATGCTGTCAATTTTTCGTATAACATCTCCTACAACTGAATTTGCCGTCATTAACTGTTTGCACATTCCTCTCCAAGTAGTCCCAACGCCACAGAATACTGCAATTACCTTTGGAGGAGTTAAATTCGCCTTAATGATTTGTTCAGCGCGATTTCTCCCGATTCCTGATTTTTACTTTTAGGTCGTTAATGCTCTCAGCATAAAATGCTACTCGGTGATTGAAGTGATCTCTACGACAAAGGGATGTATATGATATATCTTTTAGAGAAGGACTTATGTCATTCAATTGGTCAACAAAATTTTGGATGGCTGATTTTGTTCCTGTATGATCTGAGCCCGATAGAAAAATCAGATATGGTTGATTTGCCCTTCTTTATCCACGATTGTGTCTTTTTTTCCTACATATTCTTTTATTATTACATGAGAGTTTGTTCCACCAAATCCGAAACTATTTGCACATGCCAATCGCGCATCTAGGTTTCCACTCCTCTATGGAATTCAGAATCTAAATGACCGATATTGGTTTTGACTGATGCAATGAAAACTTGCTGTTGGTCGTTGTGTCCAAAATTTTCCTAGCGCATTTGCTTCTATTGGATCACCAACAGGTGTCCCTGTCCCTGAAAAGATATATTGTAAAATAGTTATTTGAAACCTAGATCATGTTTCATTCCGAAATATTGAAAGAGTTAAGATATAAACAAAAAAAGATAACCATGTCACTTATATCAAAAGGAGCTGTATTTTAATTACATCTTACCCAATTTTTAATTTAAATTTTTTTCAAAGTATAAATTTAAGAATACCATGTGCCTCAATCACTTGTACATCTTGTGGATTGACATTGTGATTAGAATACACTCTTCCCACAGGACTTTCTTGTTGGCCACTAGATGGAGCTGTAATTGGACTAGCTGTATTTCCATCTTGGTTACAGTCAGTTGCTATTGTTGCCCATACTTTATTTGAATCCCTTTAATATGTGATACAATGCAAATAAAATTGAAGATGGCCATGGGGAATGTGTCAAAGAGACAACAATCCGACTATAGAGCAGACAACAGCCGAAGGCCACCAATGGGTCTTCAATGCAGAGAGAAACTCCTGCACCCACAGGCGTCCTTCATCTGACCCCCTTAACAAATATGTATGCTACATGTATTTAAGGAATAATGGACGTCATAGTAAACTCCGAATTATACACAAGAAACTAAGATTACAAATTATATAAGACTAACAAAGGCCAGAGGCTCCAGACTTGGGACAGGTGCAAAATTGCAGCGGGATTAAACATGTTTTTTTAGATCTCAACCGTCCCCCTATACCTCTAGCCAATGTAGAAAAACAAAAGCACAACAATACGCACAGTAAAACTCAGTTTAAGAGAAGTCCGAGTCCGATGTCAGAATATGAAAAAAGGAAAATAAACAAAATGACAATACTACATAAATAACAACAGACTACTAGCAGTTACTGACATGCCAGCTCCAGACCTCAATGAAACTGATTGAAATATTATGATTTCATCATATGAATATATTAAGTATTATACCATCATATAATATATGAGAAGAACATAACCCGTGTCATGCCAACAACTGGTTTTAGAATAAATGTGTATAATTGCGATGCAAAGACCCTATAAGTAAATTAATATCAAAGCCAAAATATGCAATCTTTAATGACCCGACAACAGTATTCCTTCTTAATAAACTCTGTTTAAGGTATGTTAGCTTTTGAGGTGAATACTGATATTGTGTGCTTGATAAAGAATATTATCATAAAAAATTGGATGTGAAATACTCGAACGTATAAGATGTCTGCATGTTGAGCTATATTTACGAATGATTTCCTTATACCGATGATAAAATTTAATAAATGTTTTGACTAGTTTATGATATCGAAAACCCTGGTGTAATACTTTTTCAGTAATACATAAATTTCTCTTGCAAAAAATCTAATACGTTGTTACATACACGTAACGAGTGAATCGTACGAGTTGAGATTTATAAACACCATAATATGGTGAAAAGGGAACGTCACCATCTTACAGTGGATAATAACGATAGGAAATGTGAAATTATCTCTTTTATCATAAATTTTTGTATTAATGATAAAAATATCAAGATCGAGGAAAGAGCAGCGGTCATAGTTAGTAATATAAGCTTTATTTAAAGTAAGTTCAACAGGATAAATTTCTTTAGTATATTTACTGAAGTCGTCATTATTGAGAGCCAATATATCATCCACATATCTTAAAGCATTGTTAAATTGTTGAACCAAATGTTGTTTCGATGGATCTTTGCTAATTTTAGTCTTAAATTGTAACATATAACAATACTTAAACAGGTAAGCAATAAGTGATGCACAGTAAGTCCCCATTAAAATTTCACAAAAAAACAAACGCTGTGAAATGCTAATTATTTTTAAGAAAAACATCAACTTTGAAATAAAAATTACGTCATATTATACACAGGTATATGAAAATAATTTTGGTGTTTAGTAAACTTCTTTCTGTGTGTATAATCTTCCGTTTAGGGATTCCAAGAAATTTCTTATATATCAATAAAACTCATCTTAAACTTGGTAAATGTGGGTTGAATATCAACAATAAAACTATACAATTAGTTAATAATCAAAGAGTTATCAAGTAGATATATGATTTATTTATCAACTTAAATCAAAACCATCACTCATGATTACAGGAGTCTACAGAGAAAAGGGAAGGAAACTATTACAATGTCTATTACTAATGACTAACTACCACAAAACCAAATAAACATAATATACTACAATTAGTGCTTGATAAAACTTCGGGTTTTTCGTGCCATAACAGTATTTAAGGAAAAATTAAATAATTTTGATTTTCATAGTACGCAGAAGTGAAAATTTGTAGTAATTCCGAACAATCAAAGCTGGTTTATAGACAAGATCCATGTAAGCATTAAATAACAAAAAAAAAAAAAAAAAAATACAAAAAGCATCAACAGGTCAAGTATACAAGAAAGTAAGATTTGAGAGTACTCGCAGTTACTGACAGCAAGTTAAATGGATATAATTTTGTGTTTCCTTTTTGAAGATATTTTACTGAGCGAGTACTCGAGTATTGCTTGGTAAATCCAACGAGTACTCGATTAGGATATCTTCATCCCTACTAATAATGTTTGGATTGCGATCATTGAAATCCCTAACGTCACTACAAACACGGGCATTGCAAACGAGTTGAGCCATGAAAAATGAACAACACTGTCCAGAGAAAGAAAATTAATAATAGGGAAAGATGTCGTAAAATGTTGTGTAGAGTTTCTTGTGTTACACTGCAATATCTTAAATTGTCGACCTGTGGTCCGGCGTTTCTTTTATTATATATCGATTCAACGTTGTGTCCCTGTGTGTCCGCATGTAGCCACCTGCTTTTGTATTTATTATATAGAATGTTTAACTCCTCATAAATATCATGATTCAAATTATGAAGCAGACTTGAGACTCACCGGTACACTCGTTTAAGAAAATAAAAATGGCAAATAAAGTATTAACAAATTCATAAGTCGAAGACAAACGTCATGGCAAAAAACAACAAACAATTGTATCAACCTCTTACTCCGCTTGTTTGTTTGATCTTCATTGTAAAATTCTTCCACTTGTGTCATTGTTTTTGTAATTTTATGTACAGATTCGATTGTGTCGACGTGTTTTCGGTTGTAAGGGTCTGTAGTCCCTAATCAAATGGTTGACCAAAACCTCAAACACATCCAACGCATCAACTGTCATATTTCTAACAGGTATCAGTGAATAAGTACTTTGTCGACGTGTGTCCGCTCTGTTATCCCTGTTTCTTTAAGTCTTAAATTCCTATAAAAAAATTAATGTTGTACCAATTTTTCCCTGTTATTATGTAGAAATAAAACTGTGTTTTGCTGTACCTTCCTGTATATCCCCGTCTCTTAATTATCATTAATAAATATCTTTTGTTTCTGTAATTTTAATATCAAATTTACGTTTTGTCACTAACGTACATCTATATCACACTGTTTCTTTAATATCATTGCTAAATATCACAGTTTCTAGTGTATGCCTGTGGCAACTGGACATACCAATTATGTGTCAAAATATACTCGCCTATATCCTGTTTCGGTAATTTTATATAGAAACATCAGTTACAGTGTGTCAAGCTGTGTCCGCTTGTAATCCCTATTTTACTTTTTTGCTCATCCAGCAAGAAGGAGCGAATTAGCAAGTTGTACCACCGTAGTTGTTCGTCATAGTCAGATGTTCGTCATCTGTTTACTTTTTAAAACTTTTTAATCTTTAAAGCTACTAGGCACAACAACTAGCCCAATGGGAACTAAACCTAACAAGCAGTTATCATCATTGTCAATGTGGTATCTTGATTTTTTTTTTTTATTACGTACAATGATTCCGCTTCTCAACCTATATTTGACATTGGTAGCATAGCTCAATAAAGCACAAATAGATAAAATGAAAGTTTTGTATGTAATCTTGAAACCCGCAAAATCTATCTCAGCACTTTCATGTATTGAATTAATTTCGTGTTACTCAGAAATCAAATCAACATTGTAGCCAGTCAAAAAGTAACGGCGATAAATCTAGTTGGTACGTTATTGATTGGTATGTGACACGACAAAATGTTGATAAATTAAAACGAAAATAAACGACAATGAAATATGATATAGTCGGAACTTGTGAAAGTCATTTGAGAAATCATTAATTTGTAGTTTTAGAATGTTTTAAATGAATTGGAGTAAAAGAAAACTAATTTATAACAACGTTGGAAACGTCTAGATGGAATCTGCATATTTTGAAGTTGTTATTCTAAATTATATGATAAATTGCAATTTATCGATCTTTTTTTAATGCAAAGAGGACACATTATGCATATTTAGGTGTATACTGATCTGTGTACTATGTACGTTCCGAATGATCAGGTAGAGGTATCATTGTTTGATGGGTATCTTCTTTTTATATGAATGTTACATTTCACAGCATTTTCGAACATTTTTTACTTTGAACTAAAACTAATTTCAACCTTGTTAATTATTACAATATGCAACTAGCAACGAGCTCACGAATATCGTTTCACGCAATATGTTAATTTTCTCGTTAGAATTGTTATACATTGTCATATCGGGGCCTTTTATAGCTGACTATGCGGTATGGGCTTTGCTCGTTGTTAATGTTTATGTAATTTTTGTCTCTTGTGGACAGTTGTCTTATTGGCAATCATACCATATCTTCTTTTTTATATGTACACTAAATATCTCGGAAAATGAACGAATCCACAACAAATGGTTTCACAAATGTGCAGGCGAAGCTAACTCGGCAGGTGGATGAGTCAAGTATCATTGCATAGTAGATGTTTGTACCCAGTAACTTTAACTTGTGTAAGTCTGATCTGGCTTTGCGTTCTAAGGAACGCCTTGTTATGAATTTGATTTTCTGTCAAATGAATCTACTGCCACAATACAAGAATTACACGGATTAATTCAAATCGAGAATTCAAATACAGCACCAAATAATTATGACAAAGTTGTAGCATGTTTTCCTATGAGGGTTAAGAATACAGTTGAAGTCCCATTAACAACTGTTTATCCCCTACATCAATTACCAGGATATAAACATTCGTTAGTGTTCTTATGCACTCATTGGCTCATCATGTTAAAAAAAGGACACCCTGCGCACATATTATCCGATTTAGAAAACGAATTTGCCTGGAGAACACTTCAACTGTTTAGATGAAATCAAAAGATCGGGTGATATACTACATTTAGGTTTTGATTGGAAAAAATGGAAAACAACACGTTTAATAATGTATGGCGTCCGATGCGCTTTTCTGGATTTACCTTCATCAGGAACGCTCAAAGCCAAACATTTGAAATCCAAAGATGAATAAGTACCGAAAATTGTTGAAGAGCTTTATTTCAAAAATACCTAAAATAAATAGCCAAATTCATCTAAAGCCAGCTTTGCCTTTGTTGGAATGTCGAATCATTTTAAAAATCTCTGTGCCATGGGCCACTTTTGGGCCATTTTTTTCACACTTCGTTCAGTGCCACGGGGCCACTTATGGGCCATTGTTTTTTTTACTCTGATGCAATGAAATGTGCTATGACATAACGTCATTGTCCGTGCTTCTTTGAAATGCACAAAGCGCGCCAAATTATTGGAATATTGTAATTTTTTGAAAAGTTGCCTTTACTAAATACACAACTGAAAAATATTTTATCAGTAAGATAATATATTTTTCTAATAAATCAAATTATGCTTTATGTTTTTTAACGGGGTGTAGGGTACACTAAGCCGTGGGTAAAAGTTTTTGACAGTTACCCTTGAATCTCTCATGGCACATTTTGAACTGATTTTTTAATAGTGATAAAAAAAAATCATTAAAAAATAAACGGAAACATTTTTTTTTAAAGAGGTAGGTTAAATGCATATTTATGACGAGGAAATGGTATATGAGATTTGAATATTTACCAAGCTTTGTAAAAGACTGACTCGCTGTGTCTGTTTATTTTACTTGCTAGTTCAAAAAATGAGTCTTAAAACTCTGTTGAAAAACAAGTTACCCTACGCGAACACATAATTTTGACTCCTGGACGAACAGAATTTTTTAACTCCTAAACAGCGCGTGCTTAGCGGAAAAGCAGTAAAGTTTTTAATATTGACCAGGCGCAAAGCTTGAATCCACGACTTCGTTTTGAAAATCAGTGCCATAACTTTTAGAATTTATCTTAGTAAAACTTCAATTTATTTCATATAAGAGATACATGCAACGGCGGGCACATGTTGAGCAGTATCGGCTTCCCTTTCTGTTTCGGTAAAGGGTTTTGTTACTCAGTCTTCAGTTTTTGAGTATTTTTTGGAGACTCGTTCTTTGTCTTTTTGTCGTTTTAATAAAATTTCTTTACTCGGGGTTTATTTCCGTTGTCTAGGACAGCCGTTTTGTTGGGGCTTAAATTCAGAACAATTTTCTTTGTGCTCTTTTGCAATATGCAAACATTATAGAATGTGTCCCTTGAGAGCGTATAAAATGTATATCCACGTGCACTTGATATGGTATGTTTTATCATGTTCGGCATGTTCCTGTTTTGGCGAACAGTTCCTGTAAAATTTGCGCCGAGTTGTAAAAAGATGTTTAGCAAGCGATGTAGAAGTAAAGAAGCTGTGACATACGATATTGGTATTTTTTTTACGAAGTAATTTAAATAAGAAGATGTGGTATGAGTGTCAATAAGAAATTAATTCTCCATTAATTCAAAATGTATAAAAAAATTAAAAATTAAAGATCATACATGCATAGTACACAGAACAAAAAGGTACAACGCTCCCAAAATGACCCGTGTAAAATAATTCAAGCAGGTAAACCAACGGTCTAATCTATATATAGGAATTAAAAAAATCGAGAAGCATCTATGAACCACATCAACAAACGACAACCACTGAACAACAACCCTTGGGTTGACCTGGTGGTATTGGATTGACTGCACGTCTTTTCTCTCTATATACTATGTATATACATGTACAAAAAAGTATAATATACTATAGTGAGCATGATATATCCTGACACTGACTCTACCAGCATCCAAACTTTTACCTCGAAATAAGAACTTTTTGATGGAATGCATTGCAGCATGCATGTTTCACTGCGAGTTCTTACTAATTGACGATTGAATAAATCCGAAATTTCGCTGTCGGAGTGAAGTTAAGATTGTTTTTACCGGGAAGTTTATTGTTATTAGTTAGATGAGAATTAAAAATTAGTTGAAATATGTTGCGACTAAACATGCATGTTCTTAAAACATTTGGTCTCTTGGCTGAGCAATTTAATGTTCCAATATTCAAATATCGACGCTATGAGTATGTATCGTACAAGGATAGGAGAATTAATGTACTTTCATTGAACAATTGTTCACTGTGTGTTAAAATGTATACGAAATGCCTGCAAAATTAACTGACGATCACATTTTGCAGAAGCCGATTTTTTTCGGCGTTAAATTCATCGTCATTTGCATTTATTTCGTATAATTATATACAAACCACAACTCTCAAGTCTTTTAGTTACAAATCATTGAAAATTGACACAATAGTTGTATGAAATTAACATCGTGAATGTAAAAGTAGAAATAAGGCAACCAAAACGTTCGTGGTAGAAATGGCCAAGTACCTGAATCAAAGTTATTTGATATTATGTACGTGAATAACATCGGATTATAATTTAGTCATGTGATTTTTACATGTTCTATCAGTAACTAAATATGAAATATTGACAAAATAAAAGATTTTTGTTATAAAGTTTATGTATGAACCTGTATACGTTTTTTATTTGAAAAATTGTTTTCATTTTTTGTTCCATTTGAAGTTTTATTAGACTTTAAAAATCTTTGTTAAAGAAGAAATATACATATGTATGTAAATACGGTAAAAAACTGTGCTTATTCGCAAAAAACCCAATATTTGGACTTTTCCGTAAATTTCCCCGCGTTTTTTCCGCTAACACTTTCTTCCAGTAAGCCTACACTATGACGTTAGGGTACAGTGACGTCATAATACATATCCAGTCTAGATGGAAAAGACATGCCTTGGCACTGAACATGAATATTTTCTAAAACCAAGAGGATCGACTTATTCTCCAAATGAACAATGTTGAAGTTAAAGTCATTCAAATAGATGATATCGTATCAAAAGAAAATTTTGTAAAAGTCACCCCACTTATCATCAAGTTTTTGAATAAATACAATCTAGATGTTATAATCTTCAAACATGAAAATAATGGAAATAGCCAAAACGATTCGAATGGTACACTAAAGATACTGACCAAAGCTTTGTCCATCAATTTTGACAATATTCAAAAATACAACTTCGTTAAAATGCAACAAGACACTTTATTTTAAAAGGAGGGTTGTTATATAGTCATTGGTGGTTTAACCGGTTTGGGATGGGAAATAAAAAGTTTGCTGCAGGTCACGGAGCTAGTGAGGTTATAAGTTTGTCACGTCGAAATGTTTCTATTCAACAGCAAAATGAATTGGACATGCTATGTGAAAGTACCGGATGTCGGATTCGAGCAATGATAGCAGATATAAATGTTTGGGGGTGATGTACAGAAAGAGATTTTAGAAATAGAGCAGAGTTCACAATGCAATTTCAATGTGCTGTTGTACTAACAGATACTCTAAGTTCTCGGATGAACGAAGTTCATTTGATAGACGTACTAAAACCGAAAGTACTTGGAACTTGGAATCTTCATTTGGTATCAAGAAAATACCCTCTTGATTATTTTGTTATGCATTCATCCATGGCATCAGTGATGGGAAACATAGGACAGAGTAATTATGGAGCTGTCAATGCTTTTATGGATTGTCTTGCACACTACAGGAAATTCAATGGACTGAGTGGCCAAAGTATAAATTGGGGCCCATTAGATGTAGGAATGGTGAAAGATGGAGCAAATATTGAAGAAATCTTAAAACAACACGGATATTTTTCGTTGGATGTATCCGACATTAGACATTTATTTCCCGTGCCTGGGAAGATATGAAGATTTTTTCACCCAAGAATATTCATATTTCACGAGGGTTCTGCCGCTGCTTTATTTCCAATGTCCTTTAAGGGCAGTTCAAGAATAGATTTGAATCCAAAGCATTTTGATTTTGCCCAAATCACTGTTGATCAAGATATTTCACTAGAATTGACCAAGTTTATGAAGAAGAGAAACCTTAAACTATTTGATGTTGTTGTCAGCTTATATCAAATCCTACTTTCCGTTGACTTGAAAATAAAAACAGTATTCCCTTTTGGAACGGTCGATATGCGAAAGAAAATTCCAGATTTGAAAGAAACTATCTGTGGATTTACAAATCATGTTTCATTTTACACAAACGTCGATCATACGGTGCATTTGTCTTTCCGTGGTAAGAACAAACGCACAATTACAAGTGCTATTGAAAATAGTTTACTACCATTCGATAATATTGTCGAGTTCTTAACTAATATAAAACCCGAAGACGTATTTAGACACCTAATCATTATGGAATCTATTAAAGACTTTTGAGATAGCCAGAAGATTACCAATGACGTCACTATAAAACGTATCTGTACTGGTAACTACAACAAGGAAACAGTAAACAGTTCTATTGGTATGGCATTATTTTGAAAAAATGCCAACTAGATTTCGAGCTAAGTTACAGTACACTGATTCTAGACGAAACAAACGCAAAAAATATTTTGAATATGCTTTATCAATTTGTGCAGAACGTAATTAAACATCCAGATTGTACGACAGGGTCTTTGGTCAATCTAACAAAAAAGGATTGCATGAAGACTACATGTACTATGCAAATGATGAAAAATAAAACTTCTTTATCAGAAAGAAAACGAGTTGTGGATACCAGAGCAAAGAACGATATTGATAACAGACATGTCCGCTATAGAAGTAAAAGGTTCTCTAGCTATAAAGGACTGGCATTTACATAAGGGTAAATAAATATAATTTATCGCTATATCCTTTAATATAATTGTGAAAATAATAAAGATACAGAACTCGACTTGATAAATATAACGTTAAAGTAAATTTAAGATTGAAAAAGTTGAAAAACAACATTGAACCAAAACTGAGAAAACCATAAGATTTAACATTCTTAAAAAAATTGAAATAAGAGTTAAAGTAATTCTCCAAAGAAATTTACATTTGCTTTTGGAATAAATACCTTTTTTTTCGTGGGTCGTTGTGACATATTATTAAACTCTATCTGAAGAATATATACAATCGTCAATAGTTAAACCAGAGAATGAAAATTCAAGCGAATTACATGGCATTTCATATAAAAGAATATTAATAGCTATCTGATACTCAAAATATTATAATAATTATGATGTAGCGATTCAACGACAAATAAAAAGATATACAGTTTGAATTTAACATGCTGTCTTGAACAATAAACAATTAATTATAGATGCAATATGTTAAGATCTTAATCGGTGTAATTTTTTGTTCTGCAGTTTTGTTTAGATATCGCGAAAGACACTATTTTTGGGTACATGATATGGTTCAGCCATCTCATTCATACATATTTAAATATATATATATGTGTGAATGGGACATAGTCTAGCTTTCTAACCACAATTATCAATTAGTGTGTAGCCCATTTCTCATGGACTTTTGAATATAGTAATCAAATCTATTTATGGGATCACTGTAACATTTTTTCTGTCTATGAAGAAATAACATAAAAAAAAGTGGTGCAACACATTTGTTATGTTTTTTCGAATAGGCAGAAAAATATAAGTCATTTCTTATAATTTAATTCTTAATTCCATTTTAAACCGGAGTAAATCATGAAAAAACGTTGATGACGTCAAGGTCACATCACAAAATGATGTCTTTGAGCTGATAAACAAAACGACGTCAGACAATCAGAAGACGCGTAACATCCAAACTTAAATTATTAATGAAACGAAATACAAATCTAAAACAATGTTGAATTCGATGCGACAGAGTTCATATAAAAACCTATGAAACGGTTATAGATTGTACGCAAAGTCATGATAAAAAGAGACGTAATTTACAGATGTCACTGAAAGTTCTGATAGCGATCTTTATTTCTTTATCTGGATATACGAGTAAAAAAAATTATCATGGAAAACTTGTTTTATATCAAGCGATTGTTGAACCAATACTAAATCTGTCACATTTTCTACACTTTTTACAAAACAATGTATTTCTTTTTAATCTTTACTTTTATCGTTTCAGTTATTGGTAAATTTATGAAGCAAACTACAAGTGGTTGTGATCACAAAGTGACAATTTCAATCAAAAATGAGGAAAACGGGCGTACCTTGAACTGGGGATTCTTGGAAAAGACAATGACGAAATCCAATGAGTGCCATAGAAAAAGTTGAAACGACTGAAACAAATGGTAGGTTTAAACTATGAATGATAAATCATGCGCATATCCATAGTAGATACATTCAATAATATTGTGGATACACGGAGATCTGAGATATACACTAAAGACTTTATAGAAATGTTATTACATTTACAGTTATTGTTCTTAATGTGCTTGGTACGATTGGCCTGAAATAATTGAACATTCAGAATTGGTTACATTGTTTCAGTTTGATTCCAATATTTATCATATTCGACTTTCTATAATTTTACTAATTGATGTATTAAAATGCCTCACTTCTTTTCATTTCAGGTAGATAATATATACGCATCCATGCAAACCACAGATTGTGTATTTTCAAGACAGCTGACCCAATGTTATTTGAACAGTTCTCATATGAGTTGAAACATACTTACTGCGACTTTCCATGTGTATAGAAAAATGATAGTTTATAGTTACGAACGTTTACACTGATAATGGCATTTCAATATGATTTTAGGGTGATCGCTACTGTGTTTCAAAATAACTAGCTTTTCAAAAGATTGTAAATTATTAATAGATTATAAATAGAGGCACTAAAAAAGCAAAAAAAAAATGAAGGGTCTGTGTGCTTTTCTTCGAGATATAAGTCATTGAAAATTAAGCGAAAATGATTCCCTCTAGATGTTGCCCTTTTTTCTTTTAAAAACAATGAAGTTTGTCATTAAAAAAAAATATGATAAGATTTTCAAATATGTGTGATTTTAAGGGGTCGTGGGTAAACATTTTAATAGCATTCCATGGATAAAACCAGAGGAAACTGAATATCTGGCAGAATTTCAAAAATTGGAGGATCGAACACCCTTACAAATATGTGTTTGTTTACCCTTATCTCATGTATGTGTTGGTTTTGGATAATGTTTGTAGATATTGTATTTTTGGGGCAAATATTCATGTAACATTACTTCGTATGCTACTTGCATTACAGTGTACTTTACTTTTACTTTTACCGGAATTTACGTGTTTAGTCACACTATATTTGAGTATATTTCAAAAATATTTTCCATGTGAAATTTGTGTAGGATATAGTTCTTTTTGAATGAAAAACCTTGCTCTGTATTTGCTATTTTTGCACCAACATTGCACACCTTTATGCAGTAATAACTAAATATTTCAACTCCCGCAGGCAAAGTTGACTTTAGATGAATTTGGCTTTTTATTTTAGGTATTTTTGACATTTACCTCTTCAACGGTTTCGGTACTTTTACATCTTCGGATTTCAAATGTTTGACTTTGAGCGTTCCTGATGAAGCTAAATCCAGAAAAGAGCTTCGGACGCAAGAAATTGATAAAGTGTTGTTTTCAAATTTTTAACCTTATTTGAATTTCATGCACGAAGTTAAACCAAACACGTAATAGTTAAAGTATATTTTTTTATCAGGCTTATCCTGATCATCAGTTCACAGCTAAACATATCGACTTTTCAGATTACCTTATAAGGTACAGTTTCTCTTTAAATAGTTGAAGTTCCTGAAATTCCGTTAGAAATACAATTTTACTAAATATTTGTATCAGTTTCTCTTAAGGAGTTTGTTCCTGTTTTCCAAATTTCAACGGCGACAACATATACATATATTGTCTTGTCTCTTACAATATCCATTCATTTAATAATACTAGTAAAATTGAACCTCATATTTAAATAAGCTGAAGGTGCATAACGTCTGTAATAGTGTCTGAAGGTTCAATATTGTTAGCCCTCCGTTTAACTGTTTATTGTCTAGAAAGAGGGTTATACAGATAAGTATTTTATTTGTGTACATATTACTATATTTTATCTGCCTTTTCGCCATCGTATGTGACGTCACATTTTATTTAATTACGTTGACGCCTTGACTGATTCGGGTGTGTCTATTTTGTGATAAACTCGGGTTTAGTTTTCTGTAATTAGTTAATACTTCAGTTTCATTATGTATATCTCTTTCATATTCATTTGTTAAAATTTACTGTTTGCAATAGCATTAAGTGTTCTATATTATAAGGATGTTCTTATCCCGTGCATAAAAACAATGCCGTATTTGTCAAAACCTTTTCAACTTTTGATCTTCAGTGCTGTACAACTTTGTACCTTTTTCACGTTCGATCTTTTATATCTGGGCGTTATGTATTCGGGTTTAGTTTTCTGTAATTAGTTAATACTTCAGTTTCTTTGCGTATATCTCTTTCATATTAATTTTTTTATAAAATTTACTGTTTGCAATAGCATGAATTGTTCTATATAATAAGAATGTTCTTATCCCGGGCATAAAAACAATGCCGTATTTGGCGAAACCTTTTCAACTTTTGATCTTCAGTGCTGTACAACTTTGTACTTTTTTCACTTTCGATCTTTTATATCTGGGCGTCACTAGTGAGTCTTGTGTGGACAATGCGCGTTTTTGGCGTATTGAATTTTAAACCTGATGCTTTTTGTTATCTATTAATCATGTTTTTCTTTGTCTAATATGTTCTCCTATTTATTTGTATTGTAGTCTTGTAAAATTATGTTGTCATTTTAATGTTATATTTGACTTTGCCATTAAAGTGCGAGGTTTGGCATGCCATAAAATCAGGTTCAACCCACCACTTTTATTCCCCTTTAAAAGTGTCCTGTACCAAGTCAGGAAGATGACCATTGTTATAGTATTGTTCGTTTCTGTGTGTGTTGCATTTTTACGTTGAGTCGTTTGTGTTTTCTCTTATTTTTGAGATATTGAGATAAGGCGTGGCACGGTACTTGTCTATCCCAAATTTATGTATTTAGTTTTCATGTTATATTTGTTATTATCGTGGTGTTTTGTCTGATGCTTGGTCCGTTTCTGTGTGTGTTACGTTTCGGTGTTGTGTCGTTGTTCTCCTCTTATATTTAATGCGTTTCCCTCGGTTTTGGTTTGTTACCCCGATTTTGTTTTTTGTCCATGGATTTATGAGTTTTGAACAGCGGTATACTACTGTTGCCTTTATTTATATACTGAACATGTGTATGTTTCTTGAATGTCTGTTCTGTTTTGGTATCAGTATTATTGATGCATAATCGTCATACACGGCTATTGTTGATTGTTGATTTTTAAAACTTACAAATGCTTACTTATGTTTTATATTAATGCCAGTATCGTAAATAAAAGCTGTCAAATTTAGTAAGTTTTGTGTTTAAATTAAGAGACAGAAAATAAGGATTTATTGCTGACCATATCATATCATTATACAAGTTATCCGTCTTACCAAACACAAAAAAGACGGCTGTGTGTGTGTGTCAAGGTGCGTTGACTGTTGATGATAAATGCAGTATTAATAAAATCAGGAGTTGTCTCCCATAGACCTAGAACTTTAAATTGTTTAAGAAGTGTAATTTCGCCAGGTCACAGTAGCTTCCAAAATAAGTTAATGATTATTCAATATCATGATTTATAATTATTTTACTTTGTTACTTTGCAATCCTGTTTTTGTATTAATATAATTCAACCATTTCCTATCATTTTAATTATTCCATATGATTCATTTAATTGAATAGCTCACAGTTTTGGCACCATGATTGCTTATTTAAATTATCTTATCTTGTGAGTTATTATGAGTTAGGCATAACATCAGGTTCATACCCATCTTTTTTTCTTAAAATGTCTTGTATAAAGCCATGGCAGTTGTTATCGAATAGTCTGTTTCTATGTATGTTGGTGTTTTGTTTTTGTTGCAGTTCAGTTTTTTTGCTATTCCGTAGTTTTCATCTTATATTTGCTGTGTTTACCTCGATTTTAGTGTGTAACCTTGGTTTGTTTTCGCTTAATCAATGTATGACTATTGAACAGCGGTATACTACTGTTGCCTTTAATTGGTCAGTCTATTATTTGATATGGTCAGTGATAAGTTCTGTTGATGTCTGTATTGTGTTGTGGTTATTTAGGTTCAAAGAAAGGTCCTCACCGGTTGGCGAACACATAACACTATTGTCCGTAAGTTATCCTGTCCTACATAATGTCAGCAGGGATTTTAATCCAATCCAGGACGATTCGTGGCTATAAATAAGCGAGATTATTCTTAATTGATGTTAAAAGATGTCCTCTATTTTTAATATTGATAGATTGATGATACATGTCTCCTTTAATACAAAAAAACCTAACAAAACAAAATCATTGTACAGTAGTTATTCGCACTGATACAATAATTTTAGTCTGGAAAGGTTACTTTGATCTGAGCATCTATTAAACATGTTAATGGGGAAGTAGCTACGACAAAATCTAAATTTAGTATGATTTTTCATGAATGAAAGTAAAAGAGTGAAATAATTATTCGCCTTTAGCAGCCAGTATGACCGTACGTTGACCTTCTGGTGTGTATTTCATGCAATGATATCATGTAGACGAAACGCACGTCTGGCGCAAATACAAAATTTCAACCCTGATATCTAGGTGGGTTTATTTATATTATACATTAAAAGACTATAGTCATATGGTAAGCTGCAAATGTTTGCACCTGTCCTAAGTCAGGAATCTGATGTACAGTAGTTGTCGTTTGTTTATGTAATATATACGTTTTTCTCGTTTCTCGTTTTGTTTATATAGATTAGACCGTTGGTTTTCCCGTTTGAATGGTTTTACACTAGTAATGTTAGGGCCCTTTATAGCTTGTTGTTCGGTGTGAGCCAAGGCTCCGTGTTGAAGACCGTACTTTAACCTATAATGGTTTACTTTTTAAATTGTTATTTGGATGGAGAGTTGTCTCATTGGCACTCACACCACATCTTCCTATATCTATCAGTTTATTTCATCTTTATTGTATATACTTATACACAATTGTTTCTCTGGTTATTAATGCTATATAGTTTTGCTTGTGCACTGTTAATCCTCCAGCAAAATACATTTGATTTTCCGCTTCGAAAGGCAACTTTAATTAGCGTGATTGGCTTACAGATCTTTTGACCCTCAATATACCTGTTGTGTTCGGTTCCAGAAACGGAATTTGGAAATGATATTCTATGAATTTGGTAGTTTCTAATCAATTTATTTTGTTGGACTCTCGACGATTAGTCATATGAAGTAAACTCCACTTCTCTCTTTTTTCCAAATTGAAAATAAGATTATTTTATGTTTCACTGACTATTTTCTGAAAATCGAAACGTTTTTGGACTGTCGTTATCATCGTTATTGTACGGAATTCATAAAAATTAGAAAATATTTTTTTTTAAATTCGAGATCACGATAAAATATAACCGTTTTACCGAGATCTTGATAAAAAAATAATTCGTTATCTCGATAAAACGAAATTGTTTAATCGAGATCTCGAATTATTATATCGTTATCTCGATTTTATTATATCGTTATCTCAATGTATTATATCGTTTTCTCGATTTATTATATCGTTATCTCGATAAAACTAAACTGTTATTTCGAGATCGCGGATTATTATACGGAAGCGTATTAGCGCCACACATTTTTTTTTTCATTTTTCTTCCTTTGTTTGCGTTGTAACGCAAAGGTTTGCGTTACACGCAAACATTTGTTTTATCTTATTTCTTATTTAAGATTCAAAGGAAACAGTAGTTATTAATGGAGGAGGCTGTATATATTAAAATTTATCACCTTTGTAGTCATTGCAAAGTAAAATGCTTGAATAATTAGATCATATCAATGATTAATAATGAGCAGAATAATATAAGAAGGTATGGTATGAGTGTCAATAAGAAAACTCTCCATCCAAGTCACTATTCGTAAAAGTAAACCATCATAGGCCGAATTACGGTATTCAACACGGAGCATTTGCTCACACAAAACAACAAACTATAAAGGTCCCCAAAAACGATATCCATGTTACTGCTTGTATATATATTACAAAGAAAATTGAGTAAATTGAGGTTTATTATAATACATAAGAAAAAAATCAACCCTGCTAAGATAGCTATAACCGAATATAAATATACTTCCAAAGTAAGTTCTCGTTTGAGAAATGTGTAAAGTAGGTTAGAATTCAACAAGATACCCTTTGGCAATACATGTATAGAATAAAGATGCTTTATTAATAAAATTATGTTCTCTCTATTCACATTGCTACCCAAACATCTTAAAAATACTACATTATATTGAAATGAAAATTCAATGACTTTCTATCAAAGAATCTTGATCATATTCTGAGATTTAAAAAAATGTTTTCCTAATTAATAATTCATTTTAAAGCAGAAAGATCATTTTGTCTGTTTGACTAGGAGGTTTCACAATTGTATGACATTATTTTTGATCTTTCAATTTAAATATGACTATATACTAAACTATATCTATTTTCTTGTTAAATTCTATACTTTTCTGATGCACAAATCAGTCTTAATTTATGAATAATTGAACTTCAAGTATTCCATTATTCCTATGCATATTTATTATAATGATTTGAACTTGTATGTATGTTTCTTTTTTATCTAATAGTAAATCACATCCGAAATGAATGACTGACGGACATTTATACAAAACTTAATGACTAATTGAATCAAAATGTTTGCGTTATAACGCAAAGGTTTGTGTTATATCGCAAAGGTTTGCGTTCAACGCAAACATAGGAAGAAAAAAAAATGTGTGGCGCTAATACGCTTCCGTATTATTATATCGTTAACTCATTCATTTATTTAGTTTCGAAGAATAAACTAGTGGATTTCCCTAACTTTTTTTTTTACAGAAATTTCTTGGTTCAATTTAAGGACGACCTGAATACCAAAACATATATATAAGTATTAAAATACTATACAATTACTGTCTTTTAATAAGGTGAATATGCGGTTATATTGACTTTTGAAAAAATGATATTCACTGAGGCAGACGGCCGAACTGAATATCAGTTTTTCAAAAGTCAATTAAACCCCATATTTACCGAAACAAAAGACAGTAATGGTTTTATTCCATATTCCGAGAGAAGAAAATGTATTTAATTGCAAACATATACCAAAACAAATTTTACATAAAACATTTTACCATAACGTTGCATGTAAAAGCGCGTGCCGTTTAGCGCGGTGAATATCACTTTCTCAGGTGAATATGCTTTTTTTATTCGAAATCCAATTAATTTAGAGAAACCTACTGAAATAATACCAATATGGAATAATCAACGTTTTTTTTCACACTACTTTTGCTGTTCTTTATCCCATATTTACAGATATTGTGCCGCACTGACCACTACAGAGGGTACGGAGGATCTAATGCAAAATACGTGTGTAAATTAAGAAGTAGCCAATTTTGAAAAATGGAATGGATATTTTGGATAATGGAATGGACTGCTGCTACCCGTTCAGCCCCTAATTACAGATATACATTATACATCACTCGAAAGCCACTATTAATAGACCTTTTCAACATCTCTCGACACCTACAGATGAGAACGACTACGACAGGTAAAATGAGGTCATTATTGATTTTATTGCTTTCAGTCATTGACAATGGTAAAACTTTCCTACAGAGTCCAAATGAAGAAGTTTTTTTTTATTTATTATAAAGAAAATGATAGACTTTAAGTCACATTTCATCTTTTAGACGTTTAGCTTCTAGCTGTCCTGGTTGAATTTGGAAAACGAAAAGAACAAATCATGTTTTTTGTAGTTGATATTTAATCAAACAATGATTATGTCGGTTGACAAGGGCGGCACATGTTAGTTTTGGCCTTGGAAGCCTCCATAATGTACTCAATACTTTGTATCATTTCAATTCACCAATTTGGTGTTCCACTTGAATTCTGTATTCACCAATCACTGCTTAAATATTGAAACGAGGGGACAATTATATTTTTTTTCAAAATTCATCAAGGAAAAACTTCAACTCGAACAAGATATCTTGAAGCGGAGAAGAAGAAAATGGGTTAGGATCCAGAATGATTGGAATATTAGTTTAATCAATTCAACATGAAATGTCGTGCAAATACATACGAAATAAGAATAGTATATGACAGAGACATATGTATGGTGGACGGATGCGGACGTTTCCCCTTTTCGTGTTTTCAGGGAAATCCAGAAATCGAGAAATTGAATAATCGGGAAATCGAGAAATCAAGAAATTGGGAAATTGAGAAATAGAGAAAGCAAAAATGCAAAATCGAGAATTCATTTCGCGTTTTTGTGTTTTGGCGTTTTTGCTTTCTTGCTTTCTCGATTTCCCGATCTTATCTATTTCCCAATTTCTCGATTTCTCGATTTCCCAATTTCCCAATTTCCCGATTTCCCGATTTCTTGATTTTCCGATTTCCCGATTTCTCAATTTCTCGTTTTGCTTACTCGATTTCTCGTATTCCCAATTTGCGTTTGCAAAATGAAAGAAGTCACAAAAATGCTAAAAGGCGAAATAAATGGCCACATCCGGCCACCATATATATATTTATTTATTTGGTTGATATATCTTCTTAAACTATAGAGTCAAAACAGTATAAAACCGCCAATCCAATATGTTACGTAATGATAATCATTATGGTTTTTGTCTTTGAGACGACCAATCCATTTTACCTGTAAACTGTAGGTGTCATTAGTCGGTGTCGAGAGATGTTGAAAAGGTCTAATAGAGAAACTAAAGGTATATAGTCAATATGTTCCGCAACGCATATTAGAAGAATAACGAAGGACATAAAAAAAGAAATACGGGTGAACATTACAAAATAGCTTATTAAGAATAAAAGAATGAATTTCAGCGACCCATCAGCCACAAATCAAGGAAACTTTATACACCATATAAAAGGTTATCAATAGAGGAACAAAAATGTTATAAATATGTGCCGCAATGACAATTAGTGGGGTTAATGAGGACATAAATGCCAAAATACGCCTGAAAATTAAGAAATAGCCAATTTCGAATGATAGAATGGATGTTTTGAATATTGGAATAGACTGTTTCGACCCTTCAGCCCTAATTCCAAATATACATAATACCTCATTCGAAAGCTTATTAATATACCATTGTATCACTCTTGCTATAAGCTTTCAAGTAGTGTATAAAGGGACCGAAGGGTCTGTGTTACTTCTTTAATAGGCGTTGCGGAATATATTGACTATATGTCTTTTTTTCATATATATAATCTTTCGTATGAGGTATAAGGTATGCATGTTGTTAGGGGCTAAAGGGTCGCAGCAGTCTATTCCATTTTTCAAAATATCTATTCCATTGTTTAAAATGAGCTGTCTCTTAATTTTAACGCGTATTTCGACATGGAGATTCTCTGTTAATCCTCTAATAGGTGTTGCGGATCATATTAACTATATATCTTTTGTTCTATATAAATGAGCTTCCGAATAAGGTATAATGTATACAGGTATGTAATAAGGGAGTAAAGTGTCGCAGCAGTCCATTCCATTATTCGGAATATCCATTTCATTATTTAAAATGGGCTATATCTAAATTTTCACGCGTAGTTTGGCATTTAGGTCCTCCGTAACCCATGTTATGGTTATTGCGGCACAATGGACAAAATAGTGCTTGGTATATTTAAACGAGTTAACGATTTAATAAACCGATATCTCGGTTTAATAAATTGAGATAACGATATAATAATCCGAAATCTCGATATAACAGTTTCGTTTTATCGAGATAACGATATAATAATCAGAGATCTAGATATAATAAATAGAGATAACGATATACCAATCCTAGATCTTGATATAAAAATTTCGTTTTATCGAGATAACGATTTATTATTTATCGAGATCTCGGTAAAGCAGAAAAGTTTTATCGTGATCTCGAATTAAAAAAAAATATTTTCTAATTTTTGCGAGTTGTACCATTACGGCTTCCGTACGATTGTGCTTCCATAGTACTCTAGGGTTTCAGAATATCTACATTGACAATATTAATTCGTGACACTTTTATTACATCATAAGTTTTAAGAAGTTGTCATTAAGTGTACTGGAATCCAACTTATTATTGAGAATCTGTTGTAAGTAAGCGTATAACCCTTTCAAGAGAACATCGAGATGCTATATTTTCTAGAATTTAACGAAATTTCTAGTTTTTTAGTTGTATCTATACAACAGAAGATCCTAGTTAACATATCCTCGACGTTTGATTTTCGCGTCATTTTTCTGATAGAGGCAGTAACGAAAATTTATTGTATCAATTATTTTGTTTACAGTAATAATGAAATGATTACATGTGATTATATCCAAACATCTATAGATATAGGAAGATGTGGTGTGAGTGCCAATGAGACAACTCTCCATCCAAATAACAATTTAAAAATTAAACCATTATAGGTTAAAGTACGGTCTTCAACACGGAGCCTTGGCTCACACCGAACAACAAGCTATAAAGGGCCCCAAAATTACTAGTGTAAAACCATTCAAACGGGAAAACCAACGGTCTAATCTATATAAACAAAACGAGAAACGAGAAACACGTATGTATTACATAAACAAACGACAACTATCTATGCATTCATGTATGCAGTGAATTTTATCTACTTGTTCAAATATTTAAATATGTGAAATGTCATAATCATCGTCTGTTTTCTTGCCAGTAAAATGGTCATAATTGTCTTCTGCTTCACCATTTTTTCTTGTATGATTTGAACTGTCATAGACATTATCAAATGTGCGACTATAAACGTCACTTTCGGATTGTTTGTGACGGTTGCCATTGGAAGAATCATACTCTCCTTCCACAGAATGTGCATAGACATCATTTAATGTTTTTCTTTCCAACTCGGTGTCCTTTGTATGATCGATATGATGAATCAGTTGTGCAAGCTCATAAGACTCATTCATTTTGTCTGGACCTTCAGATCTGTTGAAACCTGTTTCATTTGGATCTAAAACAACATAATTGTTAACAGTGGAATGAGAATTGGAAATAATCACAGTTTTATTTGATTGGTCAGGAATACCAGAATTATTACGAATCTTCTGACCACTGAAATGTTTGTTCTTATTATTAAGTTTAGCGTATTTATTTGGATCTGAAATGTTTTTGTTTGAAGCATTGTTTAAATCAGATATGTCATGATATTGATCGTCTCTGATTTCCATTTCTAAGCCAGGATATGGAGGTCTGTGTTCATTTGCAACTGGGATGGCTACACCTTGGGTTCCAACATAGTCATTCCTACTGCCAGCACTAGTTTGCTCTTGATACTTTTTCTTTGGACCAATGAACCTATATAGAATTGAAAAATAGATGTTTTCAAGTTTGTCAAACATACAGTAAAGTATTGTTTTGTCTGAATAAGAATGTGTTATGTGTTTTTGTAGATGAAAAAATTGACCGAAACCAGTCATTTTGTTAAATTGGCTGTAATAATCAAGAATTATGACAGTTGTAGTTTACTCGTTTCGTTTTTATAGACTCCGCGGTTTTTTACGGAATTTTTATTATATATTTTTCTTAAGCGTCATAATTTGACAAAAACGCAGATCTGCAAATGGAAACACATTAAAAATTGGTTGCATAAAGATCTAGTTAGCAAGCTATACAACCAGGATTCTCATTTTTATATAGATTAGACCGTTTGTTTTCCCGTTTGAATGGTTTTATGCTAGTCGTTTTTGGGGCTTTATAATTTCCTGTTCGGTGTGAGCCAAGGCTCCATGTTGAAGACTGTACCTGGTCTATAATGGTTTACTTTTACAAATTGTGACTTGGATGGAGGGTTCTCTCATTGGCACTCATACCACATTTTCTTATATCTAATTAATCCACCAAGTCAGGAATAAGACAGTTGTTATTCAATTGTTTGATGTGGTTAGCTTTTGATATTGTCATTTGAGTACGGACTATCCGTTTAGAATTTCGGAGTTTGGTATTTATTTTTTTCAGGTCAAATTGATGTTTTTCACGTCAATAATAAAATTAACGCTACTAATTTTCTTGCACCAGATGCGCATTTCGACAATACATGTCTCTTCAGTGATGCTCGTGGCCAAAATATTTGAAATCCAAAGCTTATGTAAAAGATGAAGAGCTATAATCCAAAAGGTCCAAAAAGTATAGCCAAATCCGTGAAAAGAATCAGAGCTTTGCATGAGGGAGATACATTCCTCAATTTATAATCATTTCTAATATTTTATAACAGCAAATTTTTAATACACAAAAAAATCGTATTTTCATGCCAGTACCGAAGTACTGGCTACTGGGCTGGTGATACCCTCGGGGACTAATAGTCCACCAGCAGTGGCATTGACCCAGTGGTAGTAATAAAATTAACGCTACTAATTTTCTTGCACCAGATGCGCATTTCGACAATACATGTCTCTTCAGTGATGCTCGTGGCCAAAATATTTGAAATCCAAAGCTTATGTAAAAGATGAAGAGCTATAATCCAAAAGGTCCAAAAAGTATAGCCAAATCCGTGACAGGAATCAGAGCTTTGCATGAGGGAGATACATTCCTCAATTTATAATCATTTCAAATACTTTGTAACAGCAATTTTTTATAACACAAAAAAAAACGTATTTTCATGCCAGTACCGAAGTACTAGCTAACTGGGCTGGTGGTACCCTCGGGAATAGTAGTCTACCAGCAGTGGCATCGACCCAGTGGTAGTAATAAAATTAACGCTACTAATTTTCTTGCACCAGATGCGCATTTCGACAATACATGTCTCTTCATAGATGCTCGTGGCCAAAATATTTGAAATCCAAAGCTTATGTAAAAGATGAAGAGCTATAATCCAAAAGGTCCAAAAAGTATAGCCAAACCCGTGAAAGGAATCAGAGCTTTGCATGAGGGAGATACATTCCTCAATTTATAATCATTTCTAATATTTTGTAACAGCAAATTTTTATAACACAAAAAAAAATGTATTTTCATGCCAGTACCGAAGTAATGGCTACTGGGCTGGTGATACCCTCGGGGACTAATAGTCCACCAGCAGTGGCATCGACCCAGTGGTAGTAATAAAATTAACGCTACTAATTTTCTTGCACCAGATGCGCATTTCGACAATACATGTCTCTTCAGTGATGCCCGTGTATGAGCGACATCTTGATTTATTTTGACCTTTATTCACTATTTATATGTCTACTTCATAAACTCTTCATATATACCAGGATTAAAATTTTACACAAGACTTGCGTTTCGTCTCCAACAGATTCATCATTTGGCTCGAATAAAAAAGTCAATGCCAAACAAAATGCAAATTTTATGTGTATTGAATGCAAAATGTATGTAAAAGAAGCTCGGATAAATTTTCAGAAAATTCGCAGACAGACAGACAGACAAACAGAGTCAGATAAGTATATCCGTCATCGCCAGTGGGATATGATTATAAATAAATACGATACTGAATTCCACATTAAAGACCAATATTGTCTTAAGTATATTATATATAGGCAATACGGTTAGTTCAAAACATTTGCATTACAAGAGAGGCTCTTAATGCCTGCGCGTCCATTTAACGTAAACGTCGGTTTTGTATGTAAATAGTTGACCATTTATATAGAAATAAACTTATTTACAATTTACCGCATTCGTTTCAGCCGCGATTTTTGTCATTCATAAGAGGTGATTTTGTTATTAACATACGTGTATTTGCTGTGTGCGTTTTCAGAGAGGGGGATGATGTGTTACCTTCTTAAGAATAAAATAATCAAAATCACCACACATGCAAGCAGTAGGAATCCAAGAACCAGTCCGATTATTAGTCCTGAAAATGATAGAAGGATTACAACTTTATGTTATGATCTTCTTATGTAATTAAAAAAAAAACAATTATATTATTTTAAAAATCCAAACGGATGAATTTGGAATGAGTCATCATAATATAAGTTATATGGTTCGCTACTGACCCCCTATGGATCCATAGAGGGTTAGTAAAATCCATAGGGGGTGAGGCCGGAGGCCGAGTCCCCTATGGATTTTATTCACCCTCTGTGGATCCGTAGAGGGTCAGTAGTTAACCGTATAACGAATTTATCGCACGCTAGACATTTTCTGCAGCGTTTTGTTGTAAAATAAACAACGAAACACAACAACATTAATAGATGACGTCACCATTACCGCGTCATGAACCCCCTATGAAACTTACTAACCCCCTATTGTCTCATAGGGGGTCACCACGTGACGGCGTTAAACCAATCACATCGTGATAATTTATCCGCGGTGCGATAACAACAATCTCCGGCGCAGAGTTCATTTCCGTTCCATACATGCTTTGCAATACTGCACTTAATATTGAGTGTAGTGTTACAAAGTATTGAACGGAACGGATATGTGATCTCTGCGCCGGAGATTGCGATAACAAGTGTTAATGAAGTGAACAACTCATAAATGGGAACAAACATATTAATTGAAATAAAACTTGTGATTCATATTTATGATGATGACTTCATTTGTCAGCTAGTAGGTAACCATATGGCATAAAAAAAAAATGAGTAAAACATACCTCATAGTCAGATATAAAATGACCCGAAAAGACTTTTACTAAACGGTTCAAACGGTGAAAAACTTCGCTTTTGAGCAGTTGGGACAATAAATACATCACATTTGTTTTTTCCGCAGGTCAATGAACCATTGCAACAACTCTATGAAGTTCAGTAGATTGAAAAGCAAGATATCTGTTCGATAATCCAGATGGTGTTAGTTTAGTCAATCACCCCTTTTTCAGGTAATCATGTGTCTTCACCAAAGTCAATCCGTTGGGGTTTTCAATATCTATGTCAATATCAAACAATTTACAAAAATGGAAAATAATCGAGAAAAAATTTACGAGCTTTATCAAACAGAAGCAAAACGTATTTCTATATGTTGTTATGCAGATTTTGCAAAATAGAGTCTAAGCTTTGTAGTCGTATACTATTGGATATATGTATGTACATACTAAATTTTTAGTAACAGGAACGCTTTAATTTCCCATTGAATGGATTCATGTATCATTCACAGTTTATTACTCGTGCGTTAGTTTTTTTCATTTTGATATTTGGATGCTCGTTCTTGATTTTTTCTAAAATGTTGTAAGATAGCATTCTGCGGAATAAGCGGCATAAATAATTAGTCTTGCATAAAATC
The DNA here is from genome assembly GCA_019925275.1 of Mytilus edulis. Classification (NCBI taxonomy): domain Eukaryota; kingdom Metazoa; phylum Mollusca; class Bivalvia; order Mytilida; family Mytilidae; genus Mytilus; species Mytilus edulis. The sequence continues at coordinate 6,231,168 of CM034356.1, read as the reverse complement.
TACTCACCTGTATTCGATGTTGTGGAAGCCTTCATGCTTGAAGTATCCTTTGAACATTCTGAAAGGTCAGTACCGGCTGTAGAATAAGTATTAGTTTCAATTAAAACGAATGTTTCTTCATCTGAACTATAACAAGCACCATCAATGTCACAAGTTAATGCCATTGTTATTATGAGATTGTTCCGGAAATAAAAATGAAAATAACGATACAAATCTGTTATGGTTACAAACGGCCACTTTTACAAAACAAAACAAAAAAGAGAACCATAACTTATTAAGACAGAAAACTATATGTTTCTTTTAAATGCATGTTAAATTCATGGTTGTCGCTTTGACACATTCACCATTTCCTTTCTCAATTTTATTTTATAGTACATATTGCACACCTTCTTTTTCATTTTCGACTCGCATGTTTGGGATTAACGATAAGCAGTAGATAATGAAAATATAAGATCATAAATCAAAAAGTGTTAAACAAAACATTCCATCAAACGTCCGAGGTAACTTTTTCTGCAAGCTTAGTTTGAGCAAAATAACATTAGTAATGATACTGCAACATGGCAGGCGTAATGTAAACAAAACAGGTTTTATTTTATTCAATACCAATACGTTTAGTTGTGTATACGCTACTAGACGGTCAGTGATTTTGGAGGGAGGAGATTGTTGAACGCCCTTTTCAGCATTTTTGTGATACTTCGGTTCAAACATTTATATTGGTGGAAAACGGACCTGGAGTGCTCGAAGGGAATCTCTGACCTGCAGTTGCAAAACTGACAATCCTAGCAAATTAAGATGGATCCGAGAGCACCAGCCACGGGATTCGAACTTACAACCACAGTGTTCACAGTCTTTTGAAGCAGTAGTTTGGCAATTTAAGACTACTCAACCAGCAATGCCCAATTTGGATGGGGGTGATTAGTCCCTAACTTTAAGTTTTAGATACAAAAATATGTTTGAAACAAGATTTACGTATGTATGACACGTATTTTTATCAATACTAGTATCCTTGAATAACCTTTATCGGGTACACTAAATACCAACAGTTTAAACAGCCAAAACATGTTTGAACAGAAAATGACATTTAAGTTCTGACAACTTTCTATGAAAGGAAAGAATATAACTGTATTAAAGATAAAGATGATTACTCATTTTAACAAAAAATAAAAAAAAATAAAAAATAAACATCCAAAAATACAGAAGGAAAGTTCAGATCTGACAGTCCCTTATCAGTTTGAAAAATCAAAATCTCACACGCATCAAACGAATTCAAAACAACTGTCATATTCCTGTCTTAGGTACAGGAATTTATTTATGTAAAATATGGCTGATAGAACCAGGCTTTATAGCTAGCTAAACCTAAAACTTGTATAAAGCAATTACACCCACCAAGAATGTATTGAACTTGACACTACCCTGTGAAATTTTCTGTAATTTTATCTAAAAACAAATGAACACCTTTACAACTGTGGTATCGCTTGGGATCGCATACAATAATGCATACACTATGTTTAAAATTGATTTCATTTTCATTACCTTTACAACATTTTGCAGCAGCGATTGTCGATATTTTACAACCATATCAATCAAATTTAGTGGTACATCAATGCATACACTATGTTTAAAATTGATTTCATTTTCATTACCTTTACAACATTTTGCAGCAGCGATTGTCGATATTTTACAACCATATCCATCAAATTTAGTGGTACATTTGAAAAGGTTCGTTTCATTCCCTGTACATTGAAATTCTAACTGAAATATTAAGTTCATATCTTCATTTGCTTGTAGCTGATAAGCAAATCCATATGAATTTTCATCTAGATGATTGCATAAAACCTTTGCATCATTCTCATCCCATTGATCGCCACACACTGCAAAACTTTTATTTTCTACAGGATTGAAAATGAGAACTCGACCTTGCATATCTAATCTTATTTTTGGTGGTGTTTCTGGAAGAAAAAAAACCCATAACATATATTTGCTAAACAGAAAGAATAAACAAATTTTTCATAATTAACATTGTTTCAATCACATATTTCTTAATTCCTTTATAATAAATGTATTGCTTTGGGATACCACACGGCATATTTTGTTACAATTAATGAGTTATAAATGATGGTCTTGAAGTGTATATTTTATGTTGTTCATCATCTTAATACTGTGTTCTAGTGTTCTCTTTTTGATTTGTTCTTTTACATTTTAAACCTTTAATGTTTTGTCCATTTTTGTATCATAATTTCGGCTTGGCTCGGTTTTTGTAATAACGCCATTGTGTTATTGTACTTTAGTAAATTTTGTATTGTCTTCCATTTTTGGTCATGTACTTTATTTATATAGTGTCCATGGGCCTTGCTAGTATAACGCAAAAAATCTCAGGTAAGTAGGTATTAAAATTAACGCCAAAATAGTAATTGTGTAAACCAATTGATAGAAATTTCTGTAAAAACTATACAGAATTAAAAGACATTTCCAAAAATACATTTGAAACAGATATTTTGACTTTTCAAAGAAATATTGTTTGCCACTCTTTTTGCGCAACCCATGGTCATGAATAAATACAACAGGTTAAATGGGTGTCCATTTCTATTTTGCAACAGTCCATGAAATAAAGAACTCCATATGGATACGATATTACATAACTTGAATTTATTTGATTGTGATTGCTGCATACAACGACGCTTTTGAAGCCAGAGTTCATTTTGATACTCCTTAACACATCCATTCAAATATTTTACGGACGCTATAATGTTTTGGTTTACCGTTTTGAATACATGTGTCACACATGACTATAAAGTTCTTAAAATGTCCAGAACTACTATTCCTTTGTCTCGTTTAAAACGATAGCCATTGTTGCGATGTGCAAATTATCTGATATAGCCCAGGGTTTTATATGGTTCGTGTTGTTCAGTCTTTCTTTTTTTATTTTAGTGATGATTTGTTAACTGTTAATTAAGGTCTATAATCACATTTAATTATTAACAATTAGTAAATTGTTGTGATAACAAAAACGTGTTTTTGGAATAAACTTTAATACTAGTATTGAACAATCCCATTTAAATGAATAAATCATTTCAAGTCTGTTAATAACATTTTAAAAAATACAACTATTTGTAATTATTTGTAGTCAGTTTACCATTGATAATAGTCGTTCCATCAGTTGAATAAACAGCTGTTTCCGGAGTCACATAGGTAAACGAGGTATTTGCATTCTGTGTAGCTAACACGTCGAAAGAAGAAAAAACAAGATGTCATTTGTTATGTATATCAAACAAACATGAATTTCTCGCTCTTGTTTAAAAAAAGAGACAGTTAAATTATCCCTACCAAACAAAACACTTAAAATTGTTTTAATAGGTTCTGGAAGAAACAAATACGATATTTTATCACACTTTTGTTTACAAACAATGTAAATGCATACAAAGAACAATAAATCTGATAGAATCATCGATGAAAATCTCTAATATGTCAGAACAACTATATTTGATTATGATCAGTCGATCAAATGGTCTATTAAATAAAAGGCAACAGTAGTATACCGCTGTTCAAAATTCATTAATCGATAGAGAAAAAAAAAAAACAAATCCGGGTTACAAACTAAATAAAGGCAACAGTAGTAAACCGCTATTCGAAACTCGTAAATCCATGGACAAAAACAAAATTGGGATAACAAACTAAATCTGAGGGAAACACATTAAATATAATAGAACAACGACACAACATTAAAATGTAACACACACAGAAACGGACTAAGCATTAGACAAAATTCGATGAAAATAACAAATATAACACCAAAACATGAATTTGGAATAGAAAAGTACCGTGACACGTCTATAGTAATGTGAATTCACACTCAAATATAAGAGAAAATGAACGACACAACGGAAACACAACGTTAAAATGTAACACACACAGAAACGAACAATAATATAACAATAGAAATATTCCTGGACATGTACAGGACTTTTTTTAAAGAAAAAATGGTGGGTTGACCTGGTTTAGTGGCATGCCAAACCTCGCACTTTAATGGCAATGTTAAATAAAACTGAGGGAAACGTATCAAATATAAGAGAACTAATAATTATGCGGTATAGGGTTTGCTCATTGTTAAAGGCCGTTCGGTGACCTATAGTTGTTAATGTTTGTGTCATTTTGGTCTTTTGTGGATAGTTGTCTCATTTGCAATCATACCACATCTTCTTTTTTTTTTTTATATATACGACACAACAAAGACACAACAACGAAATAAAACACACAGAAACGGACTATTATGTAACAATGACCATTTTCCTGACTTGGTACAGGGCATTTTATGAAAAAATGGTGGGTTGAACCTGGTTTTGTGGTTGACATAGGTTGAAGATAGGCAACCAAACGGACGTTCAAGATTAAAGTCGAAAATGAACTGACAATACCATGGATACGATAACATCAAGCGATTGAAGATGAAAATTCATTAGACTTGGATAGATCTGCGTTCTTCTGTCCTTCTTATTATCAAAACCTTAATTTTGGACAAGCGATTTCCCTCACCTGGACGATCTTTCAAAATATTTTAAAACCTTAATTTCAATAATATTTGTGCCTTTGAATCCATTTTTTTTAAAGTTGCGAAGCATGTAAATACTTTCACATAAATTTGGGTTTATTCACAACTTAAAGAATTTACATCTTGTCTAAAATTTCTGAGTAATAGCGATGTAGCTATACATTAAGATTTTATAAGGTATTTGAGAACTTGGAAACTTTCATTTCTGTTTAAAATACTGTGGATTCAATAATTTTCGTGGGAACCAATATTCGTGGTTGAGGAAAACTTGCGTTTTGGTGTATATTTGATTCCGTGGTTTTTCAAAAATCTTCATAAATTTCTATACAAAATTTGTATTTCGTTGGAAATTTAAATTCGTGGTTCCCGGGTTTCAAGTTACAATACGAATATAACAGGTGTTATACAACCAAATCATGGTACGTCACATCGGATTGTATACGAAAATAGGTCAAAAAAATGTATTCCCTTGAATTACGTTTATTTGGTTCCGTGGTTTTTCAAAAATCTTCATAAATTTCTATACAAAATTTGTAATTCGATGGAAATTTGAATTCGTGGTTCCCGGGTTTCAAATTACAATACGAATATAATAGGTGTAATACAACCAAATCATGGTACGTCACATCGGATTGTATACGAAAATAGGTCGAAAAAATGTATTCCCTTGACAGTTGTAGGTACTTAATTCAACATTTTATTGCAGTAAATCATTTCTGAGTCTAACAAAGCACCATTTTTTTTATTTGGGGTTTCTATATAATATTTTGTAAACTTAAGGTTACATGGTTACTAAATCCTGTACACATGTTTAATAAGGTTAAATAAGGGCAGAAATTAAATTGGTTAGCTTCTAGTGATGGTTATTTTCTTATATGCAACGAAATATTATGTGAAATATTTTCTATAGTACAAGACAGGATAAAACTTCACTCATGTCAAGTATTTCTTTATTTGAAACAAAGATAAATTATGCACAATTTTTTTGAAAAGTGTAAATTTAACAAAGACTAATAGGGGAAATCAATGGTGGTATTACACCTAATGGGGACACCATCACGTATTGTTAGATCTCTATGATGTGGGTTTGTCTAAACTGACTAACGACATTTTACCTCGTCTAAGAATGTGGTTTGCAATCTACGTCGTCTGGTTTGCTGAGAGCCGAACGTGTCATATTTCCGAATATGAATGTTTTGCCCAGTGTGAATTCCCAACTATAAGACGTGTCCCGGTATTTATACCTCTAACATTCATGTATTTGATTATGATGTGTCTTGTGTCAGTATGGTTTTATATTGCATTACTCATGTTTTATCGTCCATTCTTGATTGTTGTTTGAATTATATCTTATTTTCTATATGTATGTTAAAGTTAACATAATTTATCATCTTGTTCATTTGAATGAATTTAAGTTTATTGCAACAACATGCTTGGGATTCATTCGTTTTTAAAATGTAAAATGAATCCAACCCAATTTTATACTGATTTTCTCGTAATGGTTAGAAAACACACAGAATAACATCAGAATAACCTTATTTCCAACTTATATTCTATTTTTTGTTACCTTTGATGTCACTTTTTTATTTCGTTGATACATTCTTGTGACGCACAGTTCATAATTCTATTGTGTTGTACTGTATATTGGAATTTATCCGTTGTTATTCTATGGTTGATATGTTCTAACATACTATTATATTATTTTTTTATTAATGTTTGCTGGCCTGAGTGTTTTTTCCTTTATATAAACAGTTTTCCTGTCATTTAATGATTTCATTTTAGCGGTATTTTTTCTCATATAAGCGTGAGTTTTGTTAGCCATAAAACCAGGTTCAAACCAACAGTTTCCATAAAATTTTCTGTACCAAGTCAGGATTGTGGCAGTTGTTATCAAATAGTTCGTTTCTATGTATGTTGACGATTGTTTTCATGCAATTCAGTATTATGTGTTCCGTTGTTTTCCTCTTATAGTTAATGTGTTCCATCGGTTTTGGTTTGTGACCCAGATTTGTTTTTGGTTAATCGATTAACTATAAAACAGCAGTATAATATTGTTGCCTTTATTTTCAACAATATACTTAGTCTGCTATTTCATAAAACGTCGTTATGTCGCCTTATCAACAAATACATTAATAATTGTAAGTCTAATAAGGCATAACATATACATTAAATGCTGCTTAAAAGGTATAAGATACGCACTACCACAGTAAATGTCTATTTAGTGGCAAAATATTTGAATATCCACATTAAAATATTCAAGCTTGAGAGCGGATAAAACTCAAAAAGGACATTAAGTATTTTCAAATCCGGACATGGAAACAGAGTTTTGCATGAGAAGCAAGGCGAGAGCGCAATGAATAAACGGTTATCAATATGTGTCTTTCAAAAATGGTTACCGTTTGTGTGTTCGTTGTTTAGAAAATCCCTTCACATAATGGGTATACAGAAACATGCCTAACAGACAGAAGATACCATTATACTACAGTCTATCTATGAACAGCTATTATGGCATACTTTCTCATAAAATATTGAAATACGTTTCATACCTGTAAATTCTGTATTTATTGCTGATGTATTTGAAGGGAGGGATGTCAACATATTTTCACCTGTTGAAAAGAAAGGAAATAAGTTACTTTGATTTCCTGTACAGTCCGTATTCGTTAGAATATACACATACCATTTGATTTGGTGGCACATTTGATAATATATCTTTTGTATCATTTATGAGTCGATAGTAAAGTGTTTATCTTAAAATTTCCATAGTATATGTTGTATTCATACAACAATCTACTAAAATATTGCTATAAGTCAATCAGAATCCTTTAAGCTGTTAAAAATGCAAAATGCAATAAATACAATGACTTTGACGTTCATTAATTTCATTAACCCTGACACAAGAACATTACCTACAGATTTACTGAAGAAAAAAAACCTAAAATTGATTCTACATCATTCTATCGTTAGACCAATACAATATGTGTTTTCCCCCAAAGAGACATTTTGACTAAGTGCGAGTTTGAGAATGTATGCATTAAAAAGTATAAAAAATATTCAAAAATACGAGAGTAACTCTAAAATAGGTTATCCATTAAAATTGACAAAATCAAACGATATAGACCAAGGGAACGAATGAAAAACACTTGGTTTTTACCTGAGCATTTTCATAAGAAAAATTGTGGTTAGACCTATATTAAGATATACCTCATATACTTGCATAACAGTTATGTATAGTTCCATTATATTGTCAAACATGGGAGAGCAAACCAAACATACAGTACAAATTAATGTCATAGTATTTGGAATCCAGCAACCAAAACTGTATAGACATAAATCCCAAAAATTCAGCACAACTGACTTAAACAAAACATCGACAAGAAAAAAGTGTTTGTAGTTGATGAAAGATTGACAAACAAATATGTTTGGAGTTGATAGTACATATTGTACATAACATACGCTTTTTCAATAAAATAAAAATTTAAAAGAAATAGATTTGTCAACAAAATTCCATAGCATTTTAAGAAAAAAATAGTCGAAAACACTGGACAATATTTTTTTCTTTTTTAAAGTGTGTTTACCCGATCTATATAAAAATAACCATCTAATTGGTAAAGGTAGCTGGGGGTCTCCCCCATCTTGGATTCTGAAGTAGCAGATAGCAGCTTGTCTACATCTTTATAAAATGTGCAAATTTTGAGAGTAGTATGTAATTCAATTTATTCAACTTTTGACACATAAAAGGGGAGACAACTCAGATTGTAGGGAATATAACTCAGATAAAAATTAAATGATAGAAAGTGTTGTGAATTTACCTATTTTTATATATTACAAACAATCAATTCAAACGTTTTTATATTTTTATCTGAATGCATGTTATAAGAGCTATCCTCTCACATTTTATCTTAAAGGCATATTACAGGAGAGGTAATGACGTTGCTAACGTAAATTGTTATCTTAGCGACGTCAAACTGTGACATATCGGGGAAAGATGCATTTTTCGACTGATTTTTATCATTCCTCCGTAATTAACTTGAAAACGAGTTCATGGACCCCTCTTTTTTAAAATGCGATTTAGTTTGGTTACGTAAGAAGATTATGTGTGCCAATTTTCACTACGGAAATAGTGCATTTGTTTTTAATTTTGATATATATATACAGCCAAAAATAACGTTTTTACTCAATTCAAAAACATTTGATAAATATTAGTTATTTCTGAATAAAAACTGCATTATTTTTTTGAAAACTTGAAAAAACCAGAAATTACCAATTACTTAACAAAAAAACATTTTGTGTTTATCTCTTCAAACAAAAAAGTTATGTTTTACTTTCGAAAAGATATATTCGGCCGCAAATCCGAATTTTGAGCAAATATACAAAATTTCGACCTCATTTAACTCAAAAAGTAGCACACCAAGGTAATTTTTTATTACATATTTGATTAAATCAAGTAAAAAAATAGCCTATATGTAAATTTTCATCAACTTATAGATACGGGATCAAAACTGTATCGTATGCCCTAAATGAAATCATATGCTTAAGTTTTGTCTTTATTACAAAAAAATGGATTTTCCATGCATAATAAATACAAAATATGACAATTTTCCACCTGTAGTGTGAAAAAGGTCTTGTCATTCTTTTTTTATGACATTTGTAAGAAGCATTAAAAAACTATATTTTAAAAATTAATAAAAAGTGTATGGATTTTAATTTTTTTTCAATTACGACACTAATATACCTTAATACCTTAATGAGAGACAAGAGTAGATATAGGATAGATTTTATTCCTATACTCCTAATGAGAAATCATAAGTATGAAATCTAAAGTGTGAATTAAATTCTCAATACGAAAAAACTGCAGTATTTGTATGTTCTCCGTTTATAAAGGGTCATAAAAAACAAGTGACACCACTTATTATCAATCTTGATCTTAGTTTTAAGAATTTCATTTCTATATTTGTGTACATTACCTTGACAAGAATACTCTATTTTCACGAATCTTGGATGGAATAGACAGTTATCGTTGTTTTGTGGAACTGAACATTTAAATCTATCTTTACATAATATACCGACATCTTCCTTAACTTCAATGTTCGAACACTCCTGACAGAATGCCTCATTTTCTTGTATATTATTGATCACCAACTTAGTGGCAAATGTGTAACATAATCCGTCACAATTGATATTTTGGAGATCCTTTGTGCAAAGTTTATTGTTTTTTGGTATCTTCCTTACCCATAAGCCTGCAACATATAGATCACCAAATACAATGTTAATGTATCATTTATATATGAACACGAGTAAAGAATATACTTGACTGTGTATTGAAAAATAACGTTAATGAATACTATGACGGTATGATATTTACAAAAAAAAAAAAAAAAAAAAAAAAAAAAAACCAGACCGTGCATAAAACTATGAACTATCTTACTAACTTAATTTAACATCAATGGCCTCTGCAAATCGCATCAAGGATTCGCCAGTGGATTTCTTAATCATTAATCATCTGTAACGGTACCCAAATAGCACCTTAGAAATAAGCGTTTCAACCGACCTCAAAACAACCATTGTTTGTGTTATGTTTGAAAAGTAACCAAATTACATCCTTGGTTAAATGCACATCCGTAAAAATCTTATAACTGATCTTTTGTTTTATCTCTTAAATTTTTTTTAACAATTTGACAAAGTTTCGTGTTAACTTAAATTTTTTAAGAGATTACTGTCTGTCACAATTTTTAATGTCACATTTTTAAAAGTTGTCTTTTGTAGATCTTACCTTTTGAAACAATTATTTCATCTTCTTTGTATAACATGTATAAACTGTTAACGTTCAAATATGTTGAAAGACGTGCATTTTTGTAGAAACATAAAAGAAAATAAAAATTGTTAGGTCTCTATGAAGATAATGTCCGCCTTTTAAGGTAATAAAATCATAAAAAAACTCGACTGATGATTTCTGTCGTCTGAAATATTAGTTGATTTTATTTTGGTGATCAACTTACAAATTTTCGCTACTCAACTAGTTTAGCGTCTGAATCTGTTTGTTATTTATATAATGTCCTGCTGCTGATTTTTTGCTAGTAAAAGTTTCTCTTTTTCTTATAAAGCCCCCACCCCCTCCCCTACTCCAACAAGAAAACATAAAACAACACAAAAACACAAATTTCGGCCGTTTTACTGATTTCGTGTCGTGCTGATTGTTTTGCTTCAAACCTGTTCCGCAAAAATAAAACAACAACATATAAATGGGTAAAATAAATCGTCATTCGTCATGTTCGTGGGAAACGACTTTTCTATGGAGCCGACTGACGATTACAACAATGCTAGATCTTATTCTACCGGTCACTTTTGCCATTTGTAGTTCTCTAATCTATCATATTTTCAAAATAATGGCCAAAATCGGTGAAAAAATGGAAAACATTGCAACTTAAGGGGGATTACTCATAGACAGATTCATTTTGATCGAACGTGTAATAGATAGATCTTGACATTCTGAATAAATATGTCTTTGTAAGATTTAATGCGTCTATATTCTTTTTAGTTTTTTAAACAGTTTTTTTTATATACAGATTTATTGCACTAAAGCTGTTAACAGCGACTTTACTGTTACAGCTTTAACTGTAAGGTACCCTGATATTGTTAATAATTATAAGAACAGGGCTTCATATAGATAAGCATTATTTTCTGATATTTCAATTTCAAGAATATTCTATATTCTTTCAAGATATTTGATAATAATTGCTCAATTTTGAAGTTGAAAAATGTTAGTTTGCCGGCACGTTTGCGAGGACAATTACTAGTTAGCGAGAGATTTTTGCGGTCAGTATAAAAATGATGTAGCATGATTGCATTATTCTACAAGAGAACAACTGGAGGAGATGATAAGACATATAGTTATCAAAGATACCAGGCTTATAATTTGATTTTATTTTCGTCCGTCCGTCTGTCTCTCCGTATGTCCGTCTGTCTGTCCGGCGGAAACATGTCGCATCGTAACTTGAGAACGACGTATCCCATGAAACTTAATATAGTTGTATCTTATGATGGTCAAATGATCTGTATACTTTTTGATGAAAATAAGATTAAAACTTTTTGAGTTACGGCACTTTTGTGATTATTGGTTTAAACTTTACACACTTCTTTGTAATATTATTCTAAAGATCTGTATACTTTTTGGTGATGATTCAAAATTTCATTTTTGAGTTATTGAGTATTTTGTAAAACAGGGGAGGTTTTTTTTACATGTCGCGCCGTATCTCAAAAATAATTTATGATTATTGCTTAAAACTTTACACACTTCTCTGTTATATCTGTATACTTTTTGGTTTTGATTCAAATTTTATTTAAGTGATATTATTTTTTTGTAAAACATGTCCCGCCGTATCTCAAAAACAATATATGGTTATTGCTTAAAACTTTCTAAGAAACTGTTTATGATTATTGCATGAAACTTCCACACAAGACGTCGGGCGTATTATGCGCTCATGACGCAGCTGTTTATTGATGAAGTTGAAGTCCAATCAACTTGAAACTTAGTTCTCATGTTCCCTATGGTATAATCTTTCTAATTTTAATGCCAGATCAAAGTATTGACCCCAATTTCATGGTCCACTGAACATGTAAAATGATATTGCGAGTGGGGCATCCGTATTCTATGGACACATTCTTGATTTTATTTTATCATCGAATATCGAGTGATTCGTGCTCTCGCAAAATGGATCTGACTTGACCCCATAATTCTGCTCCCAACAGATTGATTCTTTGGCATGCTCCTTTATTGTGGACCTGTGTATTTTCTGTAATAAGGGTGACAGAAACGTGTCTCTTTGTGTCTTTGATACTCTGCAAAATAGCAAGCATTGAGATACAGGAAGAGTTTACAATATCTAGGATATTGTTTCCTGAGAGAGAGTCAGTTATCTGAAAACCTGGAATAAAGCATATTTTTGATATGTCAGGATGATTTTGTAATACAGTACTGATCATTTTCTTCTTTGAGGAAAGTGTTGAAGGAATGTCAAGCAATACTTTCTCAATGTCTTTTAGAGATTCAGACATAAAAGCTAATATGTTTTTGTCAAAAGAACACATTAATATGCTCTTTCTATCCTTTTCACGAATGCTGCCGTTTTCTTTTGCTGTTATTTCTACTTGTTCCCAAGTTAAAGTATATTCTAATGAGGTGTCTGGTGCTGAATCATCAACAAATCGTACCCTGAAATTCTTTATTTCAGCTATTATGTCACCATGTGTCGTAAGCAAAATCAAGTTGTAGTGGATTTCAGTACTTGACTTGTGTATCATTTCTGTATAACCGATCATTTTTCTTTGCATTCCTCGTCTCAAACTGAGAAAGCCAATCCCCGCCGGTAAAACAACTCTGTCCTCCATATCCTCTGTCTGCAAAATACCCAAAGTTTGAAACATAGCATCAAGTATGGATGGGTGAAAGTTTGTTCTTTTAATGTCCTTCCAAATCAAATCTGACACGTTTATATCAACTAGACTTTGCGTTGAGTTATTGTAGGAATCTCCAAGAATTTGAAGTCCTTCACCGTATGAAAACCCTAGTTTGTAAAGTGTTTTGTATACGTCCTCTGATTTTTGAAACTTGTCACAATCTTGCCGAATATGTTGCAGATCTATCCTTTCTATATTTGTGTCATTATTCAATACGTGACAACGAAAATTAGATATAACTTCTTTGCCTTTCTTTAAAAATCCAGACGGTGATCCTGGTACTGTGGAAAATACTGTAACATCAGTGGTGTAAGTTTTCCCAATAGTAAGGACAATAGGTCGAACAAATTCTACTGCAACTGCAATATCTTGAACTCTTTTCTCCGTACATATGTGAGCAACCTCTAGAGCAACTTCTACATAAAATGCACCCGGCACAACGATCGAATTTGACACACAATGTTCGAAAACAAATGGTGTGTTTTTCTCACTAATTGTCACCCGAAACGTTGATGTTGAATCTGGCGTCCTTTCAACAAACAAATGACTTCCCAAATTTTTCTCTAAGCCTTGTCTTTTTAAAAGCGTTGTGTCTGATTGGAAAAGACCTTTTTGAGTTGGATTAAATGAATATTTTGGTAAATCACAGAGTTTACCGTTTTCCTTAGATAAAACATTCCAGTTTAAATTGAGTCCACTTTCAAAACACTTACAGATAGAATCCAAAAGTGTATTTTCCTCACTCTTTTCTTTCATTGATGAAAGAGTTATTGCTTCTTCTTCTGTATACGAATCTTTAAGATGGGTACGTAATACAGGTTTTGGTCCTATTTCAAGGAAAATATTAAAAGTGTTTTTGCTACCTGCATTCGTTACTGCTTGCTTAAACAGAACTGGTTTGGCTACGTTTTTGTTCCAGTAGATAGGATCAAGTATGCAGTCATCTTTTACTTCTGTGCCACTGACTGTGGAGAAAAATGGTAGAGAAGGACTTTTACTCTTTAAATTCCCTAATGCCTGTTGTAAGTCATTGCCAGCCTGTTCTGTGTGGTGACTGTGATATGCACATTGGACGTCCAAATCTTTCTCAAAAAAGGTTTCTCTATGTTCAGATGGAAGTCCATTTCTAATAGAAGCCTTTAAGGCACCAATAATGTCAGAATCACAGGACACCGTGCAAGACGTTGAACTATTATAGACAGCAATACAAGCTTTTCCTTGGAATCGACTACACACTGATTCAATGTAGTCTACGTGACAGTTTCCAATCACAAACATCTTTCCTCCAGTAATATTTTCTAATATTTTAGATCGATGATAAATTATTTCAACTGCTTGTTCTAGACTTAAACTACCTACAGCATATGCAGCAGCAACCTCGCCAACTGATTGACCAATTACTGCATCTACCTGTAATCCGAAATGCCTCCATAGGGTCCATAAAGCTACTTGACATGTAAATATGGAAATATGAGAGACCATTGGACTTGAGATATCTTTGGAAGAAATCAAAATATCATAAATCGACCATTCTAACCACTTGCTGAGAATGCTATCAATTTTTCGTATAACATCCTGTACAACTGAATTTGCCGTCATTAACTGTTTGCACATTCCTCTCCAAGTAGTCCCAACGCCACAGAATACTGCAATTACCTTTGGAGGGGTTAACTTCGCCTTTATGAATTGTTCAGTTGATTTCTCCCGATTTCTGATTTTTAATTTTAGGTCGTTAATGTCCTCAGCATAAAATGCTACTCGGTAATTGAAGTGATCTCTGCGACAAAGGGATGTATATGATATATCTTTAAGAGAAGGACTTATGTCATTCAATTGGTCAACAAAATTTTGGATGGCTGATTTTGTTCCTGCATGATCTGATCCCGATAGAAAAATCAGATATGGTTGATTTGCCCTTCTTTCCTCGACGATTGTGTCTTCCTTTCCTACATATTCTTTTATTATTACATGAGAGTTTGTTCCACCAAACCCGAAACTATTTGCACATGCCAATCGCGCATCTAGGTTTCCACTCTTCCAAGGAATTGATTGAGTTGGTACAATGAATTGGTATTTTTTGAAATCTATCATTTTGTTTGACTTTTTAAAGTGGAGAGAAGGAACGATTGTCTGATGTTTCATCATCAGTAAGACTTTAATAAGTCCCGCGGCACCGGCTGCAGATTCTAAATGACCGATATTGGTTTTGACTGATGCAATGTAAACTTGCTGTTGGTCGTTGTGTCCAAAAAACTTTCCTAGCGCATTTGCTTCTATTGGATCACCAACAGGTGTCCCTGTCCCTGAAAAGATATATTGTAAATAGTTATCAAAAGAACCAGGATTATAATTTAGTACACCAGACGCGCGTTTCGTCTACATAAGACTCATCAGTGACGCTCATATCAAAATATCTATAAAGCCAAACAAGTACAAAGTTGAAGAGCATTGAGGATCCAAAATTCCAAAAAGTTGTGCCAAATACGGCTAAGGTAATCTATGCCTGGGATAAGAAAATCCTTAGTTTTTCGTAAAATTCAATGTTTTGTAAACAGGAAATTTATAAAAATGACCACATTATTGACATTCATGTCAACACCGAAATTTTGACTACTGGGCTAGTGATACCCTCAGGGACGAAACGTCCACCAGCAGTGGCATCGACCCAGTGGTGTAAATAGTTATCAAAGGTACCAGGATTATAATTCAGTACGCCAGACGCGCGTTTCGTCTACATAAGACTCATCAGTGACGCTCATATCAAAATATTTATAAAGCCAAACAAGTACAAAGTTGAGTAGCATTGAGGATCCAAAATTCCAAAAGGTTGTGCCAAATACGGCTAAGATAATCTATGCCTGGGATAAGAAAATCCTTAGTTTTTCGTAAAATTCAATGTTTTGTAAACAGGAAATTTAGTAAAAATGACCACATTATTGATATTCATGTCAACACCGAAATGTTGACTACTGGGCTGGTGATACCCTCCGGGACGAAATGTCCACCAGCAGTGGCATCGACAAAAATAGTTATTTGAAACCAAGATCATGTTTCATTCCAAAATATTGAAAAGTGTTAATACCTAAACAAAAAAAGATAACTATGTCACTTATTTCAAAAGGAACTTTATTTTAAGTACATTGTACCTTGTTTTTAATTTAATTTTTTTTGGCAAAATGTAAATTCAAGAATACCATGTGCCTCAATCACTTGTACATCTTGTGGATTGACATTGTGATTAGAATACACTCTTCGCAGAAGACTTTCTTGTTGGCTACTAGATGGAGCTGTAATTGGACTAGCTGTACTTCCATCTTGGTTACAGTCAGTTGCTATTGTTGCCCATATTTTATTTGAATCCCTTTTAGCCTGAAACACCATTATAAATTTGTATTAAAAATCTAAATAAAAGAAGAAGGAGTATCACTCATATACTCAATGCTATGATATGATGAAAACAAAAATAATACAACAATAATAAAAAAAAAGATCACAATTCTTTTCGTTTATTGTTTTGTAAATAATTCAGGCAGTTAGTTATCTCGGTAATTTACATTCGTCATTTCGTGGTATGTTACAACTTTCTATGTGGTTTTGGTTAGGAGACTATAGTTGCTTACTAGGTCAGTATGTCCCTGGTGAAGTGTTGTCTCATTTGCAATCTTACAACATTTACTTCTGTAAGTCAATGTTACACACTTGGTCTAGTTAATAATGTCTGAGTAATAGTCTGCTGGTAGAAAAAAACGTTCGGTCAAATTGAGTGTAGGAGAACAGTTAATACCTGGTTGTTTCATCTTTACTACGTGTGTCTATTCGACAAATTGATTCTGACTCAAATAAACGGTTGCGTCCTTATATCTAAATTGGATTGTAATTTAATTGAAGTCCATTTCAAAATATTTTTTGAGAGACGCCTTTGCACCACAATTTAAAGGTAAAGCTAAAAAATCAAGCAAGTTTTGGATTGCGAAAACAGATCTGATGAAAGCTTACATCTGCTAATCTTTTAAGTATAACAATTCCACATCCCTCTCCTCTTGCATATCCATCTGCGTTTTCAGAAAATGCTTGACATTGTCCTGTCGGTGAAACCATCCGTGCCCGACTCAGAGCAACAAATAGATCAGGAGACAGTATGCTACTTACTCCACCGCATATTGCTATGGGACAACGACCTGGAAAATAACCATAAATAGTTTCACTGCGTGATTGAATTAAGATACACATGTATATAGTTAATGAACAAATAAATGAACAAACGTAAACGGAAGGCTTTGTTGAATAAACTTCACTCGTTCAGTGTCCAGTTTGAAGGTCAAATAAGTAATTTTACAAGTTCTTGCCCGTTCTGATGTAGTCAATGTACATGTATTAAGGTTCATTTTTTATAACTCAATCACATGAAATTGTGTATGATTTAATAAAAATAACCGGTCCACAATTATGTACTATTATTTTCCTGTTTGTCTTTTTATTTTAGCCATGGCGTTGTCAATTTATTTTCATCTATGAGTTTGACTCACCCTCTGGTATCTTTCGTACCTCTTTTAAGTAGAAAAAGGTATTAACTGGAGAGATGGGAGAAGATGGCCGATAATTTAAGTTAATGTTTTACAATAAGAGATAAAAAATTGTCAACCAAAAGTTCTGCAATAATTTTAAAAACATGCTGTAGTTCCATAATGTGATGGTTTGTAGATACTTTATTCTGTAAACCCTCGCATGTTTGAAAAGTGTTTGACTCCCTCAATGAGTAACTAGATATAATCAACATAGAAAAAAACGAAAACAGCACTAAAAGAGGGACTAAAGATACCAGCGGGACAGTTAAACTCATAGATGAAAATAAACTGACAACGCCATGGCTAAAAAGAAAAGACAAACAGACAAATAATAGTACAGAAGACACAACATAGAAAACTAAGCGACACGAATCCCACCTAAAACGGGGGGTGACTAAACGACGGTCATCTATAGAATGGAAGAAGGTGAACTATGTTTGAAGGCGTCTATCCCTCCCAATAACACTGTTCTTGTACATACCAGTTTTAAGGCTTTGAATGGCAACGTCAACTGCAACTAAAGCAGACGAACATGCAGTGTCTATTGCCATTGATGGTCCAAGAAGATTGTAAACATAGGAAACCCTTGCGGAAAGAATACTGGATGAGGATCCTGTTAATGTGTAGTTACTCATAGCTGCTAGATCATCTGTGCATGCTTCTTTATAATCACTGTTCATAAATCCTAAAAAAAACCAACAACATTAGAAACTTAGAATTAAAAGTTCAGTCATATAAAAAGCAAATGAGTTTTTTTGTATTGAACGAAAACACTTATTGATGTGTTTTGCTTTTGAACATGTGCAACTAATTAACGTTGGGTTCGTGTTGCTAAGTGTTTGTTTTTCTATGTTATGTTGTGTGTACTATACTGTCTGTGTATCTCTTTCATTTTTAGCCATGGCGTTGTCATTCTATTTTCGATTTAAGAGTTTGAATTTCCACTTGGTATCTTTCGCCCCTCTTTAACGTATGCATTTTGATATGTAGAATGATTTCCAATATTTGTCCTCAACACAGACAAAATAAGCCTTTATAATTTTCCATTTTGCGACCAAATTAATTTCCAAGTCGATTTAGATTTACCCATTATATCGTATTAAATGTAAGCAAAATGAACGTCAACTTCATAGATTGTACACATCGCAAATGAATAATTATAGAACTATTAATCAATTTAAAAATCAACATTTTCCATTCAGGCCAAAAAGAACTTAACGTCTACAATAAAAATATACGTATATACCTATGAAAACTCCAGTATTTGAACCATTTACCATATTCCTTGTGATTCCACCGTCCTCTAATGCCATATGTACACATTCTAGCACATACCGTTGTTGGGGGTCCATTCTATCAGCTTCGGTGTCACTAATTGAAAATAGTTTGTTGTCGAACGCTTTATGGCTGAAAAATATATTACTTTTCCAGGTGGATTTGAACCGCACTAAACTAAGTTTATACGTATTTGAAAAAGGTTATCAGATCAATTTTTAATATAATTTTGACAATCGTGCCAAAAATATATATATTTCAATTTGAATATATAGAAAATAAAAAAATATTTATTACAATCTCACTAAATGATGTCGATATGACATTCATCTTGAAATGATAACACCTATATCTTCTAAACTTGGTGTCTGTATTTGTCTTACAACCTATCTCCCAACATAGCAAAAATTATGATTATGAAATGTAAATAACTGTCTTTAATATTGATAATATTGATAATCACAACAGATAAAAAAAAGTGTTAAGAGTATCAAGACATTTCTGTTTTACATACATTATCAGAGAATCACTAATCATAACTAGAGTTATCTGACCATTGACAACTGTTTTTGTATTTGTAACTATAATTGAATAACAGAAACTGTAAGCAGTAATATTGACCAGCAAATTAAGATCTAAAAATATTATCTTATGTATGTTTGAAAAGATCAAGTAGCGTACATAGAATTATTGATATTAAAAGACGAATCATGACATTTTAAGTATCATGTGAAATTTTTTGTAGAAAATGTAAACAGCAATACATACCATTAGGGCAACATATATATATATATATATATATAAAAACAAGTCTCATGTCGATAATTGTATTCTATTGCCTAGGGAAAATAAATTCAATGAATGTGTAGTGCTAGCTACGACATCAAGTAACTTCCATATAATTATTGCCATCAAAACATACATGTAAACAATTTTAGTATCCTGACTCTTGTGAACATTTATAGAAAATATAAACAGCAATACAGATCATCAGGGCGACATATGTATATAAAAAAGTCGCATGTCTGTAATTGTATTCGATTGCCTAGGCAAAATACATCAAATGAAGGCGTGCTTCTGGTTACGACCTCCTTAATTATATTAAATCAGGGAAGAAACACTATGCTGACATGCATGTACTCTTCATGATTATGTAGATACTGTGTAACAAACAGAAATGGTGTGACTACTAATGATGTAGTTGAAAAAAATACATTTTCTTTGTTAATTATACGATAAATTTAATTAATGATTACACCTTTGGTCAAAGTAAATGATTACATTGGCAAGTAATCACGATAGCATCTTTTTTGAAATATGACAATGAATAAAGGTTGAATATAACTAGCCTTTTTAGAAAGTTTTATTTTTATCTAATATGTGTATAGATAATAACAATTATATTGACTTCAATTGTACACAGTTTTATTTTGTTTCTGACAATGTTTTAATTTTATATTTATTCTAGGGTGCAGTCGGAAAGTTAAAATATGGATGAAATAAAAACATATCTTATATTGAGTAGATTTTTTTTAAATCTTCTTAACGAAATACTAGTATTCAATATCATTGCATTTTACATATTCCTGTATATATGTAGCATCGTTTGTGTACCTTAAACAAATGTGTCACTATTTTTTGTATGTGATAATTAGATTAATTTCTTCATATTTAATTTATGTTTTATCATATGTATTGCCCTACAGCTACACAAAAATGGTAAGTATAATAAAATCAAATCTTAATTTGTCCCCTATCAGTTAACTCAAAGGCGACAATAATAAAAATTAAAAAGAACAAAGGACTACAATTCAGGGGTAAGAAAAAAAGTATTACTTGAATATAATAATTATTATAAGCCTGATTTTTACTTTCAATGCTGTAATAGTTTATGGTGAACTGAATTTACTGAATCAACCTACACATTCAAAAAGTAAACAAACCGATTTCAACAATATAAAAATTCATGAAATATGAATAACATAAAGGTTAATTATAGACATGACATATTGACCACAAACACAATTTAAGATTTTGTTTCCTATTGTAATCAGAATTTTTTCCAAAAGTAATCCAATTTACAATGTATTTTTAAAAGTCATTGAATAAATCAAAATAAATGTAATTAGATTTTGGCTGACTAATGATGAAAAATTTAATCAATTACAGCTGAATAAATATTACCATCACCCCAAATGTGTTAACAAAGCACGTATGTCGAGGAAAAATTTATAATTGACTTACTCTTTGAGAAATCCTGCTCGATGAACATATGTTTTCCCTACACTGTCCGGATCACTGCTGTAAAAGGCATCCAAATTCCATCTGTCGGGTGGTATTTCTTTGACGTGGTTCTCCCCATTCTTCAAAACTTCCCAAAACTCTTTTGTATTGTCTGCTCCTGGAAACTTTCCACCTATTCCAACAACTGCTATTGCATCATCATCATCCATAATAGATCTAACAATCAAATATAAAATTTTGTAGTTTTCAAGTCCGATGAACTTTATTCAACGTTCAGGAAAATCAAGAGTTTAAATTGGTAATTTGGTTGCTAGTTTTAGAAAAAACAATGTAAGTTTAACAAATTTTCAATATGATAAAACTAATACCTCTGTGAAAATGTGCTCATGTTGACGATGGTACAAATACTCAAAACGTTCATTTGCAAATAAAGATTTGGTCCGTTGGAATGACACACTTTGGTGAACAACTAATAGAATTATTATTGGTTAACGTGGAAATATATGGGAACCAGCTGATCAAATTGTGTTAATTGAGTCACAGTCATACAAAGCGATTGACTTTAAAATTCAAACACACATTGTAAAAAAAAAAATCACAAAAAGACAAACAACAGTATATACAACAAATACCCACACCCGACATGAGACGATCTCAGGTATTCCGAAAAAATATACAAAATAAAAACAACATCATAAAAACTCTATTACGTCCGAATCGAACTTCTGGATCTATCCATATCAAGAAAATTCAAAGATAAAGACAAAACCCAAAAGCTAAATGCACGACAACAGAGCCTCCCCAGGAGTCATACTATCAAAATGAATGTTAAAGAACATTATGGTGCAAAATATATCACATGAACTATTTGTTCCATGCGCACCTAAAATATTAAGTTATAGGGGTGCAACTACATATAAACATAATAACAAATGTTGCTGCTGTAAATAACTTTAAATAAAAAGAAACTGGCATTTTCATTTTGAATAAGGATCATTCCGTTGTGGTGTTCAATTTTATATGAGTTAACATTCTCAAAAAGAACACGACTATCACATGTTATGCATAACATATCGTCACAACGAGGATGGAGGTGCACACCCTTGTCCTTAAGACTTTGGTGGCAATCATATCATATATTTTTATTTATTTTTTTGCTTAGTTATTTTGGGAAATATTATGAGTTCGAGATCACTTCTACTCAATCCTATATTTCAAATGATATCGTTCAATGTATAAACTACAAATCACTTTCTATATTTTCATTTGATTTGCTTGTTTATTTCTATTTTCCTCCACTTTAATTTTTAATTTCGTGAATTATTTTTTGTTTTATAAACCTTATCCAGACCCTCATATATCTTAAAGTTCAATAATAAATGATATATACATGCATCTTATCAGTGCAGTACATTGTAAATAGTTGACTCCCTCTTTGAAATGCACATCAATATATTTTAAACGTTGAAAATAAAAGGACTTATATGTCGCATTGTATTTTTAGATTTAGGGATAAGGTCGTGTAGATTATGTTACCTGTTTATTCATTTATTACTAAAACATTACATTTTGTTTGGTTCACATATCAAATGGATAACAACTTTCAACAGTTTAACTTTATATAGTTAATTGATTTATTATATTTAAAGGTAGGTTTTTTTTCAAATATTATTATTTACAGACTAAATACATTTTCTATTTTGCGATTTGGTGCTTATTGCCTGGTATTTGATATTTTATTTTATCTTCAAACACCATCATCAACTTTTCAGTTAAGATTTTCGCAAAAAATATTGCAGGATGAATCGATCTATATAGTTTATATTTAATTTGAAATAAACATATGAATAAAAGTATATGTGGACATAAGAAGATGTGGAATGAGTGCTAATGCGACAACTTTCCATCCAAGTAATAGATAGATCAATCGATCTAGAATAAAGTAAAATGAAGCCTTGGCTCACACAAAACAGCGCGTTATAAAAGGCCTCAAAACGATTAGTGTAAAACCAAAACGAGAAAACACTTATGCAGCACATCAACAAACGACTCCCACTGCAGAACAGGTTCCTGTTTTTAGGCAGATGCAAACAAACTCAGCTGGTTTAAACGTTTTGACTGGCGCCAACCTTCACTCTAACCTAAAATAATAGTGTAACATCGGTATATTTCAAAGAGTCTTCAACCCAACAGCACAAATATATAAATGGCATCAAATGATTTACACCCGTTCTTTAGTAAAATATCAATATTTATACAATGATAAAACTTCTAAAAAGTCAAATAACAAAAATACCGAACTCCGAGGAAAAATTCAAAACGGAAAGTCCCTAATCAAGTGGCATATTCAAAAGGTCAGACACATCAAACGAATTGATTACACCTGTCATATTCCTGACGTGGCACAGGCATTTTCTAATGTAGAAAATGGTTCATAAAATGTATTTTTAGCTAGCTTAACCTTTCATTTGTATGACAGTTGCACAAAACTCAAATTCTTAATCACCGTGTGTCTCAACAAAAATGAGAATTGATTTATCATAGGTATCAAAAATCTGTTATAAGAACCATTATGAATCATGTAAAACCTACAATCACTTGTTGATTTAAATGTTATCTAGTCCAAATTAACTTTTAGTAGTAATTTTGTAAAGCGTGTGTTTTATGGTTCTATTTGTTAGATAAACATAGCTTGAGTTTGTGTATTTAGAAATGCATTCTTTAAATTAACAATATTAGTCAATAAAGCACCAGTTTGATTCGACAATACGTACGTTTAAACCAATAAATTATTATCTAAGGACCTTCATAGTACATCTGATATCACTACAAATACGGTGAAAAGGGAGCCTTCTGTCATTTTTTGAATATGCTACGGTGCCTTTGGGTCATCTCTAACCATTGGATAAATGTTCGAGGATTTTTGTCGGGAGTAGGAGCTGTTCAAATGATAACTCAAAACCCCTTCTATACCCGCAATATATAAATTGCTTATTATATCTAACAAATTTTACAATTTTAGTAATCGTTATCTTTTTATTTCCATCACGAATAAAAATGATATTATAATAATTATTGTTTTACAAACATCATTCATCAAATATCTTTATTTTAATATGAGTGTAAACATTTTTGCAAAGGAATATTGTTGTTTCTTAAGCTTTTTTTTTTAAAAAACAAATGGGAACCTTTTTTTTACAGATATTAAAAAATGTCCAGAATGTATCAGTCGACTAACACTGTTTTTATATTATCGTCAAAGCTGCATCTTCTGTTACATGACATTGACAATTATTCAGTAGTCAATACAAACAGTTATCGTCGTGTCATATGTTTTCGTATGTCATATGTTTTCGTGTCAACCACATTTCGTCGGTTTCGACTGCATACGCGTACATTGTGGCATGTTTTTCTGTTTCTATATTTAGAACAACAACACCACTACAACTTGACATATTTAAAACATATTCAACGTCGCTTTTTAAAGACGTTAGAACAAATTTAAAAAAAAAACTGACCTATTTAGCCATTTTTATTTAATGTCAAAAATTTGCATCACTAAAATAGTTGTGGAAAAAATTCTGAAGGGTTAAAATAAAGTCCAGATATGTTTTTTGCAAGTCAGACACCGGATCTTTAAGACATATGACATGATGCCATATGCCATCTGTTTTTTGACCGTTTTGATTACAAACCATCGAGTTGAAATTAGCAGCGTTCTTATATCAAATGGTTGTTCAAAATCTAATTATTCAATATTTCATTGACAATTTTTTTTATACATCCTTGATACATGAAGATGAAAACAGTCTTAACTTTTTATATTTAATCCTAAATTTGAAAACTGCATTTTATTTTAGAAAAAATAATGTATTTTGTACAAACCAGGTGCCAATCTGAAATTAATCAAAATCTAAAAATTTCAGCACACGAAACACCAACCTTAGATAGATATAGGAAGATGTGGTATGAGTGCCAATGAGACAACTCTCCATCCAAATAACAATTTTAAAAGTAACCCATTATAGGTCAAAGTACGGCCTTCAACACGGAGCCTTGGCTCACACCGAACAACAAGCTATAAAGGGCCCCAAAATTACTAGTGTAAAACCATTCAAACGGGAAAACCAACGGTCTAATCTATACAAACAAAACGAGAAACGAGAAACACGTATATATTACATAAACAAACGACAACTACTGTACATCAGATTCCCACTATTTACTAGTAATTTTTAGTACTGAAAAGTATTTAATAACTTTTTTTTATGATTCAAGCGATCACCAGAACCACGACTTTAGAAAATATTAATTTCCGGATTTTGTAGTCATTTCCTGTCCGTGTACTGATCCAATTTTTATTTCGTACGAAAACATATGACGCCGTTTTTTTGACATACAAAAATTGCAAAGTTACTGGAAACAGTGAAAAAATCGTAGTAGGCATTGACAAAAAAAAAACTAGATACCTTAAATAAATCTACAGGACATGCTTTTTGAATTTGAGTAACCACCTGAATAAAAACTCAACAGTGAAAACCGTAAGCAGTGAAAATTGTTATTAGTACGAAAACACATTACACGATGATACGTTTGGTTACAACACATTTTTGCATATCTTTTAAAATTTAGTTTGATATTGGGATTTAAATGTACTCAAATTAATATGTTGACACACAATCAATTATATCTGCATTGAATTGCAAAGTAATTCATTCTTAAGTTATCTCTCATGAAAATATAAAATACATATTGTTTAGTATACAAGAATACATATTGTTTAGTATACAAGAATACATATTGTTTAGTATACAAGAATACATATTGTTTAGTATACAAGAATACATATTGTTTAGTATACAAGAATATATATTGTTTAGTATACAAGAATACATATTGTTTAGTATACAAGATTACATATTGTTTAGTATACAAGAATACATTTTTCTGTTGACATAGACATTGAATGAACAGAGTTTTTTTTATCACACAACAGCTATTTTTGATCAATTCTGATTCCAACAAATAGATAATTCAAATCCTCTGTAACTATTCAATAACATCATTGACCACACGCCAAGATAACTTGAAATTGTTATCTTCGATTTGGTTTAGATTTGTTTTCGAATTGGCAGTCACATCACGTTTCCTTATTTAAATTTTTATGTCACTAAAAAATATAACTAACTAGCGAAATATATATCACATACAATTAAACTCAACCAACTGAACCAAATTTTAAAATAAAATCTCAATTTCTAAGAAACATATCAAAGAAAATTACACCAATTTATAATATTTTCCAATACAATTGTTGAAACTTAGAAATAGTTTTTTTTTTGTTGTTAAAACCCGAAATAAACAAAAAGGTATGTAAATCATTATGGTGAATACACATTTTGATTAACATGCAATTGCCAACGTTGAAAGTGAATTCTTTTTTTTTTTATTTTACTTTATTGCCAAAAAATTATGTTTCATTTCAATTCATTTCTGTTTTTTTTTTTATAATTTTCATATATCTATTTTAATCATTTATAAAAATCCACGTTCATTTATCCTTAAGTTTATTCCGATAAAATTTGTGTATCCAATGGTAGACATAAAAAAAACCAATAGGTACAAAGGAACCATCTGTCACAGCGATGGTTAGACATATGTTTTCATATAAACGTTTTAGTAGAATATCTTGGTTTAAAGTATAAAGAGGTTAAGTGAAAGATAATCATTTAGAGTCTTGCGTGTTTATGTGTTTGATAGTTTTAGTTGATTTCAATTATTACAACACTCGAAAACGACACGAGGATTTAAATTCATGTGTAGATCATTTCTACTGTTGTGGTATATTATGCTTATGTATAAAACTCGATAGTGACTACTCACCGAACTTGTAGTTGCTACGATAAAACGAAAAAGCCACATGTGGAACAGGTTCGGCATACACTTTAAATTTGTGATACAGATGTCTTTATTTGCCGTTTGCTTCACATCAGGTGGCAAATAATTCATAAAAATTCAGTTTGTATGCATGAAAAATATTTTGACAATAATAAAGGGCGGGATATTTATACTGGCAAAGAATAAAGTGATAATATATGCGCCAACTGCAGACTCATAATAGAGTTGTATACAAGAATATATAAACCTGAAAAAAGCTTGGCTTTTTCCAGATCTTTGAATATAGCAATTGTCTCGCAACTTCCCCCTTAAACCTTTTATCAGTTCGACCTTTGTGGACATAAGCCCTAGGCAGAAGAGTTTCTTCATCGGTTCATGGTTTTTGCAACCTTTAAGAAACAAGATATTTTGAAGTTTAATTTGTCTTTAATTTCTGCAGAACAGGTAACATATTAACAGGCAGACACCATTGTGGTCAATTAACTGCAGAGTACAATTGAATCCAAGATACAAGTTTAAGTTTGCATCAATTTATTCTTGTGAAACTTACCTTTGTTATCTGCATAGTTCTTTGAACATCTATTGCTTTAAATGCGTGTCCTCCTCTTTTATATATTCTGGACAGGGGGAGTATTTTTAAGAAAATATAACTATTCCACAAGGAACCAATCAAATAAATAGGTCAACGAATAAAACGAAAGGCAACCTT
The DNA here is from genome assembly GCA_019925275.1 of Mytilus edulis. Lineage (NCBI taxonomy): Eukaryota > Metazoa > Mollusca > Bivalvia > Mytilida > Mytilidae > Mytilus > Mytilus edulis. The sequence continues at coordinate 6,203,477 of CM034356.1, read as the reverse complement.
CTGTTGTTTTACAGACTAATCAAACTTCAGATTCCAAAAATATACACTTAGAAAAAAAGTCAGCAATCAAGATAACGCCCGTAAGGTACAACAAGGAAGTACTTTTAGTAATAAGCAAGTCTATGCTTGTTCTATGAAGTGCCAAACAGATATTAACCTTTGGAATCCAGAAGAGTTTCTTTGAAATGTATTCCATAAATCTAATGGTTCTAAATTATATTGAAACGGATTTTAAAAAAAATTAAAACAGAAAAAGTGTGCATCATTTATTTTTGTTACGCTTATATATATTAGATTTGTTCTATGTAATAATGAACACAAATATCAAGACAATGACCCTTTTTTTAAATTAATTTAACTTTTTATTAAATGTAAAATTGATAAAAAAAAAAGATCCACAAACACATGATTGTTTCTAAGAGAATTCAAGCTGCAAGTTAAAAACTACTTTGTTGCGGGTCATGTGTGATGTCATACTTTACAACTTCGGGACACAGATACCAGTGGGACATTCAAACTTATAGCATCTAATTGCTATGTAGTAACACATAAAATAAACATAGTTTTATATACTTATGTATAACCTTTTCAAATTTATACGGTCACTTTGAAATTATTGAAATTTAGACCAACTGTTGCCAACACTATATAAGCAGGTTCGTTGACATCAAGTATAAATTAAGAGATTTTTGTGTCGAAAGATATGATTGCTTTAGTATAATAGATGAAAGAGGAAAGTTGACAAAGTTGTAGTAATATGGTCTACTCTTCACATTACTTTCGGCGGGGAAAAAATGTGAACGTGTTGCGCCAAGTCAAATTTGGGTTGTTGGAATTGGTTCCTCGCAAATGTATGTTTTTCTGTAAACTTGTATCTAGTTTTTAGAGAATAAAGTATCTATCTATCTATCTATCTATCATATGAGGATGGCCACGCTTTGAAGATCTGTGAAATAATTTTCTGAGGAGTCAAATAGAGAGCTTTTGCTAAACAGAATTTCTTCCTAAGTTTAACACGTTTTCATTTGTCAGGGATTGATAAAATGTCGTGCCTTTCATTTCTGGCTATCTACTATTGTCTTAATTGTTAATTTGTCCTCGTTCTAAATATGTGTGCCATATTTACCATTGAAACAATCAATTATTTAGTTTTCTTTGAAAAGTATAAGACTAGTATGATTTCTTTTCTCTGAAAAAAAAAGGTTTATGAAGTATTACTCAAATAAATTATTAATAGATTGTCCGATATTGGAATTCTGTTAAGGTAATCTAATTTATTACTTGAAAGATACTTTTAAATGCACCAAGTTAACTTCCTTGTCAACAATGTCACTTGTTCACGTTTGTTATAAATTTCAATATAGTAATGCAATGCTTTTTAATACACATAACGGTTATCTCGAAACTATAGTAAACAGGCCCTGTCTGTTTATTTACTCTTTCGTTAATTTATTAGTTATATGCTAAATTAAGAGCTATAAATATAAAATGCATGTTCATTACAGTTCTAGAGATAAAACAGATCGATAGCATATTCATTCCGCGGTGATAGGAGAAGCTGAAAGGTAAGGCAATATTAATCTAGAAAAATAGTTCAAAAATGATGTTTAAAATGAAATAATGTAACAGCAAAACTTTGTTATGATATGTATGTATTGTTTCAAGCTCCTTTTTGAGTTTTGTCTTCTACACTTATAATATGAATGAGAAGTTAAATATGATAGTCTAATTTTCCATTGATTGCATTTCTGATCATCTTGTTCTTAACAGTATTATGTGTTGGCTTTTGGAGCCTTTATTGTTTTTCGCAAATCTCATTTGTCACATATTCAATGGTTTCATATTACCATACGAATTTCCCGTCACTCCCTGTCCTCTTTTACTCGACTGTGACATCACAGAATGAGATTTATCAGTGGAGCCACACAACGGGTGTAACATGGCAAGTAGGAACTGATGCCCCTTCCGAACACCTTAGTCACACTAAGTTTTAAGTGGCTTTATCTTTAGTTTTTATGTAGAAGTATGTTTATTTTCTCGTCTTTTCGACTTTTTTGCAAGGACGTCATCAATTTTCATTTAACTAATGAGTTTTGAGTCGTTTTTGTTTGGTATCATGTGCCTCAATTTTGAATAGAAAAAAACTCTTTCAAACAAGTTAGAAAGAAAGAAATCATTTCGTTACAATTTATAATTATGCATCGGGTTTTATCTTTTTAATTATATTTATTTTAAAACAAAATGAGTAGCAACTAGCGGAAATATTATCTAATCCATATTTAAAAGGTCTCCATTAAAAACGCTCCAAAGCCTTATTTATGATAACTGATATACTTTCGGTTGTTTTTGTTTTTGTCTTCTTGATGTTTAATTTTATTTGCCTTTTTACTATTTTTCTATTATTATTTTTTTCATATTTCTGAGTATCTTATTACTTACATTGTTATAGAAAGTCTCAATATAGCATATTTGCGTGAATGATTGTCAAGGAAGGGCATAATTGTGCACTCTTGAAATTCACAATAGACTTTAAAATTTGATTTTTTCTTATTTTGGTAGATAACAATCGGTGTTTAATTTTAGTGTTCAGTGACCTGATTAAACTCTTTTGTTTAGCTTAATTTGCAGATAGCACCACGTGAATTTTGTCAATACTTTTCTCGTATGTCGTCAGTTAACTTATAACCTTTTTGTCTATTTTTTCTGTTTAAAACATACTCTCTAAATTAATAATCTAAATGAAGTTTAGGATCAAATGACCGCTAAGGTCAACCTTTGATTTCAAATATCTTCAACAAATTCAGTGCAATGTATTTTTAAACAAAAAACTCGGCTTTCAATTTGATAATTTTATGACTTCTGTAAAATCAATCTTGCTGTAGGTTGTTATAATTCGTTTTCTGTTACGCAATTAAGGAACATATTTGTATGATGAACCATACAGGCTCCTACAAGTCTCTATTTTGTCAAAATCAACATATCAGAGCTGTTTTTTTAATGTTAAATATTTACGGAAACATTTTGAGAAATTTACAAAACAGAGTTTTAAAATTCGTCATAACTAACATTTGCAATAAATGTCTCTATAAAAGTGTGGTGTTTATGAACAAATAAATAATTGGTTAAGTTTGGTTAATTCTATATTTATAGGTGTATCATTATACACTAGTACCAATACAGAAAAATCTGTCACTCAGATTTTTTGTCTTTTCGTCCTGTTGGAATAATTTTTTGTAATTCAAGTGGAATCTGTTGAGATATCGACTTGGGAAAATTCGAGTTAAAAAATTGATAATGACTGAAACCCTTATTAGAGTCGTCTCAAGCAAATCTCGTCGGATCCTTCCAATATTGTAAACTTTGCATCACAAGTTCTTTCTAGATTTAAAAAAAAATCTGATATTCGTTAAGAAATAAAAATAAAAGAACAAACGAAATATAATCAGATCATAATTGAATGATTGCCGATTCATTGAAAACATTTTGATAAATTAAATATCAACGCGTAAGACAGAATATACCAATTAAATCAATCAAAGATTAGCTGAAAAACGCTCAAAGAAGACAAAATGACAAAATAGTGAACGCTATCAATCATCTAAACAAGTGATAATAGATCAACCGGATTGTCACTTGCTAGTGAACAATACTTTGATTTTCTGTTACAACCGCATATATTTTGCTACAACTTTTTGTTTAGGCCTTAAGAATAATTTGAAAGTATTCTAGAGCTTTGTAATGTTCACTTTACCTCAGATATCTGAGTTTGATTGTCCCTTTGGTATTTGTCGGCTGTTATATGATTTGAGACCGATCTTGTTCATTGATTTATTTGAGTAAATCCATTTACGTATATTCTAATCGTTTTTTGTTTATATTTTTAATCTTTTTCATAGAACCATGGTATGTTTAAAGTGCTACAGCAAAGTTGAAAATTTTATCGGCACCAAGTTTGAATCATATGCAGGATTTGTATGCAAATGGCCATGGTATTTTATAATTATTCCACTTGTTATTGATGCCTTGCTAGGTATAGGATTCATAAATCTACAAAGTGAGAGCAGTTCTGAGCGCCTTTTCACCCCACAAAATAGTCAGGCATCTAAGGACAGGACAACATTACAAACAATCTTTAGTAGTTCTTCTAGTCAAAACTTCAATTCACTAAGCAAACTTGATGCCGAAGCGTATGGAGACGTTATTTTTGAAGCTAAACAAGGCAAAAATATTTTAGCCCAACAATACATATCCGAAATCAGATCGATAGTTGATACAATAACATCTTTGACTTTTTCTGATACGTCTGGATCAACATCAAATTTTTCTAAAATTTGCGCCATTAGCAACAATAAATGCGTTATAGACGGAACTGTTATCTTCAGTGCACCATTTAATGCCAGCCTGCATGCCAACAGTATTCCATATCCAGGAACTGGTGCCACATCCTTACAAGGAATTTTCGGTAACATCGTCGTTTCTGGTGGAATACTTAAAAATGCATCGTATATAAGATTAAGGTTCCAACTTAAGCAGAAATCGGAAGATGCAACTAAATGGTTTGAATCATTTAAAAACAAACTGCAAGCATTGTCAGGAAATGTGACTAATATATTTTATGCACATTCTGAATCATTAGACGAAGAACTGAATGCAAATATTGGTGGAGACATTATATTTTTTTCCTTAACCTTTACCCTGATGATAATTTATGCGACATCAGCCACTACAAATAACAGATGTGTCTCTGACAGGCAGAACTTAGCCAAAGCAGGAGTTCTAGGCGCTGCTTTAGCTATCCTCGGATCGTTTGGAATTGTTGCCGGATGTGGACTTGAATTTGTGAGCATAGTTGCTACTATGCCATTTTTGATCATAGGTAATTGCAAGTTATTAATATAGATAGATACATTGTAAAAACAGATGCCAGTTTTTGACTAAAAAAAATCTTATATTTATATATGTACATGTTATCAGTTTATACTATTTTTGTATAAAAATGTTGGACAAATAAATATTTTCATTTGTTATATTAATCCTATGTAAAATATTACGAAGACATTCATGGCTTTTTTTTCTCTCTATTGGAAGATAGACCAAAAAAAGACTTTCATTTCTGTCTTGTTTGTTGATACCCAATATGAATTAATATAAGTTACTTGATTTAGGATGTCAATTTCAGATACTAAGTTGTTCATTTGCATTTTCTAGAAACTTTAAAGATTTATTTAGTTATCAACAATCATCTTACAGGATATTCTTCTCAAAAACAGGTTCCATAAAAAGCGTCACATAACAGTGGTTCATACATTGACACGTACTGATGTTAAGGATAAATGCCAAATATCTAAGGAATGGATACATTTTCTATCTTCAATCTAGATATGAAATAATGACATCTTATATTATTTCCACCGTAATGAGTGTCAAAATTAGAACTTAAGCATAATTGAGGAGATAATTTAGATTTGTATATTAAAATATCAAAACATTAATACAAATTACGGTGCAAAATTAGATATAAAATTGCAAGAAAAGAGAAGGTTTCCAATGAAACTATTTAGATGATGTCCGCTTAAAATTAATCATATTTAAAAAGCTATGGGCTGTTCTGTCTTATTGCTTATGATATATTTATTTTACTAGGAATTGGTGTAGACGACATGTTTTTGTTGCTGTCCGGTTTAGCTGAGACATACGATTGCAAAGGTCCACTAGAGCCAGAAGATCGAATAAAGATGACCATGCGCACAAGTGGCGTAGGGATCACCATCACTTCTCTTACAGATTTATTGGCCTTTTTGATTGGTGCAACTTCATCGTTCATGAGCGTTAGAAATTTCTGTATTTATACAGGTTTGTATTGAGCTGTGTTTGTTCATAAAATTGTACTTTGCTTTCATTCACGTAAAGTAAAGACAATGAACGATGTGTTACGTTATCGGCCTTAAAGAATCGTATTCGATATTTTCTCAAAATATCAGAATTTAATACGGAATGCAAATTCTTTATTCAAATACATGTATTAGGTTTTTGTTTAACATATACATCCCTGTACTATTGGTAAAACAGCTATAATAAGACAGTGTACTCAATACAAGGCAAATTTGCGTTAAATTTAACAATTTGACACAGAGATCGAAATTTAAGAACTGATTTTTAATTTTATACATTAATTTACAATATTGGGATCAACATTCGTATTTTTAGATAAATAAATAATTGTGTAATCGCACGCTTTCTTTGAAATTAAATTGTATTATGGGTAATTTTGGATGGTGCAGATAAAATGTGTAAGGTGTATGGTGTAATGGCGCAGAGTGTATGGTGTAATGGTGTAAGGTGTTAATTGGAAGTTTACACCATCCAAGGACTGTACCTTGATTTGTCTCTTCCGAGTCGATTTTCGAGATTTCAACAAAAATTAACTACTTTCGTCTTAATTTACCAGCATAAATGTTCATTGTATACAAGAAACAGATAAAATGAAACAGAATGTTTAAAATTTGACAGAACTAAGCTACAAAAGTAATGATTTTGGTGTCATAAGAGATCTAATATTCTATGGACAAAATCTATCTTTAATAACATGTTCTACTTTTTTGTAGGTGTAGCGGTTCTTTTTTGTTATCTTAACTACATCACTTTTTTCGTTGGGTGTATGGTTATCCACGAAAGAAGAGTTGCAGGCGGTTTACATTGCTGTACATGTCAGAAAATTTCACCAAAAGATACTGAACCTAGAACAAGCATACTTGACGGTCAGCCCCATAGCTGGATGTGTACTGGATCAATACCAACGACCCGAGATGAAGTTGAAGGACCTCTTGAGAAATATCCACCACGAATTATTTCTAGAATAATTTTGAAGAAACCCGTTAAATGTATTATTCTGCTATTATTTGCAGCGTATTTAGGAATTTCTATATGGGGAGCAACTAAGTTTGAGCAAGGTTTGGTTCTGCGTGACTTGGTAACAGATGATTCCTATTATTTTAGATATAGCGAAGTTAATACAAAATATTATTCATCACGATTTCCCATTTCTATTACTATTCCACAAACCTTAAAGTACTCAGATGAAAACACATGGAGCAAAATTTTATCACTCCAGACAAAGGTCCAGAATGCAGAAGGCATTGTTAGTGATGAATCTATCAATTGGCTAGCATCCTTTAGAAATTCATCATTTTATGTTAATTCATCAGAGGTCAATTTTGTTACAGCTTTACGTTCTAACTTTCTTCCAGCCAACCCACGATTTGTTGACGACGTAAAGTTTGACAGTCTAAACACAACTATAGTTGCTTCTCGGTTTTATATATTTTCAAATAATGTCGATAAATCGTCAGAGCAAGGAAAATTAATGCTAAGAATTAGGGAATTAGTTTCATCTTCAAAGATTCCAAATGCTATAGCATTCTCTCCTGCCTTTATCTTTTTTGAACAGTATGTAGCTATCCTGCCAAACACGCTTCAGACTCTAGGTATTGCAGTAGCTGCAATATTTGTTGTTACCATAATCTTCTTGCCTCATCCTGTTCTTGTTCTCTTTGTTACCCTGACATTAGCAATGATCATTGTTGGTTTATTTGGTTTTATGTACTTTTGGGATCTCACCTTAAGTTCAATAACTATGATACATATCATTATGAGTGTAGGATTTTCTGTGGATTTTAGCGCACACGTATGTCACGGATTTATGGATGCTGGAAAAAGCGATAGAAATGAAGGGGCTAAAGGAGCTCTAATAAGAGCGGGTGGACCAATCTTTAATGGTGCCATATCTTCTATAATTGGGATTATCATGCTTTCGTTCTCTAACTCTTTTATTTTTAAATCGTTTTTCAAAGTGATGTTACTTATAATTTTGTTCGGAGCAGCACATTCTCTTTTCTTTTTACCAGTGGTTTTGTCAATTTTGGGACCATCATTTTCAAATGAACGTGATAACGAATTGGCTTTATCAACGAAAGGAGACAAGGAAAAGACAAATTCTTCAATACAGGGTTTAAACAAATCTTCCAAGACAGATTATACAAATAAAGCATATGAATAGTACAAATGTCAAATTTGAATTTAACAAATAGCAAAGTTGAGGAATCAATGTCAGTTTTATTAGTTATAGTAGACTTGTACGAACTACTCAACCAGCTTTGTAGTTTTTATGGTTGAGTTCATACTTAATTTGTGTATTAATCATTTTTTTGTCTATTCATATTTATTTATTGATTGTTTACTTTGTCTAAATGTGACTATTTCACTGTTTTCTAACGACTCTTATTCGCACATAACATTAACGTGATGGTTGGGCTCTTTTGGTGCAAAGGTTTTAGATCAGAATTACCAAAAAGTAGTAAATGTAGACACAGCCTACCATTTCGATCGTTTTTTAGTGCTAAATTAAAATGTTACTTTTATTATTAATAAATTGTGCTAGGAAAACTTTTGCATTTAAAATATGATTTGTAGATTAGCATATTTCTATTGTTTAAATTAATCACAAATTTCATCATTAATAATAGCAGATAACAACTTAAATTACATGCATGATATCAACTCAGATTTCCTTAAGACATTATTTTTACTATTATTGTATGTTATGTTTAATGTATCCGAATGAGAAAAATAAAATTGTTACGTGTACAACATGCAAAGAGATTGATGTTTTTTTTTATACATTACCATAAACACACGGAAGTAGATTCAACAGAGAAAAAAGTTGTCATAAATGCGACACATATCATCTTCTACTGTTGGTTTGAAAGCTTTTTTCATATAAAAAGCTATTTTAATGATACAATTTGTATATATAGGAAGTGATTGGATAAATAAAGTCTCAACATTCATTCCAAAGCTTTTGAAAATGTGGTCCTCAATGCCCTTCAACTCAACATGATCTTTGCCATTTAAACTGTTTTTATTTGAGCGAGTCATTTGTAGACGAAACGCACGTCGGACGTACACAATTTAAATCCTAGAATCTATGATGATTGTATTCACCAAATAAAATAATGATATTATTCATTCCTGTTACTTTCCGCTATCTCGACTCAAAAAAACCAGTAACAAGTAATATTGAATCCCATAATTATAAATCAATCTTGCCGTTATTAAACTTTATAAATCTATACATAAAGGCAACAGAAGTAAACCGGTGTTCAAAAGATATAAATCGATTCATCTCATATAAATCCGGGTGACAAGCTAAAACGAGGTAAACACATCAACTATAAGTTTACTTAGATGGGAAAAAATGAATTCCTACTAATTGTACAAATAGCAAACTTATTTAATGAAAGAATATATACTGTGGATTTATTTATTTTCGTTGGTACCAATTTTCGTGGATTGAGGAAAACTTGCATATTCGTGGATATTTAATTTCGTGGTTTTGGCAAAGTCTGCATACAGTCCTTGAAAATTAGTATCCAACGAATATTAATGAATCCACAGTACTTACTGTCTTAAAATTCTACTTTTTATTCAAAAATAATTTTCAAAATTACTTTTCACTTGTTCGTATAAGTGACAGATAACGTAAAGATAAGGCGGCAAGTTTCACAGATGACGACATATATGTTTTAACGAAACTTTCGATTCAATTTCCCCGAAAGTGACTGAAATATATAGACTCATCACCGGGTTATTATTTCCATTAATACTCAGTAAAAAATGAACAATGGGATTAGCCAAATTGTTATCAAAAGTACTAGTACCAGGCTTGCAATTTGTTATACAAGACGCTCTTTTTGTCTACATAAGACTCATCGGTGGCGCTCAAATTAAAAATAGTTAGAAAGTCAAACAAGTATAAAGTTGAAGAGCATTTAGGATCCAAAATTTCAAAAAGTTTTGCCAAATACGGCTGTGGTAATCAATGCCTGACACAAGAATATCCTGAGTTTTCGAATAATTCATTATTTTGCAAACAGGTAATTGATAAAAGTGACAATGTTATTGATATTCATGTAAACACCAAAGTTTTGACAACCGGGCTGCTGATACCCTCGAGCTCGGGGAAGAAACTTCTACCTGCAGTGTCATAAAACTAGTGGTGATAATAGTTATCAAAGGTACCAGGCTTACAATCGGATACGACTCATCAATGACGCTTAGATCAAAACAAAAGGTGAGCCAAACAATTATAAAGTTGAAGAGCATTTACAACAAAAAAATTTAGTACCCAAAACTCCAAATAATTGTGCCAAATACGGCTTAAGATATCAAAAAGAATATTTAGATTCTACTTTAAATTTATCTCAACTAGTTGCTGCCGAGGTCCACCTGTATTTGACCTGTAAATAAATAAATGCCGATATTGGGTATTTCTCAATAAGACTGTTTCCAAAAAAACAAAACAATGACATCTTTTATTGTTTCGTAAGTCAAAATAAGCAAAGTTCTGATTGTGTTTAACAGATAATATGAATTATTTTCGATCAACAATTACGTATTCTAAGGACCAACTCACTGTGGTATAAATATAGATTCTTCCACTGCATCAAGTTTTATACGAGAATTATCCACTTGAGAGGGTTAATTATGCATACAGAATTTTCAAAAAGACAAAAGTTCAAAGCATGATAAGAGAACCAATTAAAGCACACAAATATGTTACAACAGCTGTATCATTATGGATCCAATATATCAATAAGTCTATAATGACATCAAATTAAATTGAAATAACATATTTGAAGGACAATTTTACATCCATTTGCATTAAAAATGGAAAAATCAATGGTTTTTTTTTTAAGTTTATTAAGCCATATGCAGTAAGTTCATATAGTCTTGTATTAGAAATCAAATTTAGAAAAATGTTAGGCAAAAATGCAAAGGCAGACAAAAACAAGGTTGGAAAACAAAGACTAACGTCAGTCTATAGAACATATCATTGATCTTCATATTTCACATCTTTATCCAAAGTATTAAATTAAATTTAATATAGCTGTTGTTCGTGTGATTCTTTGTCAATTGTGTTCTCCAATTTATTTATATTGTAGTCCTGTGTTGTCATTTTGATGTTATATTTCACATGGCCATAAAAGTGCGAGGTTTGGCATGCCACAAAACCAGGTTCAACCCACCATTTTTTTCCTTTAAAAATGCCCTGTACCAAGTCAGGAATGTGGTCATTGTTATATTATAGTTCGTTTCTGTGTGTATTACATTATAACGTTGTGTCGTTTGCTTTCTCTTATTTTTGAGTGTAAATTCACATTGCGATTAGACGTGTCACGGTACTTGTCTATCCCAAATTCATGTATTTGGTTTTGATGTTATATATATATGTTATATTTGTTATTCTCGTGGGATTTTGTCTATGTGTGTTACATTTTAGTGTTATGTCGTTGTTCTCCTCTTATATTTAATGCGTTTCCCTCGGTTTTAGTTTGTTATCCCGATTTTGTTTTTTGTCCATGGATTTATGAGTTTTGAACAGCGGTATACTACTGTTGCCTTTATTTGAGAACAAACGGATGATGTACCACGTATTTAAATTTTTCTTTATACCTTGAACTTCGTTTAGATATCAGAATGAACTTTTCATTAAGACATAACTGCGCACACATTCATTGTATAAATACCTACAAGTTGATATCATATTTAAGGGACGGCGTTTCATATCGTGATTTTCTTTGAGACATGTTTGCTGCTAAGAAGAAACCTCCGTAAAATTTGATGAAAAACAAAACATCAATGTTTGATTTAAATCCTTCAGTATCTAAGCAAAAAGTTAAATTAGGTTATGTCAAAATAAGTCTCATCTTCATCAGAAGATAAATATTGCTGAATATTCAGTATCAACTTCAGCAATATTACTCGACGGTATTGAAGTATAATTGTAGGTACTGATGTTGTATATCATCTAAATAACGTGTTTTAGTGTTCTTTTATTTGTCTTTGTAAAGTCAATTATTACTTGAAATGTAACGTCTTTAGTTTAAACATATTTATTTAAACTAAAGTCTTTTTTGGTGATATCGTGGCTTGGTACTTATACATCTCGACATTGTTTCATTGTGCTATGGTAATATTTGTTTTCTTGTTTTTATACGCCCGTCTTAACTGGACGTATTATGGTATACCGTTGACCGTCCGTCCGTCTCTCCGTCTGTCGTCCACACTTCGGACAATTACTAAAAAACGCTTCCACTAACTTTTATTTAACCTTGTTGAATTGTTTATATCTATTGACGTAAGCTCCCTTTTGATGTTTATAAATTTCAGATTTTTCGTTTTCATGGTATGAAGTTTTATCCTTCAAAAAAGGGGGATTTTCCAGTTTTCGGAAAACTCGAACCTGCTTCCATGAACTTTTATGAAACTTTAGTTCATTGTTTATATCCATTGACGTATGCTCCCTTTCGATTTTTATATATTTCAGATTTTACGTTTCCGTGTTATGAATTTCTATGCTTAATATGGGGGGATTTTCCAGTTTTCGGGCAATCACTCATAAACACTTTCACAAAATTTTATGAAACTTTGGTGAATTGATTATATCTGTTGACTTAAGCTACCTTTCAATTTATATAGATGTCAGATTTTGCGTTTTCCAGTTATGAATAATTATACTTAAGTGCCAGTCTGCCTAAGAATCAGGCAGTGGTGTAAACATGACCAAAAAAATCCCACCCAATTTGACATTGATTTTAGTTCATAATATGTAGTTATGCACAAAAATTACATTCATTTCCGTTTTCTTTTCTGGTAATAGAAGATACAATTTGGTTGAAATGCACTAGAAATTAACAAATAAGGGGAGATAACTCTGTAATTTGCTATCATTCTAACCAATTTTCTAACCAAGTTATTTGATATTACCAGACACACACAAACAAAAGACTAATAATTTTTAACTCAGGATGATGGTTAGTATTAAATAGCATGATTATCTCGGTGGGTTTTTTCAGATCATGTTTTGATTTTTACCTAAATTGCCTGATTTTTACAAAGACTGGCCCTTAAGTGCTAGTCTACCTAAGAATCAGGCAGTGGTAAAAATATGACAAACAAAAACCCACTCAGGTTGACATAAAAAAGGGGATTTTCCAGTTTTTGGACAATAACTCAAAAACACTTTCACCAAATTTGATGAAACTTTGGTTAATTGTTTATATTTATTGATGTACGATCCCTTTTGATTTGTATTAATTTCAGATTTTATATTTTTGGTGTCTTTTTATTAAAACAAAATGAAGTTTTTTCCAGTTTTTCGCATAATAAATCAAATATGCTTCCAGCAGTTTATGATGAAACTATGGTGACTTGTTTATACTATTTTATAAAGTACCCTTTTGTTTTTTATACCATTTCTGATTTGATGTTGTACAGTTGTGGAGTTTTTCTTCGGCCAAGGAAATTTATTCGTTGAAAAAAATCATTTAAAGCATAAAGACAAGCTAAACGGGCACGGGCGTGTTATTCGCTTATAGCGCAGCTCTTTATTCGATTTTGCTTTAAAATATGTGCTTTGTCTATATGGATTCTTTTTTTTGTTGTTGTTGACATGATTTCTTGTTTTTATAGTAATAAAGATTAAAACACAATGTTGACTGTTGTTTACACTATTTTCGACATTTTTACTATTTCAGTCTGTTTGTTGTGATCACATATTGTTGTAGATTCAATAGAATATTGTTTCATACGACTTTCATTCAAGAGAAAGGTGAAGCTAGCCATTAAACTATGATCAATCGAAGTCAAGAATAAGATCATGAACAGTAAAAGTGACGCAAACCCAATTTCGAACGTGATCTGTATTTTGTGGTAATAAGCGTTGCGTATAAGGTTTATAACATTTGGCTGAGGCAAACAAAAGTCAGAAGAAGGGATACTATTTGTGTGGACGTACAGAACGGACGGACCAGGGTAACACTTTATGTCACTCCGCTACGACGACCAACACATATGTATTGACAACTGGTGATACTTAAGGTTTAACCTCCATCTGCACATGTTTTTTCTAGCAAATCTGACATTATTTCCACTACTCAACATGATCTCACAAATTAGCGACAAGAAGTCTCCAAATTAATATCATAATACGAAAATGTAATCGTAATACTTGCTGTAACGCATAATAAAATAATAAATGCTAAAATATCACAAATAAATGTAGCAATTAGATCTATGTTTCAAAAATGTGTGATGCTTTATTACATAAAAATTACTTTATTGATAGAATAGTAACTTTCCTGTCGCTTAATTTGTTTTCTTTTGCATGTTTTTAAATATTTTTTTGGAAAAAGTAATCTTGATAAAAAAAAGGTTTTCTTGTCGCTAAATAGTCTTCTTGTCGCTTCTTGTCGCCTAAATTATTCTTCTTGTCGCTTCTTGTTACTTCTTGACGGTTCTTGTCGCTAATATTCTTCTTGTCGCCACTAAGTGAGACCGATTAAACACATTATTACAAAGCCAATAAAAAAAATTCAGTCGAAGTTGAAAACAAACGTTCAATCAAATATATATGCAAGTCGTCATGTGGTTTTATGCACTTATCGTTGGTCAATTGAACGACAAGGCCTGATGGATTGGTTTTAAAACTTCTAAAAAAGGAATGACGGAAACAAGGGAAGAGAAGGGAAAAGTAAATGAAACTGACGGAACGACTGACTTAAAAAGAAAGAATGTTCGATATACTGTATACCGGTATTTAGGATGATGTAAATATAAACGATCCTATATTTGTGTCCACTTTCCAATATCAAAATAATTAGATTGAGAAGATATTTACTTGCAGCTTCATTTTCCGGCGATGCTGAAATGATAAAATGAAACAAGATAGTCGTCTTTGACCCACTCTATCTTTTAATTCGGCTACTTGCAGATATCTTCTTAAAGTTCAGCGGAAACATTAGAAAAGAACCTTGATAGAACCAATTAGTCGGGTTGTTATGACCAACCAAACTGAATGTTGAACCAGTTACCATGGTTTCAAACCAAAGATCCCGGATAGAACCAAGGTTCAGAACCAAAAGACCCGAATGAAACCACGGTTTTGAACCAGAGTACCCGAATAGAACCTAATTGCATTTGGAAATCTCGTGACTTTGTATTTCTTCTCCATATTTTCCAAATCATTTATTTATCTAATATATTTATATAAAACTAATTTGTGGTGAACGCCACTTTCAGCACTATTGTACTATTTCTTGACGGTCATTTCTTTTATTAGGAAGGAAACCGGAGTGCCACAACACAATTTCTAGATAATACTCAAGATCGAGTCATACTCAATTGTATCTAGTGTATCATTTATCTCAAGTTTGATGGGATTGGTGCGTCAAGCCAACTCACCAATTTTTAATGTATTTAGTGCAAAATCCTCATCTCTACTGCAGAAAGCAAAGTTAAACTTCTTCTGACTTCTTGTAATTTTCTTCATTAGATGTTCCTGGATATGACTGACGTCCGCCTCATATGAATAATGGAAAAAGTAGGCAAGTAGAGGAACACAGTTGGTTCCCATTAGAATACCGTTTGATTGTTGAAAAAAAATATGTTGTCAATCAAAAATCAATCATCTTGATTATGTCAGTTTCAGACAATGATGTGTTTAAATCATTACTAAACTGTTAAAGATTGCGATTTATTTCTCCCTAAGACATTATATTTGTACCTACGTTGGCTATTCTTTTATATAACACACAGCAGTATAAACTATTTCCGAGGAAAATTTAAAACTGAAATATGTCTTTCAGTCTCAATGGGGAATACTTGATGTGCAAAGTGTAGAAAATTCAAATATGTTTATTCTATTGCAAAGATCTTTGGAATTTATAAGTAACACTTTCTGATTCATGCCATTAAAATTGATGATCACGAATGGTTACTTTAAAACCTGGACTTGTGTTGATTCTTTTAAAAAAATCTGTATCATTTTAACAATGCTTAAATCTAATCACTGTCTACGGAGATAGGTAATGAAAACCTTTCTATCTGAAAAATTTGTAGTATATAACTTTCTGCACGGTTTATGACATTTCTGTAAAACTGAAATAGTTTATAACCAAAATTTAGTCTTTATAAAAATAAGAAGATTACAAATGAGACAGAACTTTCAACCAGAGACTAAATGACGTAGAAGTTAACCACTATAAGTAAGGACTTTGACGATAAGCAAAACCCATACCGCCTTAAATTTAAAATTTGTTGTTATAAAATGTTAGAAATTATTATAAACTAAGGAATGTATCTCCCTCATGGAAAGCTCTGATTCCTTTCACGGATTTGGCTATACTTTCTGGACCTTTTGGATTATAGCTCTTCATCTTTTATATAAGCTTTTGATTTCAAATATTTTGGCCATGAGCATCACTGAGAAACATGACTTGTCGAAATGCTCATCTGGTGCAGGAATACTGGTACCGTTAATGTTATTGAGGATGTACTTAGGTGAGGTTTTGGAATAAGTGTCAAGTGTTGGGACTCCTTGGTGTTTTTCCATACGATACATGGTAAAATATTTTGCCCCATAACACCTATTTATCTTGTAACATAAAACTTAGTAGTTCATAAAAGGTCATTTTACAAAAATTAAGCAGATTTTATTTCTTTTGATTGAAGACTCAAATAAAACCAAAGCAAATATAAGGTAAAAGTCCGAGTTAGCATTTCCCGCCATGTTTTATAAATCAAATATCTTGAAAAGGAGCTCCATGACCTATCAATATTTTTAGCTTATTTTGATCCGTAACTAATACTCTTTAAGCTTTAAGTATCAATTTTGAATTTAAGTCTATAAATGCACCGAAATGACAAATGTATGTAAAATAAATCAAAATGAATACAAACGACATAAATAAAACAAAAAACGAAAAACAAATACAATTTATAGCAACAAACAACAACCACTGAGTTTAAGTGTATGTTCAATGTATTCAAACCAGACATACAATTGTTTACACAATGTTGAAAATCGGTTTTCAATTGTCAAAATACTTTAAATGATTAATTGTCAAGTCATGTCAGTATGATATCACTACTAACCATACACCCTTGTCTAAAAATTGAAAAAAGATATATTGCAATTATCATAAATTTTGAATCCAGGCTAACTAAAGGTTAAAGATGTTATACACGACTTCTTGGAATTTTGTATTCTCAATGCTCTTTAACTTTGTACTTGTTTGGCTTCAAAATCATTTTGATCTGATCGTCAGTGATAAGTCTTATGAAGATGAAACGTGCGTCTGGCGTATTAAATTGTAATCCTGGTACCTATGATAACTAATTATACTAAATTGATTTTAATCAGTAATATGGCTATACGCCTATAATTAGCATAACAGGTTTTTTTCCCACATGTTGTTCCTTCCTTTTGACAAACCAGTATATAATAAAATACATTTCAGAGGTACTAATATAATTAACTTATTATCCTATAGTACTTTGAATGAATTTATCGTTCATCACTTCCTAATTAATTTGATACAACCACCGTTAGTTTCTTAACAAAAGAATTCATTGACATCAAACAAAAGTATAAACCTCATATTGTAAATGATAGAAGTTAAGGGTCACGATAAGTGGAGAAACAAAGACAAATGAAAGGCATACATAAGATATCAGTACAGGAAGATTGATGAGTAAAGCATCAAAGGATAACAGAATTACTAAAACAACAGATTAACCATTTAAAAAAAAGTTAAATCACAAAAATACTGAACTCCGAGATATATTCAAAAAGAAAAGTTCCTAATCAAATGGCAAAGTCAAATGATCGAACATATCAAATGAATGGATAACAACTGTCATATTCCTGACTTTGTACAGGCATTTTCTCGTGTAGAAAATGGTAAATTAAACCTGGTTTTATAGCTAGCTACACCTCTCAGTTATATGACATATGCATAAAATTCCATTATATTGACAACGATGTGTGAACAAAACAAACAGACATAATATGTTGAAGGCCGTACATTGACCCATAATGGTTTACTTTTATAAATTGTTATTTGGATGGAGAGTTGTCTCATTGGCACTCACACCACATCTTCCTATATCTATATAATAAATAAAATTGTCAAACAGGGGTTATCCAGTCAACATTGTTGTCCTAAATGTATCGCTATGAAAACAAACAAATATATAATGAAACACTAACCATCGCACAATATCACAATAAAATTGAGAATGGAAATCGGGAATGTGTCAAAGAGACAACAACCTGACCATATAGCAGACAACAGCATAAGGTCACCAACAGGTCTTCAATGTAGCGAGAAATTCCTGCACCTGGAGGCGTCCTTCAGCTGGCCCCTAAACAAATATATATACTAGTTCAGTGATAATGAACGCCATACTAAACTCCAAATTGTACGCAAGAAACTAAAATTAAAAATAATACAAGACTAAAAAAGGCCAGAGGCTTCTGACTTGGGACACGCGCAAAATTGCGGCAAGGTTAAACATGTTTATGAGATCTCAACCCTCCCCTATACCTCTAGCCAATGCAGATAAGTAAACGCATTACAATACACACATTAAAATTCAGTTCAAGAGAAGTTCAAAATGACAATAATACATAAATAACATCAGACTACGAGCAGATAACTGACATGCCAGCTCCAGACTTCAATTAAACTGATTGAAAGATTATGTCTTCATCATATGCTTATCAGACACAATCTTTTCCGTGAGGGGTTTAGTATCATTCCATCATAACATATATGAGAAGAACATAACCTGTGTCAACAATAACATTGACTGGATGTATAAGTACATAGCCATGTCATATGTCAGGAAGAAACACAAAAACGCATAGAGACACAGCATATTAACAAAAGTGAACAACAAGAATACAGAAATTATCATAGAACAATAACACAATGACGGGATGTATAAGTTCAGAGCTACGTCAAATGGATACCATCAACACAGACTAAACAGTCAAAGTAATATTGATAAAAACAAATAAAAGAACACTATAACACGTTATTTGTGAAGTTGACACAGAATATTTATCAACAATGTCAAGTTACCTTCCTATGACCTTTTTTTAGAAAACGGACAAGACGTTCATTTGCACATGCATGTAGCTGCTTTATTAAGTAGAAAAACAAGATGAAAAACAAATGATTTTTCTTTACCTCTTGATCAATGATTGTCAATGGATTCAAAAAAGGTTTACCCTAAAAAAATCTACTTTAGACAAAAACATTTGGACGTTTGTGACATTTTCTCCGCCCCCTCCTATTTTGCAATATTTTGCATCAAATATACGAAGACAGTTTCCATAATGCACTAAAGTGATATGATATTTCACCATTTGAATTATTGCAAATAAAATTTATAGTAGGTGCTGTTTCCATACATATGCACATATATTACACAAACAATAAGCCATATTTGTAAGTAAGCAAGGGATAGAAGATGGTTTAGAATTATAAGTGTCAATTTAAGTTTTTTTTCCCTAACTGTGTATTACTAACTCATGGCATTTGAAAAATCACAGTATTGCTTATTTTGAGACAATCCGTACCACGCATCTATTTATTTTTACAAAATAGATTCAATTCTGAGGGAGAATTTTTTTTTAGGATGGCAATACATGTTTTAAAATTTTTTTTGTTCTTAGTAACCGAAATACATACTTGGACTTGGTTCGATCATAAACTCATACTGTGCTAGATATACATAAAAAGGAAAGTATGCACTTTATGTAACTATCGCATTATGGAACACTGTTTGAAACTGTGAATTGATATCTTGGGGTTTTTTTTCTCGTTTTCTTTTTTCGTTTTTTGCCATGTCCTTGTTTTTTGGTTTTTTTTTTAGTTTGAATATCTTTTTGTACCTTCATCTTCTCTTTTTATCCATAATCGTCCTGCATCAAATAAATTGGAAAAATGCTTATTGACTTTTGTGATCCCTCCGTGTCCAGAAAAAGTGAGAGGTACATAAATTTCAGGCGTACTGTTCTTGTAAGCATAAATATATTTCTTTTTATTCAAATAATAGTTATTTTTTTCTCTTTTTCTAAATCCAAGAATACAAATTAAATTTATTTCATATTAACATCGTATTCTGTTAATTCTGAATAAAACCTTATCCAAGATATTAGGATTATGATTTGGGACGCAAGACTACAGAAGACTCTTAAATAAAAACTGTTGCAATGTTAAATCAATGCAACAAAATTAAATAACATTTTATTCGATAATAATCGAATAAGAAAACATGCATGTCAAATTCAATGAGTACTTATCATGTCTAATTTAAAAGAAAAGAATTCCAAAGTTTTGAAAAGTTGGTGATTATTTGACGTATTTTCAAATAATTTAAGATGAAATAAAATACCCTTAAGATTAACAAAAGTGACAATCAAACAAAAACCTTTTGATATGAAGGTATGCAGATTGTCAGCTTACTTTTATCGTCAGTTCTAAAAACAAATCGGTAAGTGGGTTATATATCTGGGCATATCTAAGGTTACATAAATAACCTGAAAGTGTTGCCTAAACAATCTCTAGCTGCCAGATGATCTGGTAAGTCAAAGGGGTTTTTTGAATATGGTTGACAAGGAAAACAAAAACTTCCTGCATTACATTCATTGGTTGGCTCTAACCTTGATCCAGATATTTTCATTATTTTCAAGTTTATCTTAAACGAATAAAGTCAATTTTGTGTGAACGAACAAACGGAAAGGTGAATGTAATACGGTCCTAACAATAATTTATAGTTGCGTCATAACATCATAAAAATGTAAATGTACAATTATCTCAAAGTATTTTAAATTACAATAAGTATAAATTACTTACTAACATGGGTTGCATTTTAGATTTTTCGTACTAGTCATTTTGTTAGGCCCCCGCCCCTATGAAAAAGGGACATTAAGATTTTTCCTTGTCTGTCTGTACGTCTCTCCGTATGTACATCTCAAACTTGGTTTCCGTAAGTGTTTTCAACTTAACATGATGCAATAAAGGTAACATTACTATACCACTGTTCAAAATAACGCAACGTATACCCAATGCTTATAACTACTATCCACATATCAAATTTGAATTATATGTCTTCACTATTACCGTTCTCAAGTAATGTCCCTTTATAAAAAGAAACAATTAGTGAATTTGCCTCTAGCAAATATTGTAATATGAACACGTTATGCATTTTACCATAAAAAAAAAAGCAAATCATTTTGGAATTTGGGTAACATTAATATCACTGTTCTTGTGGTTTTGCCTGTTTCTGAATGGAAACTTGTCAAATTCAAACACTATATTATACATAATTTATGCGAGTGCAAAACATAAATAGTTCAAATTCACCAATTTCTCTTTGTTATTCTACAATGAAAACATGTAAACCCCCGAGTATTCTCTAATTGCAACATACAAAACAGAGTGTTATCAAATTGCAAAGAAAACATACTCAATAGTAAAAAAACTTGGTAAAATGACTCTTTCATATTTAAAAGCGGGAAAATATGTGTCCCATGGACAAAATAATCTTTTATCATTTTATGTGACCTTTGTTTAAAGTATAAACTTCTCTTATTCTATTTAAAATACCTTTGTGCAAAGATTTTTCAATAAGACTTCAGAAAGCCTTTAAACTTAATCGTTGTGAAAAAATAAAAGGCAACCTTTCCTCGATTCATTATATGTTTGTTGTAATAATGGCATATTCCTTAGCTTGTTTCTTTTAATCTGCAGAAGGTATACTGCGTGTAAAATTGTTTTGTTTTTTTTTGTAATTAAGTCAAGCGATGATGATAGATTATCAAATAAATAAGATAATTGCATATGTTATAATTAATTTCATTTGTTACACTAATATTTTCCTTTATGTAACGAATTCATGGTCCAATCAGTAAACTGAAGGTGACTAGATTGACCAACGAAACAGGTGTTCATGTACAATTTAAGCGTAAAATTAGTCGGTCGTTTTCTCTGTTATATGCTGACAGTCGGATTCTCCTTGTTACAACAGTATTTATAACTAGATAGGATAGATAAGGTACCTGTAACACAGTACAAACTACTTTTGGTTTATCAAACAAGATAATTGTATTCTTCTAGGGGTTTTTTTGTTAAGAAATTATCATACAACTTTTTCTTTTTCCACAAAGTATTGATTCAAAGAAAACTTAAAATGATGGCATCGGTTACGATATAACCAATTAAAACACGTTGAATTTCTTAGTGGAAAATGTTATCTTATTTAATTCTGCGTATTTCCACAGAACTGCAAATTATGACATTTATCTTTTTGTTTTGTCTATCACCGTACCGTAATGCTTTCGAAGGCAGGTCTTGGCTCGCCAGTGTGCTTAACCCTTGACCAATCATATAAAGGTAGAAATGATCCATGTTTTCTCAGGAAGTCCAAATCTGATAAATATCAGCTGATGGTTAGTCTCATACATTACATATATTAAAAGGTAAACAAAGAACAGGTAAGTAAAACATTAAATTACAACCATGTAGAACTTATCATTTTGTATCAAGTTTAATGCCATGCCTATTTTAAATGATAATTCTTCAAGAATATTATCATTAGAGGATAACTTAGCATTGCTTATAGATGACAATAAATTTATTTTTTTATAAAGCCTTTCCATTGTGTTGTCAAAAATTAAAATAGATTAATTTTCAGATATGTAAAGATGTTCCGAAAATTTCAGCGTTAGACAATTCGACGCATGCGCATTAAACTTTTTGTTGTTTCTTTTTTGCTTCAGGAAGAGTTGGAGGTTTTACTCTTATAGTCAATGTTATGAATTGCAAACAACGAAAATACGTATTCACTGACTTTCCGAATTCTGTGTAGAACTTAGTAATAAAGGGGAGGGATTTTTCAGAATGCAACATTCAATTATAAATACAGTCTCTTTTTTTCATATTGGATAAAGGCTTTAAATGACTTTCCCATTCCAAATAAGGTAGTTCGAAATAGAAACCGTTTAGTTTTTTTTAACGTAAACAATACAGCTTCATTTATTAAGCAATGAAATTAGAATCTTTTATCTATCTTTAAAGTTTTCACAAACTATTTGCTTTAACATAAAATTACTAATCAAAGAAAAGCTGATGCATCATAAACGTAGTATAAGAGAATATCTAACGGAGAATGTAACGCAAATAACAGGAACTGTATAGCCAATACGTAGTTAGTCTGGTTTCCTGTTTCACAATACCTATTTATTAAAGTAGTGTTGTTCTAACTATTATTTGTGTGTGTGTCTTTTTCTGAGTGATGGTATTTGATGTCTTCATTTCTTCCTTCGGAAATCGATTTATTATTGGTCTTTACAACTTCTCCTACATTGATATTTGAAGGGGCATCTATCATTCATTAATAAAGTATCAAGTTTTGAAGTCACTCATGATAATCCTATAATCAAACAAATAAAGCAACCATAAAGGTTAATATATTTTACATTGAGACTTAAAGAAAGACAATGTACACACAAATACAAGGCACTGGTTGGCTATCAACCATAAAACAAATTCATTCCGTACAGAAATATATACAAGGAGTCACGATGATAAAATGTAAAATGGAGAAAAATAATCGTTTGAAGTTTTCAAAAAACAACAAACGAACAGACAAACAAAAACAAATCATGCAAATATTAGCCAACCCTTAAACACTGGAGTACTAGCTCCGTATCTTGGACAGGCACATAAAGAATGTAGCAGAGTACAACTTATTTTAAATGCTTATCCATTTTATGGAGATATTTTAATACCACATGTTTAACATGTACGGTAATTGAAAACCACGAAATAATCGATATGAAAAGAAATAATTATAGTACACATTGTCATTTGTCATGAGTCAACACTATTCATGCATATACATATTACAGACTGGAAATCGAAATACTAAATCTTTTTCAGATAATATGTTCATGTCTAAAGCTTTTGACGATCATCTTGCTCGTGCATTTAACAAGTATGGACAATTTATATCCAGAAATGCTGTTGCAGCTATTATTTTTAGTATTCTTCTTAACGGACTTCTAGGAATAAACATTCGCTGGATAAAGTTCACACGTGAATTAATAGTATATACCCCGAGTAACAGTCAAGCACATCAAGACAGTCTTTTGTATAACAGATACTTTAACGATTATACCAGTTCAAATTTTTACGAAAAGAGTTTGCTTGACCTTGGCAGATATGGAAGTATCATTATGAAAGCACCAGAGGGAACAGATATACTGAATATGACATTAAAGACAGAAATCAATGAAATAGTAGCAACATTGTATAATGTTACAATTACATATGAAAACATGAACTACTCCTACAAACAGCTGTGTGCCAGACGTAATAATACATGTTTTGCCAGTCATGCTTTTCTGTATTCCGATTACTTCTGGCTTCAAGTAGAACGACATAACATATCATATCCTAAATTCAGAATGGAAGACGGAAACATCATAGATTTGAATCATATATTTGGAGGCGTTCATACAAATGACGATGGTCTAATTATTTCAGTGCAAGCGCTGAAAATGATGTTTTATTTGCGTCAAGATAGTAATCAATACAGTTCTTTAGCATCGAAATGGGAAGAAGAATTCGTTAAAGCATTCAAATCTTTACCGACTAGTAATCTAAGTATTGCCTTTGCAAATTCAGATTCACTTGGTCATGAACTAGACGACAACACTGTTGGCGACGTTTTTTATTTTTCGTGGACATTTTCATTGATGATTTCGTATGCTTCTTTCGTTTCGGCCGGTGGTAACTGTGTATCACAAAGAGGTCACTTGGGTCGTGCTGGTGTGTTTGCAAGTGGGCTTGCAATTTTAGGAGCTTTCGGACTTGGTGGTGCTTTACAAATCGAGTTTGTCAATATTGTTGGAGTGATGCCATTTTTAGTACTTGGTAAGAAACATGCATTTACATTTATATAATAATATACTTGTTTAACATTTGATACTTTGTGTAGGAGTAAAATGACATCGTATTGATAATAATTATACAAGTATGGAACACGAAAATGTTTTAGCTCTGTCAGTTATTATCAAGCTACCTTACGATTTTGATATTTTCAATAAATGTCACGACATAAAAAATGTATTGCAACTTTGTCCTACATTCTAATTTAATTACTACTAGTATATCCATTTTGGTATCTACTTACTATGCCACAGACTTTTTCTACAATTCGTTATAACTGAAGTATAGTCTGACACATCATTTCGAACTTTTATCCGCTATTAGGTTACATATTGACAGATTTTTTGTGCAACTATTTAAGAGCTACTGTACATGACTCATTCGAAATTAAGATGTATTAATGTAGATAAATATAGGGAGACGAGTTGTATATCATTTTAACACTTGTCAACAACACTACAGAAGGTAAGCAAAAGTTGGTGATCGTACCTACTAAATATATCAATTGCTTTCAGTAAACTTGTCATAGAGTGTAACAACTAGACAGATTTCAAAGCTAGTTATTAATGTCTTTATCATATAAATCTAGGTAAAAAAATATGGTAAATTATCCCAAAATAATCTTTCGTACATTGAGCTACATACAATGTGTCCGTATTTTATATATTATACCTCTAGTTATGTCTATGAATATGACCAAGTGTTTTTCAATAAAGTATTACTGTATTATATTTGTAAATACAAAAATGTTAAATGAATATGTTGTTCATTTTGTCAAAATAAACTTTCATTTTGAAAGGTTCAATTTTTCTACAATCAGGGATTGGCGTTGATGATATGTTTATCATGATGTCAGCACATTCAGATGCTCCTGTTGGCAAATCTCCTGAGACTCGTATTGGAAAAGCTGTTCAGTCAAGTGGAGTAGCTGTTACGATAACATCTCTGACGAATGTAGTAGCGTTTGGCGTGGGAATGTTATCTCCATTCCAGAGTGTTAGGAATTTTTGCTTTTACTCAGGTAAGATAACTGACAATTTATGAAAAAAAATCTCATACAATGAGGAGGCTTTTTGTTTTTAAGAACATACTACTTTTTTTCTTCGCGATTTGCCGTCACTATGTTTGGCGAGTTCATTTTTTTTTCATCAAAACATTGGCCTGCATTATATGTAAAATTAAACAATGGCTTTAGAGTATTTAGTTTCATATGACATTGAAGCATCAAACTACACTCTCATTCATTTCAATCATCTTTGGAAAATAAAATGTATTTGCATGAACAACAGAAGAAAGTGAAAAATGGTTTGTATGATGGGAATTCAGAAAACAAAAATACGGAAGATACCAAAAGGACATTTAAAACTCATCATTCAAAGGAACACTAACGGCAACATTGCATAAAAAACAAAAACAATTTCAATACAAACAAGTTCATAAAACAAACAAAAATGTAACTCAAATATAAAAAAAAAAGAAGATGTGGTATGATTGCCAATGAGACAACTCTTCAAAAGAGACAAAAATGACAATAAATTAACAACAATAGGTCAACAATGAGCAAAATCTTGGACTGCTGTATGTAAATCGATACCTTTATTTTATGTTCATATAGGTTCGGCTGTTTTCCTGTGTTATGTCAATCAAATGACGTTCTTCCTTGGTTGTATGAGTATCCAAGAAAAAAGAGTTGCTGCTCAAAGACACTGCATGACCTGTGTCAAAATGAAAAGTAGAGATGAATTAGATGAAGAAGGAGCTCACTGTTGTCGTAAAGTGTTTTGCAGTGGGTCAGCTGCTACATCAAGAAACGACCAGGAGAGTTTTCTCCAGAAAATCCCGACTGCTGTTTTTCCGAAGTTGGTTTTATGGGTTCCAATGAAAATTGGAATATTGATAACATTTCTGGCATACTTAGGGGTATCAATATATGGTGCAATCCATCTAGAAAAAGGTCTGTCCCTTCGTAATGTAGTATCTCCGTCTTCGTATTATCACTCATATAGTACTTGGGATTACGATCACTTTCCATCTACATTCATTATTTCGTTTGTTGTTTCAGGACAAGTTGACTACTCGTCAATAACAACACAAAATAAAATAGAAAGCTTATTGAAAAAAGTTAAACAAGATATTGAAATAGACAGTGGTAAAGATTTTAACTGGCTTTCTGCTTACGTGTCGTCAAATTTGTACAACAATTCTTCAGAACATCTTTTTTGTTTGGGGTTGAAGACATATCTGTCTTTTAATTCTGTGTATGCAAATGATGTTATATTCGACAAAAACTGCACTATTAATCATTCACGATTTTATCTAAGCACTCGCAATATCAAAGATTCCTACCAACAAGGTAAATTTATGTTGAGAATTCGAGATAACATAAACTCGTCTTTGAATGTTTTTGCCTATTCCCCAGCCTTTATTTATTTTGAGCAATATGTTGCTGTCCTTCCAAACACACTTAAAACAGTTGGAATTTCTATTGTTTCTGTGCTTTTAGTTACGATCATTTTCATGTCTCATCCATTGGTAGTACTATTTGTTTCATTTTCGATGGCTTTTATCATGACAGGATTATTTGGATTCATGTATCTATGGGGACTTTCACTAAGCTCATTTACTATGGTTCTAATTATTATGAGTGTTGGATTTTCTGTTGATCACTGTACGCATATTTGTCATGCTTTTTTAACAGTTGAAGGAGAAAACAGGAATGTACGAGTATTTGAAGCGATTGTTCGATCTGGTGGTCCTATCTTCAATGGAGCTATGTCAACGTTGGTTGGTATAATTACCTTGGCTTTTGCAGAATCCTATGTTTTCACTTCATTTTTTAAGATTATGCTGTTGGTCATTTTATTTGGTCTTGGACATGCTATTTTTTTGCTCCCTGTTGTTCTCTCGTTATTTGGACCACATAAAAAGTCAGAAGTTGAGAAAAAAGTTGTATTCAATCAAGAGAAGATGTCACAAGATGTGAACGGATATTTTCCAAATAAAATGGCACATGACAACAAAGGATTCTACGCATAGAAAGATATGGTGATACAGTAGTTAAAAAAATGATTCAATGGTTAGGACAATTGAACGAACTCTAGTATTACATGCAATATTTGTCATGTGATTAATTATGTTATATTATCCGTTATATATAAATATGTATCATATGTATCATATGAATTTTTCCTGCATGTACTAATTAATTAAAATTCTGAAGTTATTCATTGTGTATTTTCTTGAAAAAAATAAGATTATTTGTATATCTTAATTACAAATTTTAAAATGCTTTGTTTTTTTCTTATATAACACGCGTTGCGACAACTGTGTAGTGATGTAGATTTATATACATGTATAATATGTATATATATATATATATAAAATAGACTTGATTATTCATTTGTATGAGTTATACTTTATACCGATCTACTCCAATACAATTTTCATACTAACCTTATATGACTGTTATTGGTTGCACACCCAGTTTTGACATATTAACTAAACTATAAGCAATATTCATGCAATTGGAAGGTTAAGCTAGATACATGTATAGGAGTATAAGTGGACTGGACGATTACAGGTATTGAACAACTCAAGCAGGCTTGGTCGAATAAAATATACTTAAAAGCCATAAATGTTTTTGTCAAATTAGTTCTATGGTTGATAACGTTTGATTCTTAGCATTTTTGTCAACTGTTAATTCTACAAAAATACTTGTCTGTTTTATTAACCAAAATGTTGTCGCGATGAAGAGGAATTACAGAACTTCTGTGATACTGTTTACTCGGTTAGTGGTATTAACCATTTGTGGATTCTTTAAACCTGTAACGAATTTCAAATCTCGATTATTGTCTTATCGCAATTAAAACAACTATCGGTGTTTGTCTTCCATACACCGCCTTACCACATGAACAATTGAAAACCCTTCTTATAGAAGACAATAACTATCAAAACCAAGGAGTAAACAAAGACTCACAAAACCAAAGCACATTTACATCAACAGTATAAATAATAATTATGAAACAACACGAACTCCACTAAAAACTGGAAGTAAAATCAGGTGCTCCGGAAGGGTAAATAAAGGCAACAGTAGTATATCGCTGTTCAAAACTCATAAATCCATGGACAAAAAACAAAATCGGGGTAACAAACTAAAACCGAGGGAAACGCATTAAATATAAGAGGAGAACAACGACAAAACACTAAAATGTAACACACACAGAAACGGACCGAGCATCAGACAAAATCCCACGAGAATAGCAAATATAACATCAAAACCAAATACATGAATTTGGGATAAACAAGTACCGTGACACGTCTTATGGCATTGTGAATTTACACTCAAAAATAAGAGAAAACAAACAACGCAACGTTAAAATGTAACACACAAAGAAACAAACTATAATATAACAATGGTCATGTTCCTGACTTGGTACAGGACATTTAAAGGAAAAAATGGTAAGCATTTCCTGCACCGTATACGTCACCCGTCGTATTATTTCTTTACCACTGTACTTTCCTTCATAAAAATGGTATTAAACACTTCAGATTTATTAGTTTTGGGATGTAATTCAACATATTTTCTTGAAACACATACATTTCATACATAAAAGACCCAAATATTAAACATGCCACACCGAAGCACAAGTGGTTAGTATCCTGTAGTTGAAAACAAAATTTTCAGCAAATTGTCGGCAGTCTATGGAAACCAACTATTCACCTCTCCTGGTCGCACAATTGAAATATTTAGCTAGATAAATATTCAAACTATTCACCTCTTCTTGTCAACCTTTTCTAATTGTCAAATGTGACCGATTTCTTCCAGGTTCTTAGAAGATAAAATAAGGACAATCATTTTATTTCATAATCAGTTATATTAATTATGTCCTTCCAATATCAGTCCAAACATTTCTGATTGGGTCTCATTGGTATCCTGCTCGAAATAAGAGAAAACTACAGATTTAGCTTCTCCTCCATATCAGACAAATACAACGAATTTTACTTTAGCAATTTCAATTTTGAAATTATATTATTTCCTCATATTAGCACAGTATATACTGTAAAGTCAGAAATTATTGCGAAAAATGCGGCAGAGTTGGAAACGCAATAATTTAAACTCGCATTTAGATATATTTTATATGCATTAAGGTGGCTCGTGGGTACAAAAATTTTAGCCAAAAATTAAACCTTTATTTTTTCATTACAAATTTTATTTATTACACTATTAGTTGTTACTTTATAATATGGTACAAAAACCAACCCAAAAAAATGATTTGGTTTGGCCCCAGGTGACTTTAAAAATTGAACAAGCTCCAAATTATCTCCCTTTGGTGCAAAAATGCCATTTTTTGGCCTTAAATTTGAAATATTTTTTTAACTCATCGGTGACCTACATTTTTTATTATTGTTTTCAAATAAGCTGTACATAAACTAAATAATTGTAAAATTTAAGCGATTTCTTATATTAGGTTATTTTTTTATTTCGATATTTCCTCTTTTTCTCCTATTAGTTCAACAGAAAAAAAGGACATTAACAAAAATGTATGCTTCTTCCAGAGGCAGATTTTAGCTTAAATGAACGGTGACCCCATTTTTTTATTTAATTTTTCTTTTAAGTATATGATAAAGTTCATTTATGAAAAAATATAGCGAAATCCTATATTAGGAAAAAAAAAATCATTTATACCCAGGAGCCCCCTTAAACAAGATTTTTCTCAAAATCGTAAAAAGTTAAATCGCATTGAAGTCTAAAATGACAAATCCGTAATAATAAATGCATGCACTAATTTCTTAATTTAAAGTATACTTCATCCCCGCACGTAGCATTTATTCAACTGATACGATATTCAATTCCCTGCAGCTACTTCTCAGACTTTGTTGGACGTTGTTTAAAGTCTTATGAAACGAGTGAGTGGTGAAAAATAAGGTTTGTCCAATTCTTGAATCAATGCATGTATACATCATAAACTTAGTCCTCTGTGCACGATTTTATCATTATTTTCGCAAATATATCATATAATCGTCAATTTTTTTTCTCGGCTGTTTTTTATGATTTAACAAATATGGCTGCTCACTTAATGCCGTGTTTTGAAGCCGAGTTTTACCGATTGTCACCTTATAGTACACAAATCACAAAAAGCATGGGTATTGACCACGTGTTTAACATGTATAATCAGATATTTGTTTATTTCAATGACAGATCCATGCGTATTGTGGTCACCGGATTTTTACGAGGAGGGTTACGCTCGGGTCACTATGCATACGAAAAATATGTCGGCGAATTGCTTGCTGGAAGCAAGCAATTAGAAATAAGTAAACTTCTTCTAAATGTGGACAAATTAAAGAATTTCCTCAGAAAAAAGTACATATACATAAGTTGTAGAATGAAAACTATACATTTAGTTATAAAAACAATTGCATATTTTTTTTAATTTGAGGTTTCTTATCACATCTTCAATGTCTGGGCAAAACTTTTGTCGGGTTTTTAACGTTTGGCGTTCCCAGTGCAGGTTGATCCAATGTGGCGATAAGAATGCAAGAGGTTTCCTTTTTGTTTACCCTAGTCTTTATGTTTGAATTTGTACAGTGTAGATGAAGTATACTTTATTAACTGTATGTACTTTAATCATAACACATTTTTGTAGGTGTCTCTTTCAAATTAACGTTTTACTAAAATCGTGCGTGTTTTTCTGATTTATTACATTTTTTGTATATTTTTTTTCGCCATTTTTTAGTTAAATCAGTTGTTTTGAATATCTGTAAAAGGTTTAGCTAGCTATAACACCAGGTTTGTTACGCCTTTTTCTCCATTTAACACAAGTACCAATTTACGATTATGAGTTTTCTTCTGTTCGATTTTTGTTTGATAAATTCTATCATTTGTTTTTCTAAGATGTTATGGAAGTACCCCGTTTGAGTTTACCTTGTAGTTTGATATTTTTGTTATTTCATATTACACGTAAAACCAGTAACAGTTGGAAAAGTCACTAATATCATTCATAAACAACTGTTGTGAGCATTAAAAGTTTTGTCTATTATTTAATAATAAGGATCGAAATGTAGACACCCGCATCGATTGTGAACTATGTTTATTACATTTCCCACCAAAATGGTCAACTAAAATACTCCCCTAATACATTAAAAATGAATTCTGAACCAATTATATTTCACATGAGAACTGACGTCAACTATTTGATAATCTCGCGAGAATATGATTGTCATTCCTTGCATATTGTTAAAAATGAGATGGCAAATAAGAACGTAAGATTTATAAATAGTATAACTATTGGTATACATAAAGAAGGAAGTATTACACGTAATATTTGTATAAATGAGAGCATATTCGTATCATATATAGAAATAAAAATATATTGTGTGATTGTCAATGAGACAACTCTTGCAAAAAGACATTATGACATAGACATAAACATCCCTATGCTATCGTATGGCCTTAGATAATTAGTAAAACACATACCGTACAGTCAGCTATAAAAGGCCCCGAAATGACAAATGAAATACTACAAAACAAGAAACCTAAGATTTTGTTAAATTCTGTCAATACTACTTCATGGATACCGAAAAACATTGCAAACTACTTCTTACTTTATTTTAACAACGCAATACCAATACTCTATTTGTCTAATTAAATATACCCAGTTAAATTTTTTAAAGTTATGTTAGGACAATATTAGTGTAAAAGCTGGTTCAAAAGAAGTACATTTAAGTATTCTGTCTTAGAAAAAGCTTTAAAAAAAAGAAAATACCTTGGAAAATACAGGATAAAAATGAAACTACAGGTTATTGCAGAAATGTACAAAGGGTAACAAAATTTCGGAGTGGCAAATTATCGATTCGTCCCTATTTCCCAAAAAGGATACCAAATGAAGACCACAAAAAATAAGGCCACACCTATTTGATTCCTTGTTCGACGGACCCGCCCGCACCTATTTTTCTCAAAACAGATTTTTTTTAATTTTTTTTATAATCCCGCTTCCCGCATCCGGAAATTTAATCATGTCCATTTCCCACACCGTTTTTTTGGTAAATATTATAAAAATATATCAACATTTGTTTTTAAATCACAGTCTAACCTTTATATAACGATTTTAAACATAAAAGCACAACACCACACTTCTTAAATATCTGTGAGAATATTTGTTTCAGCATGAAACCTTTTTATCCAAAAAAAGGAGTGCTCCGATATTAAATTTATAAAAGCGGAAATATATACCGGTAAAGAACAAAACATTGGTTTTTTTCCCCCCTTACTTATATTCCCTATCAAAATATGTTCGTTGTTAGAATAAAGTACAAAGAACTTCTGAAGGATTTGCCTTCAACGGCAATTAGGCCTATGTTGTATGATTGCGAAACAAAACTATCCATAGCCGCTGCATGTTTATGCACCTGTCCTGATTGATTCAGGGGCCTGTCGTTCAGCAGTTATCGTTTATTGATCTCACAGTGTTCATTGATATTTTCCCGTTTGTGTATATAAATTAGATCGTTGGTTATCCTGTTTGAATTGTGTACGCTTATAATTTTGGGGCCCTGTATAGCTTGTTGTCTGGTCTGTATCAAAGCCCCATGTAAAAGGTCGTACTTTTACCTGTGTTTGTTATTATCATGTTAAGAACAACCCTCCCTCGGACAAGGGGTCATTTTACTGATGTAGAAAAGAAAATAGAAATATCAAGGATTTGTATAGTTCTTCTATTCAAAACCTTTGAAAACTTAGAATTTTGTACTCAAAAAGAGGAGAGTTACATCATATTTTAAACAACTTTTTCTAAAAGAGGAGTCCACTTATTTTGAATAATATTAAACTGTTAAAGTTACAAAATTCTTGGACATGTTTTGACCATTTAATACGAGATAGATGTATAGTTCTTCGAGAAAATATGAGCCCTTTTGTACTAACAAATATATTATAACTTATATTGATCACTCATAAAACATGAAAAAAGGGATATTCATAACGTTAAGGGGTTGCCCCCAAACTGAATATGACTTAGGAATTTTTGGGTCCTCAATGCTCTTCCACTTTGTATCTGTTTGGCATTTTAACTATTTTGATCTGAGCGTCACTGATGAGTCTTATGTAGACGAAACGCGCGTCTGGCGTATTAAATTATAATCCTGGTACCTTTGATAACTATTTACACCACTGGGTCGATGCCACTGCTGGTGGACGTTTCGTCCCCGATGGTATCACCAGCCCAGTAGTCAGCACTTCGGTGTTGACATGAATATCAATTATATGCTCATTTCTATAAATTTTCTGTTAACAAAACTTTTAATTTTTCGAAAAACTAAGGATTTTCTTACGCCCAGGAGTAGATTACCTTAGCCGTATTTGGCACAACTTTTAGGAATTTTTGGGTCCTCAATGCTCTTCCACTTTGTATCTGTTTGGCATTTTAACTATTTTGATCTGAGCGTCACTGATGAGTCTTATGTAGA
This sequence comes from Mytilus edulis, assembly GCA_019925275.1. Classification (NCBI taxonomy): domain Eukaryota; kingdom Metazoa; phylum Mollusca; class Bivalvia; order Mytilida; family Mytilidae; genus Mytilus; species Mytilus edulis. The sequence continues at coordinate 6,169,152 of CM034356.1, read as the reverse complement.
CGAAACGCGCGTCTGGCGTATTAAATTATAATCCTGGTACCTTTGATAACTATTTACACCACTGGGTCGATGCCACTGCTGGTGGACGTTTCGTCCCCGAGGGTATCACCAGCCCAGTAGTCAGCACTTCGGTGTTGACATGAATATCAATTATATGCTCATTTCTATAAATTTTCTGTTAACAAAACTTTTAATTTTTCGAAAAACTAAGGATTTTCTTACGCCCAGGAGTAGATTACCTTAGCCGTATTTGGCACAACTTTTAGGAATTTTTGGGTCCTCAATGCTCTTCCACTTTGTATCTGTTTGGCATTTTAACTATTTTGATCTGAGCGTCACTGATGAGTCTTATGTAGACGAAACGCGCGTCTGGCGTATTAAATTATAATCCTGGTACCTTTGATAACTATTTACACCACTGGGTCGATGCCACTGCTGGTGGACGTTTCGTCCCCGAGGGTATCACCAGCCCAGTAGTCAGCACTTCGGTGTTGACATGAATATCAATTATATGCTCATTTCTATAAATTTTCTGTTAACAAAACTTTTAATTTTTCGAAAAACTAAGGATTTTCTTACGCCCAGGAGTAGATTACCTTAGCCGTATTTGGCACAACTTTTAGGAATTTTTGGGTCCTCAATGCTCTTCCACTTTGTATCTGTTTGGCATTTTAACTATTTTGATCTGAGCGTCACTGATGAGTCTTATGTAGACGAAACGCGCGTCTGGCGTATTAAATTATAATCCTGGTACCTTTGATAACTATTAGATGGAGAATTGTTTTATTGTCAGTCATACATACATAGACCAGTTTAATTCTTTCTTGGTGAACAGGGAGAAAATACTTCAGAAATTAAAGAAATAACAAAGTACAAGTGATAAATCAAGTTTTAATATTGTCGAAACATACTATTTTATGTTTACAAAAAAAAACTATAATCGCTCGCCTTTACTTTTCAAGGTTCGCCTCAAGAATTTGCAAAATAAATATTTTTTTATTTAAATTTTCAAATCGCTCGCTCGCCCCAAATTTTGGAGTTCAAAAATCCGTAGAACAAGAAATTAAATTGGTGTGGCCTAACACTAAATATATCTATACATTAAAGAGAAGGCGGAAACTAACAACGGGACGTCCAAACTAAAACAAAGCCTGAAAAGAACTGATAATGCTTAAATATTAAACGACGAAAACCAGAAAAAAACCATAAGACCTAAAAAAAAAAACATCCTTTAAAAAAGGTTCGATCTGAATACATTGTAGGTCATATAGGAGAGTACGTCAGATATGAAAACTGTTAAATTTTTATGCAAATTAAAATTGTTTCAATCAAGGAAAAGATAAAAAAAAAAAAAAAAAAAAAAAAGAATTGTGGTCTCACCAATCATTATATAGCTGGGGTACTTTATCACTAAGATAATTATGACGGTCAACACACTTGTTATGGCGTACATAATACCTGAAAATCGGTTCTGATGGTTACATGAAGAAAAAATATACTGCTACAATGAATTAGTTTGATTTTAAAAGGACAAATACTGTATTTTACACGGAATACTGTTTAGACTGTGTCAACCCTCCCTTCATTAACTGTATCATATTATTCAAAAATTTATTAAAAAACTCATTTTTCAATTTTAACTGTTATGTCTATCTAGCTGTTGTCCAATCTGAGGCGCACACGAAGCATGGATATGCCAGGTGTTCACATTCGACCCGAAGCAGACATCTGACGTCATCTCGTTCAAGTGACGAAAAGAATTGACATTTATTGACATTTTTCTTCGAAATAATAACTGAAACGGAACGATTTGTTTATTTTTTTTGTATTATTGATTACTGTGTATTATTTATAACTTGTCCTTTTTATAATGTAGGGTTTATTGTGAAAAAAAGTGTTTACCTGGTCGCTTAAGAAAGATGGGAGAAATACAGAACAGACAGGTTTGTGTATTAAGGCTTTTGTAGACGGGTTATTATGAGACCCCGGTGTTGAAATCTAATTGAGTGACCTATGGGTCTAAACTGTTCATAATGTGAACAGTCATATTCTCATTGTGCCAAATAAAATTGAGAAAGGAAATGGGGAATGTGTCAAAGAGACAACAACCCGACCATTGAAAAAACAACAGCAGGAGGTCACCAACAGGTCTTCAAATAACGAGAAATTCCCGCACCCGAAGGCGTCCTTCAGCTGGCCCCTTAACAAATATATACTAGTTCAGTGATAATGAACTCCATACTAATTTCCAAATTGTACACAAGAAACTAAAATTAAAATAATACAAGACTTACAAAGACCAGAGGCTCCTGATTTGGGACAGGCGCAAAAATGCGGCGAGGTTAAGCAAAGTTTACTTAGATGATAAGTATGTTATAGAAAGCATTCCGAGAAGTGCCACTTCTTTTAAACAGAAATACACTTGTTACATCCTGTACAAATTTGAATGATATTTAAATCTACTATTTAAACAGATTTGTATTCAGGGTACTAAATCATTGTGTTGAAGTTATTACGAGTTCATAATAATAAATAATATATTATGAAAAGTGATTCATGTTTAATATTTCCTACTGTATGGGAAGCTATGTGCCATGAAACAAAGAGAAAATACTGATATTCAGATTAAGGAGATGAGCTTGTGTTAACAGTATTCAAATCAATTTTTTTTAAATGAATCATATTTTGTTTCCTGACGTGATGTAACAATCCATTTATTTGTTTACTTGTATTTAGTTTTGCTTCCTCGAAGTTGTCATTACGACATTTAAAATCGGCCTAAAACTAAAACGCCAAAAATATGTGTCGTCTTTCATGACAAATCTGTATTCTCTAAGGCTTAATTGTATTTCATTATTTCCCATGTTATATCTGTCTCGTAAAATCTCTGATGGTAGCATTTCTTTCATTAATGCTTTACATTTGTTTTAGTTGTTTTATTCAACAATCTTATAAAAAAGAAGATGTGGTTTAAGTGCAACTGATATAACTCTCCATCCAAGTCACCATTACAGGTCAAAGTACGACCTTTAACACGGATCATTGGCTCACATCGAACAGCAAGCTACAAGGGAACATATTTGTCGAGTTATAAAATATTATTTTGATAAGCAAAGAGAAAAGTTTGATTAAAAATACAAACTTTATGCATAACATTAAACTATACTTAAGAAAATATGAAAAGATAAAATAATACTTTATGAGTGCTTATTAGACAACTGTCGGTCAAATCGTATTGACGAGGATGTTAGCCACTATAGGAAACTTGACGGTTTCCAACAATCCATACCGTAGAGCCATCTATGAAGGACCTGACAATAGTTTAACAGGAAAACCAACACCCTAATTATGACCCCGATCCACCCCCACAAAAAAGAATATATAAGTAAAAAACAAACAAATTTTAATTCTCCCGTGGGAAAATGTGGAAAAAAAATCAGTTACAAATAGCTTTACTCGTCAGCTTGGTATGATACACAAAAATGACACCAACATTAAGACGAAAAACATCAATAAACTCGAATTAACTGAATACTAATTCAAAGCCAAAACAACTAATAGAACAATCATATTCTATTTCACGTATCAATACTTTTTGTTCATTTATATGTGTCGGATTTTATGTGATGTCCATTTTCTATGAACTTGTGCACATTTTTGCTTATGAGTCAGTTGAACCCGAATTCGTGTGCATGATTTAACATGTATTGAAGACCCATTGGCGGCTTTGGTGTGTTTTCTGCTTTTTGTGTTGGCTGTTTCCATTTTCATTTGAACGTCTAAAACGAAACACTGTATCCATAAAACACTTGGACCGTACAAATAATAATTTCAAATGCGTCTAAGATGGTACGACAGACACGGGCTTACAAAACGAACGTTATATATACTCACCGCTAGAATGCACAAAATGAACATCCGCGTTTAGAAAAACTAGATTCAAAATAGGGAATGAAATAAAATTTCCTTGTCTTGTAATTCTATATTAATAGAAATGTTAGATGTAAACTAAATTATTCAAAAAAGAAAAAAAGAAATATTGTTGTTAATTTCTAAATTTTTCAAAAAATATTACCTTGTATGAATGACCGTAGTGTAGATTTGCTTGTTTCCATTAAATCATATACGTCATTACGGTATTAATAAGTGCTATGGGATGTCTCACTCAAAAAGATTTTAAATGAATCTTTACTGAGTCAGACATTACTTTTGATAACTCATAAACATGTCGGCTGTAGAAATGCACAATAAGTGACCAACGATACTTAAAACATGTCGATAAAGTTTTTGTTATGTTAAGGAGAGAAGAAATTTTACAGCTTATATACAAATCTTCTTCTCTCAAACTACTGGCCCAAATTTAAATTAATTTAGCCACAATCATCATTGAATCTAGTAAAGAAACTTTGTCCGGTGACTGAGCCAACCTACTAAAAGAGAACATAGGGGGAAAATGTAGATTTTGGCTTATATCTCTGAAACAAAAGCAGTTATAGCAGATCTCACGGGTATAAAAATTTTATCAGGTCAAGATCTACCTGCCCTGAAATTTTCAGATGAATCAGCTGACAACCCGTTGTTAGGTTGCTGTCCCTGATTTGGTAATGATAAGGAAAATTTACCGCTTTTGGTTATTATCTTGAAAATAATTATAGATATAGAACACTGTAAACAACAGTAATGTGTAGCAAAGTAAAATCTACAAATGAGTCAACATGATTAAAATGGTCAGTTGACCCCTTGAAAGGATTTAAAGCTCTTTATAGTCAATTTTAATAATTTTTCGTAAATTTATCTTATCTTTTACAAAAATCTTCTTTAGTGTATCAGATATGTCCAAAATGAGGGTATCTAGTTTTGAAATTGTGTCCGATGACTCAGCCCGCGAACCAAGATGGCCGACATGGCTACAAATAGTACGTAGGGTAAAATGGAGTTTTTGGCTCATATCTCCGAAACCAGAGTATTTACAGCAAATCTGGGTAAAATTGTTCATTAAGTCATTATCTATCTGCCCTGAAATTTTCAGACCATTCCGTCAACCGTTTGTTGGGTAGCTGCCCTGAATTGGTAATTTTAAGAAAATTTTGAGCTTTTATACAGTTTTGGTTATTTTGTTTTTGAATATTAGTATAGATAGAGATAAACTGTACACAACAATAATGTACAGCAAAGTAAATTAAGATCTACAAACACATCACAATCACTAAAACACAATTTTGTAATGAATCCATCTGTGTCCTTTGTTTAATATACACATAGACTAAGGTGAGTGACACAGACTCTTTAGAGCCTCTTGTTTACAATCTTCTTTGTGTACAAAAATGTGTTCAAGAAGTGAACCCATACATGAGTTGAAATTCTTACTAGTTTATATTTAGATTCATAAAAAAGAAAAGAATACAGATTCCAAGCATGTAAGTGGTAAAACAAAGATTGTATGTGAAGCGTGAGAGTTTTTTCGGGGTACAGTATGAATGTTAGATAGAATAAATGTCAATTATATTTTTGCAGATCTGAACGATCAGAGAAAAAAATCTGTCCCGCAAATTTTTAAATTACAATTTTTGTGCACGTAACGACTTCTGACAAAGACATTCTAAGAAAATTGATATATTACTGCATATTAAGTATCCTTCTCGAGACATTATTTATAGTTGTAAAGAACGTTAAGTGACTTGCACTATACTTGATTTCAACTTTATTAAGAGGTCGTCAGCTCTTTGAACATATAAAATATTGTTGGGATTTTTCGTGTGCCATTTAAAATCGGATTATACGTGAATCGTTCTTTTTGTTTTCTAAAATCATCCTGTTTAAAAAGAGATACACGTAACAATAATAACAGTACGTTTATATACGTTGCAGTTTTCTATAATTTTGTTCACAAAAACATATTGCAGAAAAATACAATTTGATAAAAACAAGTTTATGTCAGTTCATCAACTGTATCAGGTTCCTCCTCAGTGATGTGATACAGTATTTCGGTCTAAAATCACTCCAATAAAGCTCCTACGACAGAGACAAAAATGTTGAAAATTACACAAACATATGAATTACCATAAATCCACAAAAATGTTATGTCAGGATACTTGTGTGTTTATGTAGCATCCAGATTATTCAGTTTTGATAAGTTAGTTCAGATGTTTGATAATTTGACAGGCACTAGTAGCTATTTTCAATTTCAAAAATCCTATATCACTTTTTTTTCATTCAAGACGCACATTATTGTCTCAACAGATTAAAGAGTTGAATACGTTTTGCTACCTACAATATGTTCAGCTTTGTTATGACTTCAAACCAGTGTGTTACATAATCTTGTCGTTGTGTCTGAGTTTTAGAAGCTGAGACTAACATTATTTAATGCGTTATGAGAAGAGCAACCACTACTTAAAAATAAATATGTATTTTAGCATTCTTGTCAATTCTGACCTACTAGTTATCAAGAGATTTTGTCTCAGTAACCAAATCATTGTAAGTGTAGTTATTTATTTATAGTTGTCTACTTTGCAAAATTGAAGAGAAAATACAGATATTCAATCGTAGGAGGGGATTATGTAATTACAGCAGTGAAACGAAGAAGAAAAACGAATGTCTAAAAATATTTTATAATTTTTTACCTGACGTGGTCTGCAATTTTTATTTTTTTTATTAATTTCTAAAATTCAGATTTGCTTCTGCCAATGTAATATCTCGACACTTACTATCCGCTAAATATATAACGCCAAGGCTCTATGTTCTAAGACCGAATTGTTTTTCCTTATTTCCAAATGACTCCCCTTATAAGTCTTCTGGTCTCTTGTATATTCGTCAATACATTGTGAAAGATGCTTTATTTAACAATATTGTCTAGTTGAAAACATAATTTTGATAAACAAAGAGAATAGTTTCAATTCGAAAAAGGACAGAGCCGCAGTCAATTCTTGTGTACTACTATACCATAATTTACAACAAACCTTTTTTGAATGTATTAGTATTCATTCATAAATTTCGAAATTATTGGAAACTTAGCTTTCAACTCCCTCCGGCAAAGTTGACCTACGTTATACATGTTTGGTTATTCTTTTATCCTTTCGATTATATAACTCGTTAACAATGAACTAAAGGCTATTTTTGCTGGTGTGTTTTGTACGTGTGACTTTTTTGTGTTTCTTTGGTGACTCTGTACTTTTAAAGATCCCGCCATTATGTTATCATTCTATTATATGTTATGATGTTATTGTTGTATTATAAATTTGGCAATAATTTGAACGATAAAATTATTTTGCTCGAGATGTGGTATTAATCATAACTTGTGGATTCTTAAAAATTCTGAAGAACTTTTGGAATTTTTTTAAATCTCGGTCTATTTCTGGAATTAGTTCTAACAAAACTTTGGATTTTTCAGCCCTGTTTACCGCCGTTGCTCTTGTGAATTATAATTTTTTTTTAAATACTTTGAACGACAAAATTATTTGATATTTCTTCCTGTGTGACTTTCTGACGTCAAACACGCGAGCAGTGCATATGGTTTTTAAATTTGAAAAATGCCTTTTTGATAAACTCTTTGTTTGTTTTGGATAAAAAAAAAAGTAAAATCACAAAAATACTGAACTCCGAGATTGTGACACAGTGATGACTGCTGTACCCATCTTTTGACTATTTCACATATAACGTTTGTTTTGTTCACGCATCGTTGTCAATATAAAGGATTTTGATGCGACTGTAATACCAGTGAGAGTTTTAGCGCTATAAAACCAGGTTCAATCCACCATTTTACTTTTGAAAATGCCTGTACCAAGTCAGGTATATGACAGTAGATGTCCATTTGTTTGATGTGTTTTATCATTTGATTTGCCATTTGATTAGAGACTTTCCGTTTTTAATTTTCCTCAGAGTTCAGTAATTTTGTGATTTTACTTTAAACATTCTTGGGCTTTAAAATATTCGGCTTTAATTTCGGACAACTATCATGTTGTAGCCTGGTTAATAATGTATCTGAGCAGTTAATTTTCATGCCGAAACAGGACAGGGGTATAACTACAACATTAAAAAACAAACAAAATGGAAAACAAATCAGTTGCAAATAGCTTTACTCGTCAGCTAGACATGACACACAAAAATAAGATAAAAAACAGCAAGTACCGCTCAATAAGAACTCGAATTAACTGCACTATTTTGATTTCAAAATATAAGTGCATAGTTTCACAGGATAACAAGTTTAATTCAATGTAAGTACTAATGACAAAATATGATTCACATGTTTGATAGATAACCTTTCAGAATAATCTAATGAAAAAGATGAATTATAAATATTGAGCGTGTTCAAATTTACAAGCTCTTTAAATAACATTATCGTAATAATTAACTTAAATACGGTCAACCAAATGTTTGTTTGATTATTCTACATTAGCTCGAGGTATAGGGGAGGATTAAGTCTGAAAAAAAATCCCGCTGCATTTCAGCTTGTCCCAAATCAGGAGCATCTAAAATTTGTAAGTCTTCTGTGTATGTTTTTTTTTTTAGTTTTGTTTAATTTATATGTTACTGAGTTTTGTGGGAATTCAGTTTTCCAGATGTGTGCTTTGTTTATAGACCTTTTTGTTTTCTTTGTTGACATATTTGTATGTTTTAATAGTGATTAAGATGTTAATACAATTTGACTGTAGTTCCCCTATTTTTGACCTATTTTGGTTGTTCTGTTCACACATTTTTGTCATTGCGATAGCAATTAATGCAACTGTCATAAATGTGAAATGTTTAGCTAGTTAAAAACCTAGTTTAATTCAGCATTTTCTACATAAGAAAATGCCTGTATTAATTCAGGAATATGACGATTCTTTTTTGTTCATTTAATTTATTCGCGCTTTTTTGTTTTACGTTTGAAAAAGGACTATCTGATTTGAATTTTCCTTAGAGGTCAGTATTTTCGTTCTTGTACTTTTTTATTATCTATGTTGAAGCTTTTTCTCATTCACAATATGTTTGCATGTAACGACTTCTGACAAATACATCCTTAAATTGTTTAATCATTTAATATATTGCTATGCTTCTCGGGATATGACATTATTTGTAGTTGTCACAAAACGTACAGTTCAAGTTATTTTTAACTTTTTCGTAAATGAAGTACCATTTTAAATAAAAACCAGCTGTCACTCGAAATCTGTTAGACAGGGCGTTTATTGTTTTGTTAAACGAGGAAGAGAAAATTGTGTCAAGATTAGTGAAATGCACTAGATATTCAGATAGTATATTTTATTATAACTTTATTAAGGGCATAAGAAACAGATACAGATAATGACGTTGCTAATGTAAAATGTTGTTTTCGCGACGTCAAACTTTGACATATTGGGAAAAGATGCATTTTTCTACTTATATTTATCATTCAAACTTATTTAACTTGAAAACGAGTTCATAGACCCATAAGGTTTGATTACGTATAAAGATTTTGTGTACCAATTATCAGGAACAAGTCAACAATGCAGATTTTTTTTTATTTGAGAAATATACAGCCAAAAATAACGTTTATTTCATTGATGAATATTTGATAAATATGAGTTTTTTGTAAAAAAAAAATACATAAGTTTATATGACATATATATGAAACAGCTTGTTTTTTATCTTTCAAAACAAAAAGTTATGTATTTTTGTCGAAAGGAAAAATGTGGCCAATAATATAATTTTTAGCTTATATCTGCAATTTCCTCCTCATTTTACTCAAAAAGAAGTACATGAAGGTATATTTTTATTACAAAATTGATTTAATCATGTAAAAAATAGCATATTGGCTAATTCATCAAATTGTCAATCTGGGATATGAAACTGTATTGTATGCTCTTAAAGGGTCGTCAGCTCTTTGTACATTTGAAATATTGTTGATTTTTTCGTGTGCCATTTAAAATCATATTGTACGTGAATCATACTTTTCTGTTACTAAAATCAATAAATTTATTGGAAAATCTTTCTTATAAATACAAAAAGGGATACACGTAACTTTGAAAAAAGTACGTTAATATACGATGCAGGTTTCTATAATTTTGGTCAAAAAAATGTTTGAGGTAAAACAAAATCTAACAAAAACAAATTCGTATTTGTTCATCATCTTTATCAGGTTTTTGCCTCAATGCTGTAATAGAGTATTTTGATCTAAAATGACTCGAATAAAGGCCCTCCGACAGCGACATATTATTGAAAATTACACCAACATATAAAATAACCATAAAGTATCAAAACACTTGTGTAAGTTTACTTCAGCGCTGTTGAAGAATCAAGTATATTCGGTTTTGATAAGTCAGTTCATTTGTTTAATGAGTTGACAGAAACTTGCGACAGTTTTTAATTCACATTTTCAAAAATCCGATACAACTTTTTTTAATTAAAAACATTCATTACTGTCTCAACAGATACAATCAGTTTCAGACTTTGTGTTATCTACAATATATTCAGCTTTCTTATAACTTCAAAGCAGTGTGTACCATATTCGTGTGGTTGTGTCTGAGTTTAAGAAGTTGAGACTAAGGTTTTCGAATCTGTTATGAGAAGAGCGACTAATATTTAAACTGAAACACATGTTTTAGCATCGAATTCAATTTTAAATGCAATTCTAACCTACTAGTTATCAAGAGATTTTGTCTCAGTAACCAAATTATTGTTAGTGTAGTTATTTATAGTTGTGTACTATGAAGAATGAAAGAGAAAATACTGATATTACATTTGAGGAGGGTATTTTGTAATTACAGTTTTGAAATAAAGAAGAAAAACTAATGTCTAAAAATATTTCATATTTTTTTTACATGACGTGATTTGACAAGCTATTTTTAATTTCTTTCAATTTCACTTATTCAGTATTCAGTACATGTACTTCGATACTATTATATCACGATTTATAACAAACATTTTTATAAATGTATTCCTTCATAAATTTCGAAATTAGTAGAAACTAAGGTTGCAACTCCTCAAGCAAAGTTGACCTTATTTCTTTAAATTACAGCAGCCTTTTATTCAGCTGTTGTCGTTTGTAAATGTGTTTGCTTTTCGTTCATATTTTTTTACATAAATAAGACCGTTGGTTTTCTCCTTTGAATTGTTTTACAGTGTCATTTCGAGACCTTTTATAACTGACTATGCGGTATGGGCTTTGCTTATTGTTGAAGGACGTATGGTATCCTATAGTTGTTAATTTCTGTGTCATTATGAACTTTTGTGGAGAGTTGTCTCATTGGAAATTATATCACATCTTTTTTTTTTAAACTTAATTGGATTTGGCTATTTTTAGGATCCTGTTTTTTGTTTGTTTTGTAACTTGTTAACTGTTCATAGGGTTCATGTTTTTAAATGATATCCATTAATTAATAATTGGATGAAAGGGATTATTGATAAATATGAAGCGTGTTCAAATTTACAGGCTCTATAAATAACATAATTGAAAAAATATGAGCCTTCATGCGAGTAAATGTATGTTGGTTATTCTATATTGCCTCGAGGTATAGAGGAGGGTTGAGATCTTGCAAACAAGTTTAACCTGCTTTATTTATTTAGCCTGATTTCAATCATGAGATTCTAGCATTTGTGAGTCTTCTGTGTTGGGGTTTTTTTGTGGGGAAAAGGGGGGGGGGGGTAATTTTAATTTTGGTTCATCTTCATTTTTGCTGAGTTAAGTTTGATTTCCATTTTTCTTTTCTATATGTCTATTTAATTGTCTTTGTAGAATCATTTGTTTGTCCTATTGGTGATCAAGAAAATAACAGAATGTTGACTGCTGTTCCAGGTTTTTTGACATTTTTACCTATTTTGCTTGGTTTTTTTACACATTATTGTCAATGTAATAAAATTTAATGCAACTGTCAAAAAAGTGTGAGGTTCAGCTAGCTAACAAAAATCCGGTTTAATTAACCATTTTATACATAAGAAATGTCTGTACTAAGTAAGGAATATGACGATTCTTTTCTATTCGTTTGATGTTTCTGAGTTGGTTTTTTTACATTTGATAAGGGACTTAAATTTTCCTTGGAGTTTGGCATTTTCGTGTTTATACTCTTTTATTTTCTATGTATGAGATTTTTAGAGGTATAGTGTTAAAATCTGATTAAATCAAGGGCATTTATATTTTTGAAGATCTGAATAATCATGTGAAGAAACCTGTACCGCCAGTATTTTATGACAGTATTTGTGCACCTAACGACTTCTGACAAAGACATATTAAAATTGTAGTAGCCAATTGATATATTACTGCATAAGTATCATTCTCTTGACAAGGCATTTTTTGTGGTTGTAGAGAACCTATTGTTTTAGTTATTTCAAACTTTGTAAATAATTATCGATAGCTATACAACACAAATTAGGAATATAAATATTTCACCATAAATCAGCTCTCACTCGAAATCTATTAGAACAGGGCGTTTAAGGTTTTGTTAAACGAGGAAGAGATAATTGTGTCAAGATTATTGCACTAAATATCTCGATAGTATTATTGATTATAACTTTATCAAGGGGTCGTAAGCTCTTTGATCAATTGAAATATTGTTGGGTTTTTTTCGAGTGCTATTTAATATTGGATTATACTTGAAAACATATTTTATGGTTTTCATTAAATCATTATGTTTATTGAAATTCTGTTTTGTATCAATTCAAAAGAAGAGGCACGTTACTATGAGAAATGTACGTTAATATATTATGTAGGTTACAATATAAACATTTTTTCAAAAAGAGATTGACCTGTTGTTGTTCATTGTCTGTGTCATCCATTTGGTCTCTTGTGGACAGTTGTGTCATTGGCAATCATACCACATCTTCTTTTTTATATATGAAGATAAAACGTTTTAATGTAAAGAAAATATTTAAAAAATGTACTTTAAACGTCTATACCGTGTTTTCAGTGCTTTAAAACTGTTTATCGCTCAAAAATCACTTTAAAAAAGCTTGTTCGACAGTTCAATAAGTTCAAAAAAATACATCAACATAAATAACGTTAATCAACAAAAACCTTGTATTAGAAGAGGAGCGATAGATACCAGAGGAACCGTCAAACTCATAATTCGAAAATAAACTAACAACGCCATGGCTAAATATGAAAAAGACAAACAACTATTAATTTTGATTAAGGCTGAAAAAATGCTTAGATAATGAATAGAACTAATATAAAGATTTCGGTCGATGAGAATATTTTTATTTATTTACTCTTGAAAGAATGATTATTAAAATGCGTGAAAAGTCTTATTCATTTTACTTTAATAGATTAATATCGTTCTGTTAGCATAAATCTAGTTTGCAATATCAAGAAAGAGCATATTTTTTACAAGTTAGCAAGGGGATACATCATCTTATGCAATTAGAAAAAAAAGAAAAAAGAAATTCAAAAACCTTTTTAAGACCTCACGTAATCAAGAATAAGCAATCAAAATAATTTCACATGGTACAAATGTCAACATTGCTTGATCGATTATGGTAAACAGAACATTAAGATAACCCCCTTCCTCCCCCTCCTAGAGTTGAATGGTTGCTCTCTAAGGCTTTCACTGTCAAAAGTTGACCAAAGTAAGTATTTCTATGTAATAAAATTGTGAATGGAAGTGGGGAATGTGTCAAAGATACAACAACCCGATCATAGAACAGATATCAGCCGATATACAGGATCTGCTTACCCTTCCGGAGCACCGGAGATCAACCCTAGTGTATGGGTGGGATTCGTGTTGCTTATTCTTTAGTTTTCTATGTTGTGTCATGTGTTCTTTTGTTTGTCTGTTTGTCTTCTTTCATTTTTAGCAAGGCTTTGTCAGTTTATTTTCGATTTATGAGTTTGACTGTCCTTCTGGCATCTTTTGTCCCTCTTTCAAGATCATTACAATTTCTAAAAAAAAGAAAACTGGTTATAGTCAACTGCATTTCTATTCATTTTTGTACAGATTTGTTTTATTTGAAATTTATTTGAGGGGGTTGATGTTTTATGTAATAGAAAGATGTGTACTGATGTTTAGTATGAATAAACAAATTAATTTTTTAGAAAGTTGAAAGAAGTTTATTTTCAAGATAGCAGTTACCATACATATTGAATTACCAAGATCTCGTCCTCAAAATAACTACCAAAAAGGTGTAAATATGTCAAACTTCAATTCTGTTTAAATGATTCGTCAACCTGAGTTTGTCGTTATTTGGTGATTTTAAAATCTTCCTTGACACTGTAGGATATAATTTGACAGTATGTGATGAGTAGTTTGATATGTATCAAATTTGTAATGCTTTCATATATGAATATTATTAAATTCTCCGTTTGTTTTTAGTTTTGACGGAAATTGCAGCATGCAAGTTGTGTTCAACCGATCAGAATAAAAGTAAAGGAACTAAGATTTATAAGAAAATGTAATATAACCTTTCGTAAGAAGGTAAGAAGTTGCTGTATAAAATTCAGGAAAAGTCAAACTCAGTTTAAGCCTCAACTAATTGCAACAGAAATTGTTTTATTAATTATCTATATATAGCATTTAAGGTGGTATGGGAGTCTAAAATAAAAATGATAGAACTTGTTTATACTTTGTCAAAATGTAGTATCTATTGATACATGTTCAAAAATATCATAAAAATGATAGGTCACCGCGCATTTTCTCAAGCTACAGTTTGTGACAAAATGACAAATTTTGTATGGATTATACAGGAAAAAACAACATTTTGTGAATAGAAACCACACTTACACACAGAAAAAAATCCCATAAAACCAAACTTGAGGAAAAGTCAAAATCAGCATTTTTAATTTCCTATGGAAATTTACATTGGAAAGGGAGATAACTTTGCAAACATAATTTTCTTAAAATTCATGAAACGTATGCTATTTTGATGGGTTATAAGTTCGTATTTGACGAATATTTGTTATATGATCTTCTGCTCATGAAGTGTACAAAACTGAAGTGTTATGGTTATTTTTTAATATTTGTTGCACATTTTGTATTAAAGAAATTGCAAATTTATAGCTTTGTGACCATTTTTAAAAAAAATAATGTAAAAATTTGGTATTGTGTATATCTGTTAATTATATTTGTTCAGCATCTACCTCCTTTAAAGAATTTAAAACCACAAAAAGAAGATTTTATGCTCAACCATTTATATTAAATTTGAGATTCTTTACCGGGACATGTAGATAGATTTAATAAATGGTCATCTGGCGAATTACGAAATCCAGTTTGTAGCTTGACAAAAGATATGAAAACACCTTTAAAGTTATTTTTCATACTTTAAAGACGGTTAAAATGTCAAAAACCAATACATTCTATTGAATAGCAGCGGTGCAGTTCTAATTTTGTATCAATTTTTATTGATATTTCTAACTTTTTTGCAGAGTTATCTCCCATATCAATGCAAATCTTCAAAGGAATTTTAATGTCGAGAATTTTTAGTTTTCCTTCAGTTAGATTTTGTTGGAATTGTTTCTGTGAATATTTGGGGAATAATGCTAAAGATTAAAACTTAAAAATCTTCTGTTGCAATTACATCAAGGTTAGGTTCAAAATGCTAGATTTACTGGACTATCCCCATAATCCTGTGTAGGATCTTTTAAATATTACGAATTCTTATCTTCTTTTTTTTGTAAATACATTATTTGCTGATCTGATATCAAACCAAATATGACGCTTACATATTTTAAATCTTTCAATGCTTTTAAAGTTGATTTGTTAATCAGATAGTGATAACCAAGATAATTTAACTGCACGCATGTTGATTCCTAGGTGAACATTTTGAGGTCAATCCAGGAACATTTAAGGCAAACATCCTGGTATAATCATTCTAAACATCAAAGAAAAGCTTAAAATGCAGTCGCAACAAACAAATACATGCAAATCTAAATCATTGAATATGTCACATATTGAATGATTTAGAATTAAATCTTTGTGTATCTTAATAGTTCAAATCCATGTTAAGCATGGGATAAGTCATTAAAAGAAAAATAGTAGTAACACTTTTTTTTATCAATGTTTTATTTTCAGTTTATCTTTTTTGTAACGTAAAGTGCACCTGCAAATGATTTGATAGCAAAGGCTATTTATACAGTTGCATTCATTAAATTCATGAAGTTTGACACCAAAATAAAATGTGCAAGACAAAAAAAGAAATATGAAAACAGAAACCTGACACATTAATTTATTGAATTTGTGTGAATTATTCATTAAAGCTATATATATTTTTATAATTCTAAGGGCCAAAAAAGATTCCTCAGCTATAAAACAGATGTACGTCAGTTTGTCTTTTTTATTGAAAGACATATACACCCAAATTATGAAGGTTTTTTTTAAAATATGAATGATTGTTAAAGGAGTAGATTCAATAAGGCCCTAAAATGGCCCTCTTTTTACCTTAACTTTCAAATTAGGATTTATTGACTAATATCCCAATGAATCATAGATTATACATTGACTATATAAGATATGAGCCTTTTTGTAGAAAATTTGCGTTCCTGCGTTCCTGATGACGTCACAAACAGTACTCATTTATATTTTCCACGAAAAATCAATGAAAATTGTTAAATTTTGCATTGATTATTGGACAAGAAACCGCATACGTCGACAAAAAAAATCTTTAAACACAATGTTTGTAATGACATTTTGCATTTTGCATGTTGAACTTGATTATTTAGTTTGTCAACGCCAGCGCTCTATGTTTCCTGGTCCTAGATTTGGTTGAGTTCTGGCCAATTTTTTCATATTTCGTCAAACTCTCTTACTTTGGCCTTTTTAGATGTAGAAATCTACGCTTTGGAATAAAACTTTGACGTTCTTTTTTACCATCTCATATGTCTTTAAGGCAATTTCAAACAAATTTTATCTTGTACCATTCAATTTTATAATCGGGGCCAAATATGGCCCTTACCGAACTTACTCATTTCAGTTATTTAACGATAAATTAAAACAACAGAGTCCATCGATGTGAAATAGATATACGGGTTGTACAGACAAAGATAAATAATGGTATGGGCATGAAAGGTGAAATAACCATGTTTATAACAGATCATAAACTTGTAAATTCAACCCCGATCAGAAAATTGAAAGAGACCAATATATAACACTGTGAATACTTTATATAAAAACTACTGAAAGGACGAAAAAAAAACGCTTCAGGAAAAAAAATAATAGATTGAATTAACTGCACTTAAATACGACGCGACTTTCATTGAAAAGAAAAAGTACACGAAAAAAGGATTGAAAAAAACATATCTTTAGATAACAAAGGATTAAATGAAAATCATCAGATGAATTAAGATAATGAAACAACAGCAACAAATAGGAATATTTGAATAAAAAAGAAAATCATTTACAACAAAAATCGAACTCCAAACTTAAATGTGAGAAGTCCATCCAAACTGAATTAAAACTGAAATAACAAATTAACGTCTATATTTAATCTTGAATTATATAACTAGCTAAACCTTCAGCGTGTATGACAATTGTGTATAGTTCTTTCATGCTGACAAAATTAAGCTAGTTAGTTCAACCGACATATTTGTTTAACGTGAAAAGAATTGGAAATCAGTTGCAAAAACTTTAAAAACAGACAGTACATATATACAAAACTGATATATATATATATGTACATAAACAATCAAAAACATCTGACACTTTTTTATTTTTTATTTGTCAATGATGGTACATACAGTATGGTAAACATAATGACATATACACTTTCCAAATTATAAAATTAGTCAATATAAATACAAGAGTACAAAACCAAGTTGACTAGCAGTGGTTCCCAATAAGTACCAATTTGAGTACCGACTGTATGAATTATCAATCCACCAACACTACGAATAAGTTGTCGATCAAAACGAACAGCAATTTGATGATTTTATGTAAGGCGTTTGTGTTGTGGGAATCAGTATTGTTCATGTTGTTTCTCACAAAGTAAAGTAAATTTAAACCTTGAAGTTTTATCTACGTTTCCTATTTTTCATTAAAATAAACCTCAGTTTTATTAGAAAATGTAGTCGATCTTTCAACTGGGTAATAATAGTGTTACGTGTAAAAAAATCAAATGTTTTGATTTAATTACAACATGGTGATTGTGAAGAAACATTTTGGAATATATCTTAAGAGTTAATATGAAACCACATCTAATTGACGTTGCTGGATGAATATACCTCCTCATTATATTTCTAAAGGCCATATGTATCTGCATAAAGAATGGTGATAAAACCTTTTAGAAGATAAGAAGAGTGCTTTACATTCATTTTGTAATTTCGGGGTCTTTTGAAGCTGGCTATGCGTATGGGTTTATCTCATTGTTGAAATCTGTACGGTGACATATTGTTGTTAATTTCTTGGTAATTGTTGGTTTCTTGTGGAGAGTTGTCTCATTAGCAATTATAACACATCTTATTTTTATATTTAGATAGAATTTCATTAAGCATTTTGATACCGGCTATACATTGATCTTTATTATGATTTATTGTGAAGTTAAGCTATCAAGTGTACAGATTGGAGATTTATATCGTCCTTGTAAGTACAATTTTTAAAGGAGAGAAGAACTGATTTGTGTTTTATTTTAAATATCATGTTCTTGAATGATATTGTGTTACATGTGGTATTCCAAGTTTTGCTATTAATTCCCTTTATCTGGTAAAAAATTTCAAGTAATGGTTATTTCATTTAGATCAATATTGTGTGAAACGTTGAGGTTACGACGGACTAATTAAATAAAGATACAAACATAAAGAATTCCCTTCGTGCAACACATTTATTAATCATATTTCTCTGGTTTTGCTTGGCTACATTTTACATAAGATTTGTAGTAGAAATTCGCAAATAGTGATGTCATAGTAACGCCATAACATAAACCATAAATACAAAACCCATGGTTAAAATATCCATAAGCTGCGTGTACAAATAAGACGAAAAACTGTAAAATTTGCAGCTGGGTAATGTACTTTCGCCATGGGAAAGATTTATTAGGAAATGAAGCAGTTAGACAATAGTACATATACAATATGACGTGCACAAATGAATTTGTTGCTAGATAAGTAGCCATTGCTGGCCATGGATACAGATGGCAACAAGCATCTGCTAATAGTAACATGGAACTATGGTGATAAACATGCAGGAAGCTGATCTGTCGTTGCTTGTGTCGTAGAATCATAAAAACTGTATCAAGCAATTCAATTATTTTTGTTATCCAGTATAGTCTGAAATATGGCTGCAAATAAGGTGCTGGGCGAAGCTCAAATGTTGATTCGCTTAAAGTTAAACAATAGAGAAATCCTAATAATGAGTACAGGGAAATAAAACTACAAGTAAAGTTATAAAACATCATCACCTGAAAAAGAAAATGGAAAAATGTTAGTAATGTCACTGAGAAATTAAATAAAATACCAACTTGGAATTAGTGTGGTGGACAGACAGTAGTTGCATAATTCATGTAATTATTTCAAATCTTTAATAAAATAAAAGTTCACATCCATTGTGTGCGCCTGTCCATTTCGTTGTGATGTGAATGTACTAAATATATATATATAAGGAAATTACCAGAAAAGTATATCATTGAGTTTTAAAAAAATAGTTTCAATTTTTATTTGTAACATTTTCTAGTAAAACTCGAATTTTCAAAAATAAACAATCCCATACAAATGAAGGTCAGTCAAAATAAATATTCACTGCTATTTGTTTTAGAAAATAAAATCTAAATGCTGTACAAAATCCAAATAATGAAACCATTACACTATAGCTACTTACTGTTCTGCCCTGTATAGAGGAAGTAACTTTTTGCCATAAAGGGGATACCAATATCATAAGGAGATAAACACAGAATAGTGGAAAAGACTGTAATGAAACCGTTAAACCAACAAATTTCTGGACGCCTAGTATCGTCAATGCCATTCTGAAAAAGAAACATCTGGAATATTATCAAAATAAAAATGTAACACATTGAATACGTGTTGCAAACATCAAAAAATATAATTTGAAAACTTGATCTCAACTACTTATCCTGTTGAAATAATGTACTCATTTTGCGACAATTACAAGGTCATGCTTCGCAGACTGTTTAAGACGTCTTTACACTAAATCAATTTGATATGCACTTATTTGAATTTAGTCTTTTATATCTCTATGTTTATATTTTATATATTGCTGAGTGGGTTTTTTTATCCTGTTTTTTTGTCATTGCGTTTTTAATCTATTTTCGACTTATCAATTTAAGAATCTCTTTGGTATCTTTCGTCTCTTTTAGTTTTGGAAATTATGAGTTATTTAGTAGTTGTATCACCCCGAATGAATGTTAGGTGTCATATTGTTTTTCCTGTGGTTTTTTTTTCTCTAAACTTTATTATACCTCCACTTTTAAAATTACCACCGTTACCAAAGGAACAAATGTGGAATTTTTTTTTAGTATACCTGAACTTAACATCTTGCAGTTTGTATACAAAGTTGATGTCCACCTTATCCAGGTTTGGGATAATTTGGAGAATCTTTGTAGTTACTGTATTTCCATGGAAATGTTTTATATGGAAAAACATTAAAGTCGATTAACACTATAGGTCAACCCCAGTAAAACTAAAATGGTTTTTTTCCAGTCATGCGTCAATTTGACATTGTCTTTTACCATGGTTAGAGAAAATATGTTCAAATATCAAAATGCAGCAAATTTATGTAAGTTTGTACAAATATTGACGAGCATATGCAGAGTTGCTATTAGACAGGAATTTTCAAAATATTCGTCGTTACAACGGAAACAGCAAAAATATGAAAAAATTGAAAACGCTCCAAAGTTCATGAAGGTTGACATTGATGTTGACTGGCCAATATAGATGAGGCTTTTGACTTTGTTTTTCCCAAAACGGCTGCCGTTTTCATGGAAACATAAAAAGTCTTTAGAATTTTTACGGGCTGTAATATTTTTAACAACAATAAAAAAAAGTAGAAGAAATAATCGTATTGATGTGTATTTTTCAATTATAAAAATAATGTAACAGTTCAAACTCGTTCATTATAGTTAATAGCTCTAATAATATATGACTACTGTCTTTTCCTTAAATACGCGCAACGGGATTACAATTATTAAGAAAGCGAAAATATATCTTAGATGTATATGTATCTCTTTCTAGATAGAATTCATTACATTTATAAAATAATTTACTACAGTATGTAATCTTAATCAACATTGAACTGACCTGTAAAGTGGTATTACTTCTAATAGCTAGTAATGTATGCAAACACCTTTAACATGTAAAACTTACACGTCAATAGCTATTGTAAACTGAATTGTTATCTTTCAATTTCAATCACTTTCGATAAAAGTAATAAACTAATATATCAAGTGTTGTTCAGGTGAAAAACAAAGGGTAGTTTAAAAGAGTTTATGGGCATGCACAAATTTTATTCATCAAAGACTTTTAGGCTAGTGGATTCAAAGTTGTCTCATTATCAAAAGTTTTGTTCAAGAGGGGGTCCAGAGGGGCACAATGCAAAATAAAGGTAAACAGGAAGGTGTTGAGTAGTAAATCTGAAATACTTCACCCGGTATAACTGACAATATAAACCCTGAAACCAAATTTCAGAAAGCCTTGTACTGTAGTTCCTTAGAAAAATGTGACGAAAATTTTCAACTTGTCTGTCATGTGTAAAATGATACAAGTGTTCGGTAAAAAGGAAGTTGTTGATTTGTGAATCTAAAACCGCATCACACGGTATAGCTGACTAATCTAAACCCTGAAACCAAATTTCATTAATCCTTGTTTTGTAGTTCCTGAGAAAAACTGTGACGAAAATATTCATGTGACGGACTGACTGACGTATAAACTGACGGATGGACTGACGGATGGCGGACTGATGGATGGATGAACGGACGAATGGACAGACAGAGGTAAAACAGTATACCCCCACTTTTTTTAAATCGAGGGTATAACAAGAAGCGAACGGACTTCTTAATTAAACATTTTACGAAAAAACATACGACAGACATGAACCAATACAAGGACAAGCTCCAGGCTTCATGTGGCGTGGTTTAACATGTTTGCGAGTGCATAACCAGTGATTTAACAGCACAACATATGAACAAACTTGAAAAAATAAATTAAAATTGATTTCACTCAAAAGAACGGTTCGAGCAAAAATTTATATAAAAAATACCGAACTCAAATTCAAAACGGGGCAAGTCAAAGAACACTGACAAGAAGCAACCAATGTAGACAGTCTTATTCCTTCCTTGGTAGAGGCATTTGCAGTCGAAAATGGTGGATTTTACCTAGTTTTGTAGCTAGCTAGACATCCAACTTATGACAGTTGATGACAGTAATTCCTAGTTTATTTTGATACGGTCTTTATATCACATGTAAGCTTTTGTACAAGTCGGCAATAATGGATTTTTAATTTTGCTGGTGCCTAGAATTATGAAATAATTACTCATTTGGATAAATAAGATAAAACTCAAGAACAATATCTGAGTCAAAGTAAAAATAAGAATAACACTCAATAGCGATATCTGAGCCAACGTAAAAAATTAGAGTAACAATCAATTACAATATATATATAAAATATAAATGAGCACCATTTGTTGCAATGAAGCAATATAAAAACATTACAGTTGATAATACTGCTTAAATAAGTGACAATCTTATCTTGACTAAGGACTTTCCGTTTTGAATTTTCCTCGTAGTTCGGTATTTTTTGTGATTTAACTTTGTATGCTACATAGAGGGGGCGTTCATATTCGCCGTGGACACAATTTCGCCGTTTTATGATTTTGAGGTGTAAAAACTTCAAAGGATGGTTGAAATGGGCGAAATATGCCGTTAAATTATATTTTTATAACAAATATAATTATTTTTGAAAATGAGACTAAATTTCGGCACTTACAGCAAAGGACCGAAAATTGGACAACAATTTTCAGCCAATTTCATAAATGACTAAAACGGTTTCAAAGAAGCATTTCTTAGTAATTCTTTGACTGATTGCCCTAAATTTCATTTTTTTTTGCACCTTTCAAATGTCTGCTATTCGTCTATAATGTAATTTATTTGATAAATATTGTTTAAAGCTGCAGTTATTTGGTTTTAAATAGATATGTAAAAACGGCGAATATGTGTCCCCCGTTGACAAAAAATTAGGAAATTTCAACACCCTTTAATCAAACTTTTCAGATGATTTTACTCAAAACAAACATTTTTTCAAGCTAAAAATATTTTACATTTGAAGTTATCTTCATATAGAAATATCAGTATACTTCAAAAACATAAAGACCTGAACATAAACTGAAGAAAACATGGAAAGATATGGCGAAAATGAGCACCCCACTCTACATGTTGATATGACATGATTCCCCATTTCCATTCTCAATTTTATGTACATGCCATGTATGAATAAGAATAAAATCTCGGATGTGTTTAACTGTATGTTGAAAAAAATTAAGTTAAATTCTCATGACATATACATGTAAATTTGAAAAATCATGATATCTGTACGAAGTCAGGAATTTGAGAGTGGTTGTCTATTTGTTTGATGTGTTTGAGCTTTTAATTTTGAATTTGATAAGGAACTTTCCGTTTTTCAAGTTAAAATATTGATATAGGGAACACAATACTCATTATAATAATTTGGCTATTTTTACTTTATTATTATGGGGTTGCTCTCTTATTGATATTTCCCCACAATCATAATTAAGTCGATGCAGTCATGATTAAAACCATAGAACTTTCGTCGGCATTGCCAAATTGAAGTTATCTTCATAATATAATAATAAAAATTATTGATCAATGGCTAACGGTTGTGCAAACTTGTCAGTTTTGTATAATAGATAGAATAAGCAGCCACACTAAGAGCAAAAGATACACCCTTGTTGTGTATATTAAGATTATTGAAAAAAAATTCTAGACATTTAGAGGATATTTCAACAGAAGCAAATAAAATGGCTTTGTAGAAAAACATGAATGAGGTAGGTAACCTTATGCTTAAAAGTTTTATGTCAATCATTACAACAATGAGGAAAACTATATATACTGCAAAATGACACAAGTTCTCAAATCAGATTAAAAAAATAAGAAAATAATTCCTGATGCGATTCCATAAAAGCAAGTGCACAACGTCATCATACGTGGAATTTTCCTATTATATTTCAGGATTCTGGGTTTAAAATTGTAGAAGGTAATTACACAAAAGTTGTACCCTCTTACATTAATTTGGTTAAGAAGGTACTGAGTTCTCAAGTCTGGACTAGTCAGAACAAAAACCTTCATTCAATTCCATAAGCTTCAAAATATGTGAACTTTTCCTGTGAAATTTCAGGATGTAGGTTGAAAACGGAGTTGGTTTCACATAGGGTATGCAACCAACATCATCATACTGTAAACTAGTTTTGCTCTTAGTACAACCTGGTTGTCAAAGAAATAAGGAATGTATTTTTTGTTTGGTTCTTTTGTAAGACAAATTGCAGTGATCTTAGGCAATAAAAGTTCACAATGTAACAAATATTAATAAACATATTCGTTTTAAATTTTGAGGCATCACTAAGATTGGCAAACACATATACATTGTTGTCTCTTTTGCACATTCCCCATTTTCATTTACATTGGCTAGAGGTATAGGGGGAGGGTTGAGATCTCACAAACATGTTTAACCCCGCCGCATTTTTGCTCCTGTCCCAAGTCAGGAGCCTGTGGCCTTTGTTAGTCTTGTATTATTTTTATTTTAGTTTCTTGTGTACAATTTGGAAATTAGTATGGCGTTCAATATCACTGAACTAGTATATATTTGTTAAGGGGCCAGCTGAAGGACGCCTCCGGGTGCGGGAATTTCTCGCTTCATTGAAGACCTGTTGATGACCTTCTGCTGTTGTTTTTTTATGGTTGGGTTGCTGTCTCTTTGGCACATTCCCCATTTCCATTCTCAATTTTATTGCACGTTGACACGAAGTAGCACGTTTTGTTGGGAAGGTTGTTCAATTGGACATACCACCATACCTTGAGATAATAAAAACCTTTTTGTTGAAGCTAAGAGCAGATTCCTATCATTACAATTGGATGAACATACACAAAAACTTAAAAAGGTCAATACCTAACGCAACAGGCGGCAAAGAAAATACCATTGAACACTTAGTAACTTACTTAATTGTCAAAGATATCCGTTTGAATTTATATAAATGGTGAGACAGATTAAGACATATTAATGATTGTCCAACTGTAATGAAAAAAACTCCTAGCACCTTAAAAAAACATACCCTCCCGCCTCAATGAAAAAATATTCAGACAGGGGAACATATTTTAAACTCCTATGAATGTTATGAAAAAAACTACTTGCGCCACCAAAAAATTATCTTTAAAAATTATTAACAGCACATATTGTTGTTGAATTCATACTTGTCTATCGGAATTTCAAAATCTAAAAAGCTCTAAATCATATTCTGTACTCAACAAGCATTAGTGCCAAAATAATTACTTGGAGAAACCAAGTAGCAGACCAGAGTTATAAGAAACAATTTAACACACAGAAATAAGTCTTATATATTAAGAACTGAAACCTAAGTATCTGGATCAGGAATCACTTTTAGAACAACATTGACAGAGCTGTTTACCAAGTTTGTTAACATTAGATATTTTGAACTTTTCTTCTTTGGGTGACTTCCCATTTTATATTCAATGGAAACAAGGAGGTGTGCAGTCATTTAGGTGACCTAATTAATAAAGAAAATATGATTTTTTATAGATTTGAGCAATTTCAAGAAAGAGTAAAAATCAACAATTTTATCAAATATTTCGAGAATCCCTCAGACTATGAAAAAATGCCTTAAAGAGAACTGTTTGAGGCAATATTTTGATAAGCCTGATAATGGTGATATTTTTAAAGAGAATTATAGGTATTGTGAAAGCCAAATTTGTATATAAAAATTTAGTAAATAAAGTTATTGAACTACCAACAGTCACATTTTCGAACTGGGAAGAACTGTTGATAATTGATTCAACAGAATGGTCAGAATATTTCAGGATAACCAACAAATCCTGTAGAGATGTTTATTTAAGAACCTTTCAATACAAATTTCTGCATAGAATCATAGCAACTTATACCTTTTTATACAAAATTAAATTAAAAAACACCAAGATGAGTACTTTTTGTAAAGTTGGTGAAGAAACCATTGAACACCTTTTCTTGAATGCCCAATAACTTTTCAATTGTGGCAGTCTTTTTCAAATGTAGTAAATCTATTTTTTGTAAGCTTTGTTCTTAACAAAGTGAATGTGTTACTTGGTTGCAAACATGAAAGTTTATTACTGAATCTGTTAATCAGAATTTCAATGAATTATATATACAAATGTTAATTAAATGAAACCAAATTAAACATGCTTGGGTTAAAGAATAGAATAAAGAAATACCAATTTCTTGAACATTAGAAAGAGAACAGAGTACAAGTTTGTGAAAAATTTTGGTCTCCACTTTAAATGTTATATTAAATTAATCATTCATGTCATTGTTACATATACATAAGAAATTTTATTTTCATTTTTTATGAGCAAAAATTTATCCATGAGCTTTTGATTTTTTTGATTTTTTTTATTAATTCTTTTTTTTTTTTGTCTTAAAAATATTTTTTTTGGTAAAATGTAAGTCAAAATACATATTGTAGCATAACAAATGAGTGAAGAGTACTTGTATTGAATGAAAGAAAGTCATAGAGCGAGAGAATATTACCAAATAAAACTTATATGTAACCTTAAATATTATAATTGTAAAAATCAATTTGTCAGTGATAAAAATTATATACTGAATTATTTTCTATAATATCGAACCCCTAAATACCCTTGTCAGGTGATAAGTGGGGGTACGTGTATAATAAATCCTGGCTATTGAAAAACAAGTAAAAGGAAAAAAATGTTTGTTAACTGTAAAGTTCATATTCTTTCTGTCAGTATTTTAACGTTGGGCTTGTATCTCTTAATGTTGAGTGTGGTGAGGGTAGCACCTTCTATGGAGTGTGGTCTTCTTTCAACAGAAAAAATAATACTAGGAAAATACTGACTATGTGTTATAAAAAAAATTAAAAAAAATAACGTAGAAATTAAAGATACTATATATTATAACTTAAATGTGCTTTCAGAAAATACAAAGATAAATTGGGTTCAAGGGATTTATTTTCCCTGTTATAATACGAAATACGTAAACTTACTACACGTTCCTTTAGACACATTAAATTGACTTAGTGGGAACATCTGAGACATCAGAACGAGAAAGAATATCAAAGATACCAAAATGAGAGGGAATATCAAAATAGACAGGAAAATTATAGACACATTCAAATGGATCAAAACTACCCTTACCAATGAGATGAGATAAACAATGTGAATCATGAAAATGACAACATGTAATACTGATGAAACAAAACTTAGAATTTTTCGAAAAACTAAGGATTTTCTTATCCGAGGCATAGTTTACCTTAGCCGTATTTGGCACAACTTTTTGGAATTTTAGATCCTCGATGCTCTTCAACTTTGTACTTGTTTGGTTTTATACATATTTTGATTTTCGCGTCACTGATGAGTCTTATGTAGACGAAACGCGCGTCTGGCGTACTAAATTATAATCCTGGTACCTTTGATAACTATTAACACCACTGGGTCGATGCCACTGCTGGTGGACGTTTCGTCCCCGAGGGTATCACCAGTCCAGTAGTCAACACTTCGTTGTTGACATGAATTTCAATAATGTTGTCATTTTTATAAATTTCCTGTTTACCAAACTTTGAATTTTTCGAAAAACTAAGGATTTTCTTATCCGAGGCATAGTTTACCTTAGCCGTATTTGGCACAACTTTTTGGAATTTTAGATCCTCGATGCTCTTCAACTTTGTACTTGTTTGGTTTTATAAATATTTTGATTTTCGCGTCACTGATGAGTCTTATGTAGACTAAACGCGCGTCTGGCGTACTAAATTATAATCCTGGTACCTTCGATAACTATTAACACCACTGGTCGATGCCACTGCTGGTGGACGTTTCGTCCCCGAGGGTATCACCAGTTCAGTAGTCAACACTTCGTTGTTGACATGAATTTCCATAATGTTGTCATTTTTATAAATTTCCTGTTTACAAAACTTAGAATTTTTCGAAAAACTAAGGATTTTCTTATCCGAGGCATAGTTTACCTTAGCCGTATTTGGCACAACTTTTTGGAATTTTAGATCCTCGATGCTCTTCAACTTTGTACTTGTTTGGTTTTATAAATATTTTGATTTTCGCGTCACTGATGAGTCTTATGTAGACGAAACGCGCGTCTGGCGTACTAAATTATAATCCTGGTACCTTCGATAACTATTAACACCACTGGGTCGATGCCACTGCTGGTGGACGTTTCGTCCCCGAGGGTATCACTAGCCCAGTAGTCAACACTTCGTTGTTGACATGAATTTCCATAATGTTGTCATTTTTATAAATTTCCTGTTTCCAAAACTTAGAATTTTTCGAAAAACTAAGGATTTTCTTATCCCTGGCATAGTTTACCTTAGCCGTATTTGGCACAACTTTTTGGAATTTAAAATCCTCAATGCTCTTCAACTTTGTACTTGTTTGGTTTTATAAATATTTTGATTTACGCGTCACTGATGAGTCTTATGTAGACGAAACGCGCGTCTGGCGTACTAAATTATAATCCTGGTACCTTTGATAACTAGAAACAACTGTTAGAAAAATTGTCTTTTAATTAAATATCTTTGCCAAATCATAAACAACATGAATAACGCTGACAATTAAATTTGCATTGTAACAATTTATTGTTTTGTATTTATCATGTTTATCAAATTTTGATAGGTACGGTTTTAATTTTTGTAATAAAAATAATAAATGATAACTTGACGTCGAAAGATTCGATGAGGTGCTGAAGGCTTTAATATTTTAACTGTTTTTTAACACAAAAAAGAGAAAAAAAGGAATGAAAGAAAACATGAGATTTAATTATTTTTGAATTGTCTATTTTAGTAGTACAGGAAGTACAATATGTTTTGCTTTGACCTATGCTTATATGCTTGTTGAAACAGACAGAAAACAAAGACAATATTATCTTGATATGGGTAGCTAATAGTGGTAATTCCTTCATCTACATGTATATAGGATCAATAGGATCCCTTTCAAATTATTCATATGTTATTGTTCATTAAGACAAAGAAATACATTTGCTATATTTTATAAGAATTTACTTTAATTGTTCGGTTTACATAGATATATATAGGCTAAGCATTTACCCTAAAATGTAAATAATACATTTGAATTTACTTGTACATCTAAATAGTTTTAATTGAAAATAATTACAGCTTAAAAAAAATTCTGAAACTCTAAGAATATTTATATATAATTGACATATATATATTAAAATGAAAATATTTTTCACTTGTATGTATACTATTGAATAACATTAAGTGTGTAATATATTCACATTATGTACAAAGGGAGATAACTGTAATACTTTAGTAAAACTCTTTGGAATATTCATGGTCTTGGGGATAAATACATGGACCCTAGTTTTATTGAAAATATTAAATCTGATATAAATGTTATTCTTTAAACATGGAAAGGAGAAAGTGCAGATACAAAAATAAATGGATTTGTATCAATATCAAAATCTAGGGGGGAAAATAAAAGGTCTAAGAGACATAGTGGGGGTGTTATTGTTTATATATAAAATAATATATCAAGGAATAGAATATTTAAAGGATGGCTCTCAGTCACCAAATAGAATGTGCCTTAAACTGCAAAAAACATTTTTTGGGACTGCAACAAATATATATCTCTGTGCGGTGTACATCCCCCAATTAAATTCAACACACACTGCAGATGATTTACTTAATCTAGAGGCTGAAAAGTTCGTACAAAAATGGCTACAGAAGGGTACATAAACCTTAAATAAACTATTATATGAATTTACATGTTAAACACGTGGTCAATTTCCATGCTTTTTTGTTTATTTTTTGTCGATTATTGACAAACAGGTAACAATCGTTAAACTTCGGCTTCAAATCACTAACTTTAAATACCTACCATATTTTCATAACACTGACTGATTGAAAAAAAATTGATAAATTCGTGCACTGAAGACTAAGTTTATGATGTTTGTATGCATTGGTTCAAGAATTGGAAGAACATTATTTTTCCCCGGTCACTCGTTTCTTATGACTATAAAAACAATTTCTTTAACTATTCTGTTCCTTTTGTTTTTTTCATATGTGTTTCAAAATGTTATTTCATTCTTATTGCATTGATTGTTTTGACGACGTTTAACATCTCTTTTTAACTGCATTGATTGTTTTATGTTAAGCGCATAGAGTAATTTTAGTTAGATAATGCGCTATATAAATATGTAAATAATAATAATAATATTACTTCTGTTCCCTTTATTTAGCCTTTACTTGTATATGAGATGCTTTTATTATTGTATATTTGTATAACAGAAATAGAGACTTAACAACTAAAAAAAGTGCTTAATTTACCAACACCTTAAGAAGCACAACCATCCTTTTAAATATTTAGCAGTTCAATCTTTAGAAGTAGTAAATAAGCAGCCTGGTGAATCGCATTCAAAGTTTGTACGATCACGGAAAATAATTGAATTAAATTGGATTAAAAAATTACAGACAGTTTACCCTCTCGGTCTAAATGATAATATCATGGGAATTGGTAATATATCTAGAACCAATTCCGTTAACATTTTGGATATAGTTTCTAAAACTGTTCGTAAAAACCGTTCTCACGGTCGTAGAACAAATCGCAATCAAAGAAAACTTCGGGCCAATCATACCAATATTTCGGACCTAATTTCTATTTCAAAAAAACAACGGCAGACATTATCTGTTAACAAAACTCTGTTCGTTACCGGTTAATAAGTTAAATAAAATTTTGGAGGATTGCAACACAATTTCATATAGCAGTCCTAAGTATGAAATTGTTCAAATTATTATGGCATATTGTTATTCTAAATTATTTCCCAAAATTGATCGCCCTGAAGATTATAAAAAACATTTTATTAAAATTAAGTATGTCAATAAAGGCTTTGATTTTGTAAATATTGCCGGTATATTTAACGACCATTCTGTTAAAGAACAAATTCCTGGATATTTTGACAATACTGATCTACCTCTTATTTGTTATATTTACAAGAAATCTACCCGGAAATTTGTGTTTTATTATAGTCAATTGTGTAAAGATGTTAATATCAGTGAAAATACACCTACTTCATGTAATTGCAGTAATTCCGAATATATTTATGGACCCATTTCCCATGTTATAACAGCAGATCTTAACATCGTTCAAGACCGAGAGTTAAAATCATTTCTCAGTAAAGGACCTAAATATCGTCCCCCGTCAATTATTAATTGGAATGAGTGTCGTAATATCATCCACGACTCACTCCATACTTACTGTATGAAATGGATAAAACGGGAAAAAGCTGACAAAAAATCTTTGGACTCTTTTTTTAATTCAGTAATGAAGATAGTTGATATACGTATTCGACATTTTAAAGAATATTTTACTATTAACAATAACCACGATAAACCTATTTCTCGTATCAAACATAAACTAAAAGAACTAGCCAAGGAATTTGTTTTTGTACCGGCCGATAAAGCTGCTAATAATATTATTATTGTTTGACGTAAATTTTACATTGAGGTTCTGAAAAAGGAAATCACCAATTCACCAACATTCCAACTGACTCCATTTTCAGAAAACGAAATCTGTAACAAACATAAACTTTTAGCCACCGCTTTACAAGCAGAGCCAAATACAATGAAAGTCCCAACTATGTATTGGCTTCCGAAGCTACACAAAACCCCTTACAAATATAGATTTATTTCGTCTTCAAGCCATTGTTCAACTACTAAATTGTCTATTATTCTTACCAGCACACTTGGTACAATTAAAAACCTTATAATAAATTGTTCAAATAAGGCCTTCGAAAATAGTGGAATAAATTACTTTTGGAGTGTCAAGAACTCGTTGGAAGTACTTGATAAATTGCATGCTTATATTGGTGATTTTGAATCTGTTCAAAGTTTTGATTTTTCTACCCTGTATACCACATTGCCTCACATTCTCATTAAGAAAAAATTCACACACCTAATTAAATGGGCATTCAAAAAATCAGAATGTGAATATATATGTTCAAACTCTTTTAGGTCATTTTTTAGTAGCAATAAACAAAAAAACAATGTTAATTGGACATGCTTTGATACTATATATGCCCTTGAATTTTTACTAGATAACATTTTTGTTCGCTTTGGGGATTCCGTATATCGTCAGATTATCGGAATTCCAATGGGGACTAACTGTGCACCACTTATTGCGGACCTCTTTTTGTATTGTTATGAGTTACAATTTATGACAAAAATAAGCAAAGACCCATCAAAACAACATCTGATAAACAAATTTAATAATACTTTTAGATATTTGGATGATATTTTGGCTCTCAATAATGACGACTTCAGTATGTATATTAATGAAATTTATCCTGGTATACTTACTTTAAATAAAGCTAATACTAACAATGACCACTGCCCTTTCCTCGATCTTGATATCTATATCACTAACGGAAAGCTGAATACTAAAATTTATGATAAAAGGGATGATTTTTCATTTCCTATCGTTAATTATCCATTTTTAGGTGGTGACGTTCCCTTGTCACCATCTTACGGTGTTTATATATCTCAACTTGTACGATTCGCTCGTGTATGTAACAATGTTTTGGATTTTAACGAGAGAAATTTATATATTACTGAAAAATTATTACAGCAGGGTTTTCGATATCACAAACTAGTCAAAACATTTACTAAATTTTATCATCGGTATAAAGACATCATTCGCAATTATAGCTCAACATGCAGACTTCATATACGTTCAGGTATTTCACATCCAATTTTTTATGGAAATATTCTTTATAAAGCACAAAGGTGTCAGTATTCACCTCATAAACTTACAAAACCTTTGAATAGTCTTATTAAGAAGGGATATAATTACGATACTGTTGTCAAGTCATTAAAGATTGCATATTTTGGCGTTAATATTGAGTCACTGATAAGGTCTTTGCGTCGGAACTAAACACATTTATTCTAAAAACAGTTGTTGGCATGACACGGGTTATGTTCTTTTCATATATGTTATGATGGTATGATACTAAACCCCTAACGGGAAGGATTGTGCCTGATGTTCATATGATGAAATCATAATCTTTCAGTCAGTTTAATTGAAGTCTGGAGCTGGCATGTCAGTTAACTGCTAGTAGTCTGTTGTTATAAAAGTTTTATAATTGTAATTAAATCAATCTTTTACATAAACACTGAAGATGACAATTATTTGTTGCTACATTGCTCTACTGTTGAAGTCCTTACTGATCAACGGCTTAAAAACTAGACCTTTACTGGCAACTTTCCTTTTTTTGAGTTGACATTCTTCGCATATTTCTTTAAACAAATCCAGAAAATGCCTTGTCACATTCGAGTACTTCTTGTTGACCTATTTTAACATTTTATCTCTTCCACCATGTCCAGTGTTCATATGTGCTCTCATTATAATGCTGTATATTTCCTCTGCATATGCATAATATAGGATAGGATCTTTCAATGACTGTCGCTTGTTAATCATTTTTTCTACATCACCACAGTGTAACACATCAAATCTGCAATTTCAAAGTAAATGAATTTATTAATTTGTAACTTTTCAATGGTGGCCTGATACAATTAGCTTTAAAGAATATAATTTAGTAGCGGGAAAAAAGAAAGAAAAACAAAAAGGCTCAATGTTTTGTCAATGAATTGGTGCATGCTAATTTTCAAGTGGCAAATATTTCATTCATACCCAATAGGCCTATACCACATCTTCTTATTTATAATTGATGTTATTGGAATTTGTCAACTCAATTTTCATATGTGATCATGTACTTCTTTTACCTGACCATTTGTTAAAATGAGTGCATCATATTTTATTTTCAATATTTTGCAAGATGAGCAATTCATTTATCAACGCTTGTTATGAAAACTTTAAAATAAGTTAAAGCTCAACAGAAGAAATGCACCTACCTTTGCATATGATAATAATCCGACGAATGTCCTTTTTATCCAATCTTAATTTTGTTCAAAATAGTCTCATATTTTTCTTTCTTCCATATAATACTTTTCTGATTAGAATCAGAATTTTCAATTAATTGGTTTGTAAATCTATGTTCTGGTAAATAACAGAATTATTAAATATATATGGAAAACACGTTTAGCCAGGAACAATTTGGATTTCTTCTTAAATTAAGAACTACAGATAAGCTTTTTGTTTTTAAAACTTTGATTAATAAATATTCAAATTTAAAAAAGAAACCATTATATATTTCATTTTTATTTTGTTGACTTACGTAAAGCATTTGACTCCATTTGGAGAAAAAAGTAAAAACACAAAAATACTGAACTTCAAAAAGGAAAATCAAAAATCAAAAGGCAAAACACATCAAACGAATGGATAACAACTGTCATATTCCTGACTTGGTAAAGGCATTTTCTAATGTAGAAAATGATGGATTGAACCTGGTTTTATAGCTAGCTAAACCTCTCACTTGTATGACAGTCGCACCAAATCCCATTACATTGTCAACGATGCATGAACAAAACAAACATACTCAAAGAGTAAAAATGTCAAAAATAGGGGTACAGCAGTCAATATTTTGTTATCATCTTAATATCACTTTAAAACAACAAATATAATGAAGAAGCACAAAAAGGCATACACCAAATTGAACCTACTCATTTAGTTTTTCTTATACGACTTAATTTATCTATGTGAAGTCTACCCGTAAAGGATAGGAGGTTTTCAGTACTGGTGTAAAATTGCGCGTTTGAAATTCGTACAGGTAGACATAAAAATAATTTTGTCGTTCAAAGTATGACGGCATGAAATGCAGAGTCACGTGAAGTAGATATAACAAAAACAGATTTAAAAGTAAAAGTAATGATAATAAATAAAATAAATGTGTGTTTCAAAGGATGACGGGATACATAAGTACAGTTTCACGTCAAATGTATATCATAAAAAACAGACTTAACAGAAAAGGTAGTATTATTGAATGAAATAGTTGAGAACAGCTTTTTTATATAAAATTTTGTCTCAGGGTATTGGCAGTAAAATGTATCAAGTAATAAAAAATATGTATTCAACCACAAAATCTTCAATTAAGATTAATGATAAACTCACTTACTGGTATGAAGTAACTAGAGGGGTAAGACAAGGGGAGCCTTTAAGTCCCAGCCTATTCAATATTTTCATAAATGATGTACCTCAAATTTTTAAACAGGATGACTGTGATCCCTTGAAAATAGAACAGACAAATATTGGAAGCCTCCTATTTGCTGATAATATTTTGATAATGTCTGAAACTAAAGAGGGTCTTCAGTCAAGTTTAAACCATTTGTTTCAATACTGTGATAAATGGCAGTTAACTGTAAATTGTAAAAAAAAAATAAAGCTTTGATTTTAAGCACAAGTAACAATAGGAAAAATCTTAACCATTCTTTTAATTATAATGGTGACAAATTAGAGCAAATTGAAAAGTTTAAATTTCTTGGTTTGTCATTACTCAGAATGTAAATTTTATTCATTCAGCACAAGAGTAATAAAAAAAATATAAGAAAGTAATGTATTCTATAAAAGCATATTGTAATTCGATTCACCAGACTCCTGTAAATTTGTCAAACCATTTATTTAACTCACTCGTTAGACCAGTATTAACTTATAACAGTGAAAAATGGTATATGTATGCATACTCATCCTTTTATAAAGCTTCAATTAAAGGAGATAAAAATAATAAAACAGTAGATTCTCTTAATTTCATTGACAAGAGTTCACCTGATAAAGTACTGAATAAATTTAATAAGTTAACTTTAGGGAAAAAAATGCACTTGTAATATATCTGTTCGATCTGAATTAGGCAGCTACCCTATTGATTGCTTTATAAAAAGACAAACTCTTCCTTTTCATGATAGACTATTAAAGGAAGGAACTAGTCTCATACTAAAAGAGACACTAAATTTGGCAAAAACTTTACATAATGCAGGTATTTATTCCTGGTACTTCTATGTCCCGTTTTGAACTTGCCTTTCGCCTCAAAGATCTTGGGAAAGGTAAATAACGATTCTTAACAATTGTTATACTTATTCCAAAAACAACTA
Source organism: Mytilus edulis (assembly GCA_019925275.1). Lineage (NCBI taxonomy): Eukaryota > Metazoa > Mollusca > Bivalvia > Mytilida > Mytilidae > Mytilus > Mytilus edulis. The sequence goes on along the minus strand of CM034356.1, from coordinate 6,133,035 downwards.
CGTTTGTGGTGCCATTCAATGCTTATATATTTTGTTGTGCTTACAAAAATTAAAAAAATATCATGATTTTCTATGCAGAGTTTTATGAAATTGATTGTCGTTTCTTCGTCGTCCATAGTTCATTTAGAATAGCGTTCAACTTGTCAGTTTCTTTCGACTGATTTTGTGTTGTGTTTTTGCTTGCTCCTTGTTATCTTCGGCCTCTAGTTGTTCCGATTTAACAATTTTAATTTCACAGAGAAAAGTAATAATTTTATAGGAAATGAATTTTGCAGTATTCATTATAGTTTCTTTTAAAAGGATTGATATACTGGTTATTTTTTTTTACCTGCTTACGAAAAGCCTTTGTATTTCTAATTTTCGACCTTCTGCATCCTGAATATTTTTCATTTCACTCTCATAAAGTAGACTGGTTCATTGTTTTAAAGCAGTAGAAATATTGTTGGCTAGATATGTAGTAGAATTTTTCTGAAAACTTAATAATGAGCAACTAAATAATGCCTGTAATCAACATTAAATAATGTTTAGAGATACTAACAATAGTTAATACTAGTACGCTTATATCAGATACAACAAAAACTACCGACACAAAATTATGTTAATGCTCATGTTTTCCTGATTTATCATCCAAGTACGGGCGCCGAATGGGACTCTTGTGGTTTTGTACAAAATTCAATTCTGTCATAACAAAATCATTTTTGTCTTACAAAACTATGTGCTATAGACTTGTTTTGTGAGAACTTCAATTTTGTGATGACAAAATTCATTTGTGTAGACAAAATTCATTTTTGTCATGACAAAATTCATTTTTGTAGACAAAATTCATATTTGTCATGACAAAAGTCAATTTTGTCTAAAAGGTATGCAAATATAAACATATTTGCATACAAAATTGACTTTTGTTACCTGATATGGAAATTAAATCACAAAAGTCAATTGTGTGAGGTAAGATTCAATTTTGTGAGACAAAATTGACTTTTGTGAGACAAAATTGACTTTTGTGAGACAAAATTGACTTTTGTGAGACAAAATTGACTTTTGTGAGACAAAATTCAATTTTGTCAATTTTGTTGAGACAAAAGTCAATTTTGTTAATTTTGTTGAGACAAAAGTCAATTCTGTCAATTTTGTTGAGACAAAAATCAATTTTGTTGAGACAAAAGTCAATTTTGTTAATTTTGTTGAGACAAAAGTCAATTTTGTTAATTTTGTTGAGACAAAAGTCAATTTTGTTAATTTTGTTGAGACAAAAGTCAATTTTGTTAATTTTGTTGAGACAAAAGTCAATTTTGTCAATTTTGTTGAGACAAAAGTCAATTTTGTTGAGACAAAATTCATTTTTGTGACGACAAAATTCACTTTTGTCACTTTTGTTGAGACAAAAGTCAATTTTGTTAATTTTGTTGAGACAAAAGTCAATTCTGTCAATTTTGTTGAGACAAAAATCAATTTTGTTGAGACAAAAGTCAATTTTGTTAATTTTGTTGAGACAAAAGTCAATTTTGTTAATTTTGTTGAGACAAAAGTCAATTTTGTTAATTTTGTTGAGACAAAAGTCAATTTTGTCAATTTTGTTGAGACAAAAGTCAATTTTGTTGAGACAAAATTCATTTTTGTGACGACAAAATTCAATTTTGTAACAACAAAATTGACTTTTATGTGACAAAATTGACTTTCGTGAGACAAAAATCAATTTTGTTGAGACAAAATTCAATTTTGTCAATTTTGTTGAGACAAAAGTCAATTTTGTCAATTTTGTTGAGACAAAAGTCAATTTTGTCTCACAAAAGTCAATTTTGTCAATTTTGTTGAGACAAAAGTCAATTTTGTCTCACAAAAGTCAATTTTGTCAATTTTGTTGAGACAAAAGTCAATTTTGTCTCACAAAAGTCAATTTTGTCAATTTTGTTGAGACAAAAGTCAATTTTGTCAATTTTGTCAATTTTGTTGAGACAAAAGTCAATTTTGTCAATTTTGTTGAGACAAAAGTCAATTTTGTCAATTTTGTTGAGACAAAATTCAATTTTGTCAATTTTGTCAATTTTGTTGAGACAAAATTCATTTTTGTCAATTTTGTGTAACAAAAGTCGATTTTGTATGCAAATTAGTTCACAGAAACCAAACTAAACTAATTTGAATACAAAATTGACTTTTGTCGCCCAATTTTCAAATTAGGTAACAAAATTCAAGTCTGTGTAACAAAAATGAATTTTGTCATGACAAAAGTGACTTTTGTCCGCTGATAGATAATTTTGTATGAAAAAATTTTAAATTTGTAGTATGATACAAATTTTGTTAAACTGAACTTATTTTTGTTGAACAAAAGTCACTTTTGTCCGTACAAAATTGAATTTTGAGTACAAAACCACAAGAGTCCCATTCGGCGCCCCGTACTAAGAGGTATGATTTTTATAATATGATTTATCATAAGACCTCTGTAAGGAAACAATATCGAGTTCTAAATATCAAAAGAAAAAAATCGCCTTATATGTATATATAACGAAAACAATCTAAACATTAAATGATTTAAAATAGTTGAACTTTTGAATACGGAATGTATAAATGTTAAATGTCAATTTAATGAGATTCATAACAATTGTCACAAAAGAGCAACATTCAAAGTGCTTATAATTACAAAATGCTCTGTAAAAGGTAGTGTACAAGGTTTCCTGCTGCAATATCCAAGGTGATGGCTCCTCATTTAGTGAATGTATTCTAGAACGTCTGAAATGAGTTCGTTTAGTCAAAATTAAAACTTTTTTATTCGAGCATCACTCGTGTAGTAGAATACAAACTGATTACAGGATAGTTATCAATGTAGTGGAACTAATTAGACCACTAGGGAATTTAGGTCCCTGAAATGAACTAATGAACCTTATGGTCAAAATATTTCATTATCTAAAAAGCAAAATAACATTTAACGATTTTTTAGTTGTTTTTTTTATAAGCTTTGAACTGTAAATATGAACAAAGCCTGAACAAATCCATATATAATTGATCAATATTGCCTAAAACAATCATAAGTGATATATGTGATAACACCTTATTAAACCTGTCTTGCTTTATCATTATATTATTGACAACTGGACTAAGTCGGGTGTGTCTAATTTTCTGTGATGGACTTTGTACTATGTATTCGGGTTTTGTTTTCTGTAATTAGTTAATACTTCAGTTTCATTATGTATATCTTTTATATTCATTTGATAAAATTTACTGTTTGCAATAGCATAAATTGTTCTATTATCTATCAAAATAATAAGGATGTTCTTATCCCAAGCATAAAAACATAGCCGTATTTGACACAACCTTTTTCAACTTTTGATCTTCAGTGCTGTACAACTTTGTAATTTTTTTCCCTTTCGAGCTTTTATATCTGGGCGTTACTGGTGAGTCTTGCGTGGACGCGGCGCTTTTTTGTTTGGCGTATTGAATTTTAAACCTGATGCCTTTTGTTATCGATTAATAATGTGTTTCTTTATCTAATACGTTCTCCCTATTTATTTGTATTGTAGTCCTGTAATATCATGTTGTCATTTCAATTTTATATTCAACATTGCCATTTAAGTGCGAGGTTTGGCATGCCACAAAACCAGGTTCAACCCACCATTTTTATCTTTAAAAATGTCCTGTGCCAAGTCAGGAAAATGGCCATGGTTATCTTATACTAGTAGTTCGTTTCTGTGTGTGTAACATTTTAATGTTGTGTTTCCGTTGTGTCGTTTGTTTTCTCTTATATTTGAGTGTGAATTCACATTACTATAAGACGTGATACGGTACTTTTCTATCCCAAATTCATGTATTTGGTTTTGATGTTATATTTGTTATTCTCATCGGATTTTGTCTAATGCTTAGTCCGTTTCTGTGTGTGTTACATTTTAATTTTGTGTCGTTGTTATCCTCTTATATTTAATGCGTTTCCCTCGGTTTTAGTTTGTTACCCCAATTTTCTTTTTGGTCCATAGATTTACGAGTTTTGAACAGCGGTATACTACAGTTGCCTTTATTTAGATTAGTTTGATATGAATTTCAGAATTCATAATCCATATGTGGTGGGCATGAGGTATGATTTAACGCGCCTATTAATGTGCTTGTAATAATATATGTATGTGTGAGAGATTTATAACTGCGTGTCTGAAATACTGTACTTTAATTTTGTGTTAACTTAATTGTGTACATATTTTAACTAAGTAATTTATACTGTAATTGAATGTTTTAACATAAAAATCATATCTTGAGTTTATATCTTAATTTGAGCCCTTTTGCACCATCGAGATTATTTGAGCGCACTTTAGGCAGTATGTTTTAAAAATATTGAATTCACTGAGTGAACAATCACAACTTAGCCTGGATCCAGCACAAAATCTGCAAATATCAGCATATATGAATTAATCACTTGTAGTACATGGCAAGAGTAAGGTTCCAATATGTGAAACAATTTCATATCACGGAAAAATTTACCGTGTAAATTAAGAAACAATGTTCTATTGTTTGTTTCCTGCTTGTGAAACGATTGCATAAGGTCTTTGTTTGACAGGTCTACAGGAACTTATTAGACAACTCGACCACCAAAGTATCTTTTTTCTTGTTTTAAAGAAATGGTGTCTGAACTCAAATGTATATTTTGGGCTAACAAATCTTTTCAAGTATCCCACATTTAAATGGCCAACTCGAAATATTTTACACGACTAGGTTTAAAATAAAAATATTTATATGATATCAGTCAAAGTGTCGGACTGGATTACAACACGGACTACTTAAACACATCAACCGAACGTATAACAACTTTCATATTCCTGACATGGTACAGGCATGTTATCATTTAGAAAATGGTGGATTAAACCAGGTTTTATAGCTAGCTAAACCTCTATAAGTTGCACCTCTGTAAAAATAGACAATACAAATGCCCATTGAAACTCCTATAACGACTAAAATTGTGCCACTTTTACAATGCTTTCAGTAAAAAAAAGTTATCCTAGAATGGCAAATTCATATGCACAACTATGTCAATATAATGGAATTTGACGCGACTGTATTACTTCGGCCACCAAAGTATCTTTTTTCTTGTTTTAAAGAAATGGTGTCTAAACTCAAATGTATATTTTCTACATTTGAAAATGCCTGTACCAAGTCAGGAATATAACAGTTCTTGTCCATTCGTTTTTGATGTGTTTTGTCATTTGATTTTGGACTTTCCGATTAGATTCTCCTCTGAGTTGAGTATTTTTGTGATTTTACATTATACAATAGAGAGGTTAGGCTAGCTATAAAACCAGGTTCAATCCACCATTTTGTACATAAGAAAATGCCAGTACCAAGTCAGGAATATGAGTTGTTGTCCGTAACTTGATGTGTTTGAGTTATTGATTTTCCCATATGATTAGGGACTTGCTGTTTTGAACTTTCCTCAGGGTTTAGTATTTATGTGATTTTACTTACTACTAGTTTTTTAAAAGTCAAAACAAAGAGCTGTGTGGCATATTTCCAACATTTCTTACCTCAACCTTCAAAAGGTTAAACTTGTATAAATTCAGTACAAACCGTACAATTTCTTAGAATACAATTTCACGGCTATACATGTGTACTTATACTGGTAGAATTCCAAAGTTGTCCCACTATGTGATAAAACATGGAGATCAGATCTTGGAACCAGTGTGTAATCAAAACAAAATATTTTGTAATATTTAATATCTCCCAAAATAGGTAAGGTTTATGAAACAACTGTATTTACAAAATGCAACCTGAACCATTTATTTGGAAAAAGTTGTTTGTTGATTCAATATTGTGTACTGACTTTTTCATTTTTGTAAGATAAAAGTCTAGAACAGAAAATTAATCTAATGTGTTGTATGATAGCCGTCTCTTAAACATATAGCCCATAATCTTTTTATTCATGCTGAAATGTATACAACAGTTCAGACATTTAGTATTTATGAAATACAGATGGGCACTTATAAAGGCACCCTCAACCATTCACCTTTTAGGTGAAAGAAAGTTGAAATAAACATCATTGAAGGCCGTACTTTAACCTATAATGGTTTACTTTTTAAATTGTTATTTGGATGGAGAGTTGTCTCATTGGCACTCACACCACATCTTCCTATATCTATCATCATAGATACCAGGATTGAATTTCTATTTTAACACCATACACGAGTTTCGTCTACGAAAGACTCATCAGTGACGCTCGATTCACAAAATGTTTAAAGGCCAAATAAAGTATGAAGTTGAAGAGCATTGATGACCAAAAATTCCTAAAAGTTTTACCAAATGAAGCTAAGGTAATAACAACAGTTATAGATAAGCAGCATAAAAAATAAACGAAAGTAGTTTTACAGATATTAATATTTATCTCAAATACATACATATGTAAAAAATGTGTAGTTTTCAAGAATAACTATAACAATAATAAATACAAGTACAAGATATGGCTACAGACGAATAGATTAAGTAATAAAAATTGACAGTGTTCTTTGACAATTAAAGTTCACATTGATATAGTTTGTTCAGTTAATTGTCAAACATACATATACCTAAAGGTAATAGTGGAAATGAGACAGATGAACATGATGATCAGTTCAATTAAAAGACTTCTAGCACCATACACAAGAAACACATACAAAAGGACAGCACACATGGAAATTGAATCCATACCAAGTACAAAGGAATAGACCTTAATGCTATTCTGAAATCCAAGAGAATCTTTGCCTCTTGTTCTATGAAGGCATATAGCAATCATCTTTTCATTTTAGTGTTCTATATTTCTATATTGTTGTCAAAATTTTACAGTACCTTTGTGGTTACCAGTAATGAAAGACAAATGGTGATATAGTGTATTAAAAATTAAATTAAACTTCATCTAAACAAATAATTTGAAAAGCCTTTGCATAGGAAGAAAAAAAAGTTCACATCTAGAGACAAGTCATGCTATGTGTTTTGACCCTAGAAACCAGGATCCAGAGGCAAGAACAACAATGACTCAGTGTTTAAAATGAACATAATTTAAATTAAGACCTGTAATTTTGGCATCAATGACATAATTTTAACATGTGTTTCCAAATTAAATGAAACACTACATTTATCAAACAACAACATCTTTCAACAATAACCCATCAGAACTTGGTAGAAAAACTGTGGCGATTTGTAAAAAATAAACAGTGTGGTTCTTGCTAATTCCTTGTCAGTGACCTATAGGCAGGAGTCGAAATTAGCGCTTGTCCGGTGGTCTGAGAACAGTAGAAGTTGGGTCGGACCAGTAGACTTTGTCAGGTGGTGGTCCGGTGGACCAGTGGTAAATTATCGATTAAAATTACTGATTGCACCGCAATCTCAATATATTTATAAAAAAAATACCTGCGAAATAAATTACATGGTACTGGGGGATTATTTATTTATATATATCATTTTATCGAATGAACGTAATTTTTTTAGGACCAGTAGATATAGAGCCGGACCAGTAGATTTTTGTCCACTGGTCCGGCTGGCCAGTACACAATAAAGCTTAAATTCGACCCCTGCCTACAGGTATAAGGTAGATACACAGGTAAAATAGCTACGGACGTTTTACGTCCGTAAAAAATCCGTAATACGTCCGTATTATACGGCACGTCTACGGACGAATAGTACCACGGACGTAAAACGTCCGTTGCTTCCCATCCGTAAAACGTCTGTAAAACGTCCGTAATACGGATATTTAGTACCACGTCCGTAATACGGACGTTTAGTACCACGTCCGTAATACGGATGTTTTGTACCACGGACGTATAACGTAAATTATAATTATGCATTATTATAGTATATAACACACTTATTGTAGTATATATAACACACTTATTATAGTATATAGTATAGTTTGATTTTTATGTAACAGTTGCAATGTATTGCTGAAACTTTTGATGGAATTGTCAATGATAAAATGCTATACTTTTTTTTTAAGTGATGATACTTTTTATTTGCATTTCCTTATATCATGTATATAGTCTCCTAGTGTTCTATCTAAAAAAAAATATTCTGATGCAATACACATACAAGGATTTTGTCATAGAACTTTCTGTCATACAGTGACTTGTTTAACAAGTTGAATATTGATGATATCTTTTTAAACATTTTACATGATATTTCAAGAGTAAATCAACAATAATCAGAAGTATTTCAGTGGTGGTCTTTGGTTCATATTTTGCTTTCATGTATTAACTTGATAAAATAAGGCTCTTAGTTTTCTCTATTTGTCATGTCCAAACCCTTTCACAACACACTATATAGTTCATTTTTTTCATTGTTGGAGGACATATGGTGACTTATAATTGCTCACTATCACATCATGTGAACTCTGGTGGATATTTTTCTCATTGGCAATTCAACCAAATGTCCTTACTTTTATAAGTCCTTTTAATTATATATCAAGAGTAATTGATCTCAAGCGTATAAATTGAGAATACTGTAATGTTTCCTTTCTACAGTTTTGAATGTATCCTTTTTCTTCAAACTTTCTTAGAACAAACATAATCTTCAATCTTCTTCAAAGTTAAAAATTTTATTTCCAAGGATTTATATTCACATTATAATTTCTTTACTTTCCAAGTCTATGAATGTCAAAATAAATGTCTTCTTTGTAAATTTAAACGTTCTATTTTTTGTAAAATTCCCAAGTTTGTGAGGTAGTCTTCTATGTCCTGTATTCATGGTATTGGTTATTCTTCACCATGTTCACTGTGATGGTAACTGAAATAAAATATTTATAAAGAATATAAATCTAACTTCCATGAATTACATAAGCTAATTGCTATATGTTTGCAAATTCATCTGTTAATGCAAAATCATTAACTGGTCGTTTATTTTTTGCTTATTTGAATGTCCGGTGGCAAATATTTTATGTTTTCTAAATGATAACAACGTTAACTTATCAATACATAATATAGGCCAGTCTGAATTTCTGACATCTCAAGTGTGTGTGTATGGAGCAGAAGGAGGCGAGCAGAGTAAGGCTTAATGCATGCATTGAATCAGAAAGTGAGAAAAATAAGCAACAGTGTACATGTACAATTAAACTTGAAACAGTTTTAGGTAGATAACATAAAATTATTTAAATTAACTGCAATTCTACAGATGAACTTACTTTGATATCAAGTCTATTTTGCAGGGCATTCACACCTACATGACATACATGTTCACCAGTAATATCAATCCTTGCCAATAATGTCCTTTCCTTTCATTTGGTAACAAGCTAAAATTGTATATATATATATAAATTAATCAAGAAGTCCAGACAAAAACTACATGTAGTATGAACCGATGCTCACTAATTTACACCTTTCCTATATACTTTTACTTTTAAGTAAATTGAAACAAAATGTAAGCTAACAACAGAAAGAAGATCAAGTTTAAGCTTATACAAAAATCCTATATATGTGCAGATTTTAATAAAAGAACAACCTTTCAATGTACCTTGGCAATTGATAAACTTCAATTGAATCATAATTTCCTGTCAATATGCACATCTACATAGTATGTCCTTATTATCTACTAAGTTTCATGAAATTCTGTTGTATGGATTCAGAGGAGTTGCAATGACAAACTGTTGAAGTAGTAATAAAGCAAATAAGTTCAAAGGGGCATAACTCCTAGAAAAAAAATGAATTGTAATTTCCTGTCGATATGCACATCTACATAGTATGTCCTTATTATCTACAAAGTTTCATGAAATTCTGTTGTGTGGATTCAGGGGAGTTACAATAACAAACTGTTGAAGTAGTACATTAAAGCAAATAAGTTCAAAGGGGCTTAACTCCTAGAAAAAAAATTGAATCTTAATTTCCTGTCGATATGCACATCTACATTGTATGTCCTTATTTAATATCTAAAAAGATTTCATGAAATTCTGTTGTGTGGTTTGAGAACAGTTGTGATGACAAGAAACAGGACTTGACGTGAGACAGACAGGTCAAAAACATTATACCCCCCAAAACTTCGTTGAGTGGGACATAAAAATGCTGAATATCATGAAACTTAGTTAAATTGTTCATATTTTTTGTTGCAAGCTCCCATTTGATTTTTATAAATTTAAGTTTGTCAGTTTCTGAGTTATAAGATTTTCTTCATACATGTCATAAGAAAAGGGGTGACATTCAAGTTTTTGGAAATACATGTATCCTTAAAATTTCGTTAAACTTTGATGACTGATTTATAGCTATTAAGAAAACCTCCTTTTAGTTTTCTTTTTATAAATTTTTGATATACATGTGACATTGAGAAATTATTGTTTGTTTGCAGTCTGACAACAGATTAACCAATTATTGCACAACAGCCCAGTGTATTGCACAACAGCAAGAAATCTTTAATTGAATATACATGTAGATTCAATTCTTGAATTCATATGAACTGCTACTTTTGCATAGGTAATGTTTCTGTACTTAAAATCTGTAGTACTGGACATTTACTTTTGATATTAAGTATCATAACTTTCTTTACTTAAAAATTATTGTAACATTTAGGTACGGTACATGTATTGTACAGTACATGTACTTGTTTTGTACTATAATTTTTTGTACAAATAATACCCACAGTGATCATATTATTCCATGTTTGAAAATCGTAACTTGAAGAGATTTGAAAATGTAACGGTGTAATAACATGAATAAACTGTTATCACAGAGATATGTCTCGCCTTTTTTGGTAATTTTGATTATATGCAAATGTTGAAATCAAAATAGCAATACTTTAACATCTTACACAAGTTATGCAAATATTCAAAGTCAATGAACCATGACTGAGTTACATGGCTAAACAATCTCCATGTAAATGCGATGTGCCAATGATAATACAACTAAACAATCTCCATGTAAATGAGATGTGTCAATGCTAATACAACTGCATACTAAATACCATTGACTTATTATAAGTCGTTCCTAAACCTAATTACAAACATTAACGTGTCAACTATGTAAAAGTTTCAAAGTCAATGAACCATGATGAGGGGGTGGGGCTATATAATCTCCCTGGAAACAATACATGCAAATGCCAATAAATTTGCATACCAAATATTATTGACTAAACATAAGCAGTTTATCTTAAACTGATCTAATCACAAACTAATACATGAAAACTAAGATAAGTTTCAAAGTCAATAGACCATGACTGAGGGGGCGGAGTCAAATTATCTCCATTGGAGATATACCTAACCAATGCTTATACAACTGCACACCAAATATCATTGACCTACCACTTATGGTTCCCCATAAACTGACCTTATCACAAACTAATACATGTAAAATAAGCAAAAGTTTCGAAGTCAATAGACCATGACTGAGAAGGCAGGGCCAAATAATCTCCATGGAAATGAGATGTGCCAATGCTTATACAACTGCATACCAAATATGATTATCCTATCACATTATCACTTGTGGTTCACCATAAACTAGACCTAATCACAAACTAATACATTGTTGATGCCGTCGCCTCCGAAGCTACAGTACTACATATTTTTTGGTTCAGAAATAGTACATAGATGCAAACGTAGCTGTGTAACCAGTTTCAAGTTCTTTGACTTCATTAATTCAGAAACATATAATATGTCAAATATTTATTTACAATCCAAATTAGGACCTGTATCAAGGAGTAAGAAACTTGTCAACATTTAAGTGAAGCACTAATTATAAAATTTTTGCATAGCAATATAATATTTCCCACAGAAAGTAACCAAAAGTTAGCGTGCAATAAATTCTATTATTGCATAGCAATATAATATTTCCCTGGCACAGAAAATAACTAAAAGTTAGCGTGCAATAAATTCTGATATTGCACTAGTGCAATAAATCTTCAAAAAATCATGACGTCATCAATGACAAACTCTTAGTTTAAACCAATTTTTACTTTCAAATATTATATTGCTATACAATAAAAGGGTTTTTGAAAGAATATTGGGGTATATTGTCCCTCGTAGAACATATATTGCACTCGCAAGCTTGTGCAATATAAAATTCTACTCGGGACAATATTCCCCAATATTCATGCAATAACCCTATTATATTGCACCAGTGCAATACATCTTCAAAATTATTGCATGAATATTGGGAAATATTGTCCCTTGTAGAACAAAAATTGCACTTGCAAGCTCGAGCAATATAAAATTCTACTCATGACAATATTCATGCAATAACCCTATATTATAACTACAATTGCACAATATTAATCACTTTACCATAAGTTATTATAAAAAAGAAGATGTGGTATGATTGCCAATGAGACAACTATCCACAAAAGACCAAAATGACACAGACATTAACAACTATAGGTCACCGTATGGCCTTCAACAATGACTGAATGAGCAAAGCCTATACCTATTGCTTGGTGTCAAGGTAAAGAATCTCAAATTTGATAAAAATAATTAAGCATGTATTCTTCATTTTGTGGTTTAAAGTTTCTTTAGACAAGTAAGATGCTGAAAGAATATATATACAGATATAAACAATACCAAATTTTCACATTATTTTTTCAAAATGGTCTCAAAGCTTCAAATTTGCAATTTCTTTAATGAAAAATGCACAAAAAAAAACAAACTACCTGTAACACTTCGGTTTTGTACATTTCATGAGCAGGAGATTATATAATTTATTCAAATACAAACTTATAACTTTTTATAATGAAAAGGATATTCATGAGAATATCTGACTTGAATTTCATTAATGAAATGTTCGTTTTCACAATGCATTAATACTTTAAACCTGATTGATTATTTTTTTTTTATTGAAAAAATCCTATGCGAATCAAGTATGTAAAAAAATAATTCCATGGAGGAAAGGGTTAAATCTTAGTTAGACTGGACTACAAATTGTTTATGGTTTTGTAAAAAAAATAATTTGTCACTTCTAACTGTTAACATGGATAATTTTCAAACTTGCCCACAACAAGAATCAAAACTTGGAACTCTATGACCTCAAATTTTAAAATAAATCTTGGAAACTACATGTACATGATTTACCGAGTTTGACAAGAGAGCAAAATTATCAAATAAACTAGGCATTATTTTAATATAAACATACCTCTCATCACAAAATTATTCATTGACTACTGCTCCTCTGTGCTCATATGCACATAAATCAATATGACAATCTATGAATCCACTATATAATCTAGACAGCAATGACCCAAATGAATTCTGTTCGGTTGCTTAGCTTCTCCTACTTCTCAAAGTACTTGTCCTTGTACATTCATTGAAAATGCTAAAAGAAATAATGTTTAATGAAATGAAGTTATAATATCTGCCAAAATTGCATTTAATATTTGATCGTGCAAAATTGGCTTAGTTTTGATCTTTTAAACTTTCAGAGATACATGTATTAGCCAAAAACTGCATTTTACCCCTATGTTCTATTTTTAGTCGTGTTGGCATGTTAGTTAGCAAGAGGGGTCATCTGACACATATTTCTAACTAAATAAGTGTAATTTGGTCATGTTAGTGGTTCGATTTGTCTTCTGTTGCTGTTTATCTTATTTTTTTTGTGTTCTGTTTTTTATATTTTACATTGTATAAATCAGTCTCTTAGTTTTCTTGTTTGAATAGATTTACAAATTTGTGATTCTCATATAGGGTCCTTAAAAACTGAATATGCAGTATTGGCTTTGCTCATAGTCATTGTTGAAGGATGGAAAGTGACCTATTGTTGTTAACAGTTAACTTCGATGTCAATTGATTTCTGGTGGAGAGTTTTCTTTTCTCGTTAAACAATATTTTATTTTGAAAATAATAATGTAATTTAAACATTATTATTATATAAATTACAATATGACAGATTTATAAGAGGAAAAAAGTGAATTTACACTTTTAAAAATTCCTCTATTTTCTCATTCACTATCACCATGATCACCACATTTTTTGTATTTTTATATTAACATTACGTACATGTAAAGCAGACCTTTCACCTTCTCAAGGAGTCCACTTCCCATGTACAAGAGGAGGCCCAAACAGCTTGATTTTGAGTCAGCTAAAAAAAAGTTCAAATAGATTATGATACATGTACACTAAATAAATACATAAATTACATGTACATAATAATTTAATAATAAATATGAATCCACAATCATGGTTTCAAAAATGACACATCAATTTAAATCAATAGATATCATACATCTGCATTGGCTAGAGGTACATGTATAGGGAGAGGGTTGAGATCTCATAAACATGTTTAACCCCGCCTGAATTTTGCGCCTGTCCCAAGTCCGGAGCCTCTAGCCTTTTTAAGTCTTGTACTATTTTTAATTTTAGTTTCTTGTGTACAATTTGGAGTTTAGCATGTTTAGTACGGCGTTCATTATCACTGAACTAGTATATATATTTGTTTTGGGGCCAGCTGATGGACGCCTCCGGAATTTCTTGCTGCATTGAAGATATGTTGGTGACCTTCTGCTGTTGTCTACTTTATGGTCGGGTTGTTGTCTCTTTGACACATTCCCCATTTCCATTATCAATTTTATGTTATATTAAATTTTTATATCAGTGTTTTCTAATTTCTGGGTAGTCTAGTAGTCCAAATTATTATGATGTCTTGAAAGGCTATTATTATTATTTTTTGGACGCTTTACTCTAATGACTAATTATGAAAGGCGTCAAATAAAAAAAATGTAATAGCCTTTCAAGAAGTTGTAATTATTTGAACTAGGTAGTCTAGATAAGTACAAATTTATGTAAATAAGGGCAAATTTGCAGACTTTTATTTTTTATATAAATTAAATATTAATTATATTCATTTGGATTCTACCCAAGTCATGCAAGTTGGGCAAGGCCATTCTTTGCAGGAGTATATTTTACAGATTTTAACCCTTTTTATAAGTAGGGCAATTTTTTTAAAAGCAGAAGAGTTGGTAAGGAAGCTACCACTTGACTTTTATGGGGTGGGGGGGCTACGATAAAAATGTTATCCTGCATTTTTTTTTAAAAAGTAGACAGAACTCCAGTTCCGCATATTTTTCAAATAACATCCAAGCACCCCCCCCCCCCCCCCCCCCCACACAGGCACTTGTCTCAGTAAAAAAAAAATCCTATATACCTTAATGTGTTATATTAAGGGAGCTACCATTTGATTTTTATGGGGGGGGGGGGGGGGGCTAGGATGAAATTTGAAAAAAATAGGCAGGACAGGAGTTTTGAGTAAAAAAAAAAGTCAGTCAGGATGAGACACTTGCAAAAAAAAAAAGTCAGGACGACAATTTAGGTAAAAAAAAGTCAGGATAAACTAAAAAAAATGCAGGACAAAATTTTTCATCCTAGCCCCCCCCATAGGGAATTTTTTTTTTCTGAGACAAGTGCCTGTGACCCCCCACCTCCAATAAAACTCACATGGTAGCTCCCTTAACAGCTTAACAAGAGTGGGACATTTTTAGAAAGGGAGACGTGTTGTTAAAAAAGTAGGCCGTTTTGGCAGTGGTTCGAGTTGACTTGCGCCCGTTCTTGCCAATCTTCTGATCTTTGTCAGACTGATTTTCGGGTTTGCATGCGATGAAATTTATAAATTCAAATGTTTTTTCGTGAAAAGTATACCACTAGCATCTTCTTAAATATGTGCATGATAATATTTACCTTTCGGTGCGCTTTCCAAGTACAAAATAGCGGGTATGTAATCCATCAAAAAGAAACACAACTTTCTTGTTAACTTTGTGAATTTGTGTGCGTTTCGTTCCCAGGTTTCTTCAAGTTAATCGACAAGCAACCCATTTCAATTTATTTGTTTATAATAACTTGTTGATCCAACAGTTTTGAAAAACCAGAGGTCCTCGTATTATCTATCAGACTAGTATATATCTTTCCATTCTTTTTAACTGTAAAACATGAATTCAGCAGCAGACGAGCGTCCATGGATGAGTTGCGTCATAGTGTAAAAAACGGCAACGGTGATTTTTCCGGGTTTTCGTATTCCACTTGTCAAGCTTTCGAGAATACATTTACGATCATTTACGTATGATTGAGAGTTAGTCCGGAACCCGGTCTGGAATCAGGAATGGGGATTTAAGTATTGAAAATAAATAAAAAAAAGTTCAGAAGTGGTACACTGAGTATTTTAAAATAGGCCTCTGTTATAAACAAGGATTTGTCTACAAATCAGTCACGGCGGCTTTATATAAAACTATGAAGAAATGAATCGGAGACATAGGCCTACATAACATTATTATTAAGACATGACATATTGTCTTATATGTATGTCGGATAAAAGCTCTACAGAGCTTATGTTGTATTGTTATATGTATAACCGACTTTAAATAAATAAATCTTTTATGCTAATCATACATCAGTGGCGGATCCAGGGGGGGGGGGGGGGGGTTCTGGGGATTGGACCCCCCTTTTTGGGATGATCAATGCATTTGCAGGGGGACATATAGTTAGAACCCACCCCTATACCCCCTTTTGTAACCGTCCCGCTAGACCAAACGACCACCTGGGCAGGGCCGTAACTAGGGTTTGAATTCAGGGGAGGCAGAGGTTTGGGGCCGCCGATTGAGCCGATTTTTTTCTCTCAGTCATTCCTAAAAACGACCTGTTTCCCTTTGATTTTCTTACTTTAAGAAACATCAGTATTGCTTGAACCTGGAAGCAACTTTAATGCAAAAACAAGATGAGATTGCTGTTCGGGGTGAGCCTGTCTTGAAGGCCATACTTTGACCTATAATTGTTAACATTAAATACATTGTGACCGCGGATTTTTTTCTCAAATCGGATATGGCTAAAAATGACCCGTTTGCCTTTGATTTCCTTACTCTAAGAAAGATCAGTTTTGCTGGATCCTTGGAGCAATTTCCATGCAAGCAATTATTATTTGCATTTAAAGATATTTTTTTCAGAAACAGGTAAGTTCAAAAAAATATATAAAGCAAGATTATAGAACGCAAGATTTTTCTTTTTATCGAGGATCTTGAATTTCAATATTTTTGAAAGCTGAACAGACATGTATATAACTACAACTAGGGACTTTCTATACGTTTTTTAATATATAGTTTTCAGTCCCGTTTGAATGGTTTTACACTTGTAATTTTAGGGCCCTTCATAGCTTTTTGTTCAGTTTGAGTCAAGGCTCCATGTTGAAGGCCGTACATTGACTTATAATGGTTTACTTTTATAAATTGTTATTTGGATGAAGAGTTGTCTCATTGGCACTCACACCACATCTTCCTATATCTAGTCTAGTATATGCTTAGTATAGAAAGTTCCTGCTTCCATGAATGGGATTGTCTGCCTACTAAGGCATTGACCATGATTTTCTTGTATGATCGGGAGACGTTAAAAAAAAACACGATCTAACAGCTGATTCAGCCGGAAACGAATTTCCGATATCTTAAAAGATTCACAATACAAAAGGAACTTCCTCTGCTTAATTGAGCCCCACACAAATGTGAATAGTTAAGTTTGTATTCAAAATTGTTGAAAGCAAAGTTTCTCAAATGTGTTCTCGTACGAATACTGACCCCCCTTAATTAAGAGATAACTGTATTGTATTTGAAGCTTCAGGGGCGTAGCTAGAAAGAAACGATGTGGAAGCAACTAAAAAAAATTGGGACCCTATTATGCAGAATTTTTTTTTTCGGTTTTCGGTCATAGGACGGTTAAAAGAGGAGCTATATGTAGATAAAAATTTATGAATGTAAAACTATTAATAAATCTTCTGAATATAGTAATACATAAACAACAAATATTTGTGATACAGAATTTACTCAAAATTGTCCAAAATCTGCTCTTCGGGTCTGGGCAGAAACAAACTTTCTATTACTTTGTCAACATTCACACTGAAATCCCGATGAACATGCAGTAATGCTATGTAACTTTCGTTGTTCATTGTTGATCGTACATTTGTTTTCAATTACATACGTAGTACCGTGACTGGTATATCTCAGGGCCATCATGGCATGGTAGCACTCGCGAGATGTTATAAACCAGCGTACATGTTCGGCATCGAGCGACCTCCCAATTGAATCCGTCAAAATTACATGCTAGGTCAGTTTCGTATGTTTCAGACAATATTGAGATTTGTTCGTTTGTGATATTTCCTACAACATGATGAAGCCGTGAGATACAGCACAAAGAAGCGATTTTCTGATAACTTGACGCGACTCCACTCTCCAGTTGCCTTATCATATGGTCTATGAACACAAAAAATAATGAGGCTTTCCAATACTGTTTTGGCGTGGTTGCAGGATGATTGGCTCCTGTAGTCTGTCAACCACATCGCCTCGGCATATTTTCAACGATATCGAAGGGATCTGATAATTCTAATGCCGATTGGTACATCTCATTCCAAACTGATGAACTGTACACTGTAAAATGTGCTTCAAAACTACATATCTTAGAATAGACTGAGTATTACAAATTCAAAAGTAAAAATCTTGTAAAAGATACAAGTAACCTTCCGATTTTGTCATAATCTCCAAACAAAATTATTATTTTGAAACCAAATGTCGTTATCTAATGATATTTCATCAATTAAAAAAAGTGACAACATTATCATACATTGTAGGTGTTTTCTTTAACATTCAATTTATAAATTTTTATTTTTCCATTTCTTTTTTTGCATACCGAATCAATGTGCACGCAACTTCGGAGCTACGATCTTTTTCTGAATGAACAGCTTCATCAACACTTGTAACTAGGTTGTCAAACTAATATCCGGGATAGACGGGAAAGACACCAACAGTCTCCGATTCCGATTGACCAACTCATCTCTCTCTCTTCTGTTTTTTTTTTTTTTTTTTTTTTTTTGAAAACAACGTGGATGCACGTGCTGTCGTGCCTCCGGGTAGCTACGCCCCTGAGCTTTAAGGACGTCCATCGCATGAATAACAGACTGACGGCCACACGAAAGAAAAATTACTGAAACTGTTCACTTTCGATCTCAAATACTGATAATGACAGACATATCACGTAGCAGGATAACACTGTTATAACTGTAAACTTGTGCTGTTTATAATATAAATTCAAGTTCTTCGTGTACATATTGTCAATATTTTATTATATTACTTCAAAAAAAAATTTGGTGTAGAAAATTCAGGGGAGGCAGGTAGTTACGGCCCTGCTGGGCCTCACAATAATAAAGTTTTCGGTGCGGGCCGTGTGTTACCTTTCCTCGTCAGTTTTAATCTAGTGTCGTACTACAGTACATGATATATAAGCCATGGAGATGTTATTGTTACAAATTAATGCAAGATACAGTCACAGAAAATAATTATATGTATAAGAACGTCTAAGTCAGTGACAACTCTACAACAGATTTATCCATCGGATCACCAGCAATGATGGTGATACATGGCTGTGTATATATATATACAATCTTTATGAATTTGGTATGATATATATGTCTGTATGTTTGTCATGTTTACCCATCCACCACACCCCTAAACTATTTGATTTAATTTTTTTTATCCTACATTGATCTTTTGATGTTGTCAGTGTGTCCCTTATGTTATCATGTTTGTCAATATGTCGATTCAAATCAAAATTGTACTTACTAAATTTGCAATTGAGATGTATTGCCAAATTTTGAGAAGCCACGGGAAGTTCCGAACTGTTCACTAGTACATGGCATGACTAGTGAGGCCTGTTTTTTTTTTAAGTCAGTGACCCCCATCCCCTTTATAAGAATTTCTGGATCAGTCAGTTTATGTTTAATGGTAAGTTTAAATATTGATATTTTTATCTTTTATTCTCTGTCTTATCTCGTTTGATTGGATTTTTTGTTATAAATTAATTTAATTGGTATCCTCTTTCCAATTTCATCGTTAACAATAGACCTACAGCAAAAGGCCCTGTACTGTAATTTTCTGTCTTGCCTAAAAATACTTTAAATAGTACCCCTTTCTTCCCATAGTACTGATTTCATAAATTTTATGCTTGCTTGAAACACAAATAAAATAGAAGCAGGGAATTTGCTCTTATTCCGCACCAAAGGAGGATAAATGTATGATAACATTTTAATGTTACCGGCATTATTCTACATACATTGATTTTGAGACTACTTTAACATATACATTCTAAGGGCTTTGATATATTAAAGGGCGGGTATAAGGGACGAAGTAGCACCATGTGCCTATTGCATTGGTTGTTGTGATTAAAACACGTTAAGAGTGTTTCCTTCCCCTGCATCTTATGATCCTCATTGAACAGTAGAAACTACTTCAGACATTAAACAATCTGAAACTTTTCAGGTACTTTCTATATGCTCATGTGCAATTTCTTGTTAGCATAGTTTTGTACTTGGACAGATAATCAGAATGATCAACAATCAAGTATATTAGACAACAGTCAGGTCTATTGCCATTGGTGAAACCTGGCATGAGGTAACTTTAATTCAGCCTTGTACAATATATACATAGACTACAGTCATTTTTGCTCAAGCATTGCAAATAAGGTTAAATGTTAGATGTTTTATATTGTTTTAACTGCATTCATGGCAAATATTTAACCATCCATCATTAGCATGATTAGTTGGTTGTTGGGAAGACACCAAGCAGGGGTGGATCCAGCCATTTTAAAAAGAGGGGGGGGGGTTCCAACTATATGTCCCCATTCAAATGCATTGATCGGCCAAAAAAAAAGAGGGGGTCCAACCCCCGGACCCCCTGGATCTGCCACTGCCGAGCACTCTTTGTATTTATAATTCAACTTAATTGTAATTACAACCTTTAGAAAAAAATATAGAAAGATTTTTTTCAATTTCTTTTTTTTTCAATTAGGTCAAATAAAATAATATATATGTGTTCATGCTATTCAGCTATTATATCTTTGAAAAAATAGGATAGGTAGGGATTTTTTTTTATTTTACATTTTACATATTTTTCATTGACTCTTGATGCTCTTTGGGCTGATGGGAGAGAAATTCTGACATTAACAGTGCTTATTGATAACCAAAAAAACTTGACGGTACGCTATTTCTAGGCTTAAAATATAGGGTAGTTGCCAATGGATGTTCATAATGAACAAAAGTTAATTATTTTAATAATAAAAAATCACTTCATATGTACATGTATGTAGGACGCCTCCGGGTGCGGGAATTTCACGCTACATTGAAGACCTGTTGGTGACCCTCTGCTGTTGTTTTTTATTTTTTTGGTCGGGTTGTTGTCTCTTTGACACATTCCCCATTTCCATTCTCAATTTTATGTACTCTTATTATCCAAATATTTAAAGTTATAGCCTTGAAGCAGAGATTCACTATACATATGTATGTCTGGCATGCAGAATGTTGAAAGCAAGTTAAGAATTTTACTTTATACATGTATAAGCAGTCGTGTGTATATCATGCGTGGTACTTTTACATCTTTGAATATGATACAGCCGTGATACGGATGTTTTAGAAACATCCGTAATACGTATGTTTAAGATACGTCCGTGAAACGGACAATCCGTTTTACATCAGTTTTTACACGTACGTTTTACGGATGTATTTTTACAGACGTTTTACGGACGTAACCGTTTCATGCGTAATACATCCGTATTACGGATGTTTTACGGACGTTTATTACCACGGCCGTGAAACGGCCGTAGCTATTTTACCTGTGTAACTGTAGAAATACCTAGTAAATATATAGAATAACCATACATTGTCTCAAACTATAAATTTTATTTGTATAAGGCTTAGAATCCGGTAGAAAACAAGGCTTTGCAAAGCCCTTCTACCATTATGATCCGAGTACAAATAAAATTTATTATTGGGGACAAATATTGATATTCTTTATAAACTGCAACTCTTATAACTATTCTAATTGAAATATTTACGGGTAAAAACATCATTTTTAATTTGGAACAAACAATGAAAAACTTCTGCGAACCTGCATATTTTATTGACATCACAAGTACACTCCACAGAACAAATTGTTAACATCAAAAACAAGGAGATTTACAGTCAGTGACTGTATATCATAAATGAATTTACGGTCAATGCAATTTGACTGACCAAATAGCATAGTTACAGTATATAAATAAACAGTGTAAGATCCTTGCTTAACAGTTGAGTCAGGCAGATTAAAATGTTATGTTAAAGTTAACAACAAACTGTGGGATATCACCGATTCATAATAATTGTCTAAAAATATTAAGCTAATACATTAAAAATAACTTTTAAATGTTTTTAAAATCTATAATAATTTAAGTTAAAAGTCTTGACATATTGACCATTATGATTTTATAACACCTTTGATCATCTTTTGATTATAACAATGGAATCAATGTACTAATTTTCCTACACTATTCTCAAATGCAGACCTGTTAAAACTACATACACACACATTTATTAAAACAAATGCCATGTTTAGTAATGGAAAACACTTCAAATTATGCTCATTAGAAAAACAATTTTTTAGAGTTCACAAATTTGGTAATCAGTAATTAAAATGCTAAGTAATAATTAAAATATATAAAATAAAAATTGTAGCTTCAATTTTTCTTTCTTGAATACAACATGTGGATGGACAGAACAAATGGATGAACAGACAAACAAAGAGACAAACACATCACATTCATACCTGCCAACTGTCACTATTTGCAAGGGGATTTCCCCCATGGAAATTTTGAAAAGAGCAATTTTGTCCACAATACTAGACGAAAGGTTAAATTTATGATGACTATGGGCTTGTAAAAGTATGAAGAAACCAAAAAAAACAACTTTTAATGTATTTGAAGGCCCCATTGAAGGATTTGTAGGACTATAAGAGCCATCTTGACCGTAAAAAACCCCATTGGCATTTTGAAAAGCTGGCAGGTAAGCAAATTACACACTGGCTCCTGTCTCATTTAACAAATATTATCACATTAAGTTCTTAAAATAGAGAAATATACACACTCATACATGTTACCTGAAAAGTACCATCTAAAACAATTCTACATATCTTGGAATATTACATTTATTTGATCACTGAATTGCATCTTGTATATTTAATCATCAAACAGAGCAAACAAATAGCAACAAGTTAATGCCAAACAAATGGCAACAAGTTAATGCCATACAAATGGCAACAAGTTAATGCCAAACAAATGGCAACAAGTTAATGCCATACAAATGGCAACAAGTTAATGCCAAACAAATGGCAACAAGTAAATGCCATACAAATGGCAACAAGTTAATGCCATAACAAAGTGTAAACACTACAGCACCAGTCTATTGTCAAATAACAAGGGAAGATGTTCTTGTGTTATCTATCTGATCATCATCTTTATGGTCACCAGCATGCTCATCCAACTGCCTTTTAGCAAATTCAATAAACACCTTAAAGAAGAAAAAAACTCTATAAGTCTAAATACAATATAATATAATATAATTAAGAAATAATTCATGGGGGCTTGAATATATCGTGATTTTACCACGGGTTGGCCCTTTATGACAAATATTTTACCCTGAGCGATAGCGAGGGGTAAAATATCGGCATAAAGGGACAACCCGTGGTAAAATCTAGATATATTCAAGCCCCCATGAATTATTTCGATTCTAATAGGACAAATACGGCAATTATTTTGGATCGAAGCGCTCTAGGTGATGGCATTATTTGCCGTTCCAATATATAAACGCACTATTAAATTGACGTAAAATAACGGAGCAAACTGAATAAATGATGTAAACTTATACATTAGATATCTAAGGTACTTACCTGTTCCAACGTGGACTGACTGAAGCTGTACTCTTCCATTCCATGGTGACGCTTACCTGAATGGTCATCAATAAAAAGAAAACAGCATAATCGTCTCCAAATTATCAAATAGTTTATATGTTCTCGTGTGAGTATGTATTGTTTTCACTTAATCATTATAAAATATCAAATTGAAAGGAGATAAAAACAGAAAATCTTCAATGTTCACTAATTTTGCCCATGCTCTCCCAGTGTCCAACACACCTTACACATTATTGCAATTTTTTGGCCGGATTGTATAACCCCCCAACCTATGAAATCCTTGAGTAGCTCTTGGGATGATATTGAGTGTTTTCACTTTATACAGGTGTAATGTTGAAACAGGCAGATGATGTCTAATTATTTAAGAAAAAACATAAAATCAATTTTACATATCAAATTTCATAAGAGAATATTGAGGTAGAAGAAAATTTATCCTACGATTACAAGACTAAAAGACAATATATGAAGAAACATTAAAGATATATGTTAAGATGATTATTGTATAAACTGACTCCAAACTCCAAACAAACTCATAAATATTTACCTTCTTCAAGTGAGGCAAAGACATTAGCTAATGACGGTACGTCCTCCTTTGGTACTTTGAACTGGGCATAAGTTCCAAATTTCTCTAATGTTACAGCATTGGGAAATAGAGACACAACATATTTTTGTAACTCCTCTAATCTGTGAGCTTGTTCTTCATCAGTGATATCCTCTATTTTAAGTTTGACTTCTAATAAATATCCACTACTATATTTGTTCTTTAAATGCTGAGTTGCACCAATACATCTGTTAACACATTCAAAAATTTATTTTTTGTAACAACATATTTTAAAATACTAATGAAATATGAATAAGTGTACAGTTCATTCAACCGCAAATCAGTGAACATAAACAGATTAAAATACATGTTAGGTTTTTTTTTAATTTCCAAAAAACAATAAAAAAAATTTATGAGATAATGTGAAAGCATACCAGAGTTTAAAATAATGCTTTATTATTAATGATTTAAGTCTAATAACTCTAGAAGAACTGATAAAATACTAGAGAAAATGCTAGATTTTCAATTTTATGGTTTTGATAAAGTCTACATACAATAGATATAAGGAGATGTGGATTGAGTGCCAATGAGACAACTCTCCATCAAAGACTTAATAAAACAGTTTAACTTGTATATCTACTAAATCTGCAAAATTTGGTAACCCACAAGAAATAATGAATCCACATTAAGCAGTTTAGAAGGAGTTGTGTATACAAAATAGGCATCCCAGATAAAACTATGACAAAGTTCAGAATATGCTAATGGAAACCCTAACTAGGTGTCGCTCACCTTGGTCTATGTGAATATTAAACAAAGGACGCATTTGAATTCATGACAAAATTGTGTTTTGGTGATGGTGATGTGTTTGTACATCTTACTTTACTGAATATTCTTGCTGCTTACAATTATTTCTATCTATATTGAACTTGGCCTAAAAGTTTCAGTTAAAAATGTTAGTTAAAATTTACAAATTTTAT